>LR738711.1:340171642-340326308 GCA_902687465.1 Secale cereale | reverse complement strand
AGAACTTCGGGCATCCGGCGACGCGCGTCATTCTGACCGCTTGCGCCGAACCCGGCCTAAATCGGTACCCCTTCTTCGTCAACTACTTTTCTTGTGGGTTATGTCCCCCCTTCTTCGATTAATTCTATGATGTCATGCACACCTTCGGCTTCCGCCTCTTGGATTTCACTCCGAATGCGGTGGCGTGCTTGGCTTTCTTCGCGCACCTTTGCGAGGGCTTCGTCGGGGTGCAGCTCAACACGGCGGTCTTCCGCTACTATTTCACCCCTCGGATCCAGCCGAGAGGTGTCGTCTCTGGGTGCATCACCTGGATTCCGAAATCCAAGGGAGCGTACCCGGAGGGCGCCATGAAGGAGAGGTGGGATGAATGGCGGGGCCGGTGGTGCTGGATTAAAGAAGATGAGCCGCCAACATTCTGCAAGGTCCGCCGGGTGCCGCCAGTCTGTGGCGGCGACTGGGGTGACGTCGACGCCGCCGACGGGAGGCTCACCGTCACCGCCACCAGGATCCATCGGCTCGCCCAGGCCGGGCTCACCCTAGGGATGATCGGGGCGGACTTCAATCACCGTCGGATCGCCAATTTGCACAACAAGGGGAGCCCATCCTGGCTCTTTAGGGACCCGGCTGACGTCATGCGGCTCCGCCCTGGCCTCGACCACAACCTCGCAGTGATGGGACACGCCAATTTCTGCCAGCGGCTCTTCCAGCTTGATGTGGGTCGCGACGGCGAGGTTGAACGGACCGGCAAGGCCGCGAAGGCTGCCGCAAAGGCCGGCAAGGCCATCAAGGGGCAGCTCTTCAAGCTGCCAGCAGGGGTGGTCCCGCTGTGCAACAATTCGCGCTAGTCCGAGATCGTCGCCATGATGCCGGAATGCAACGCGCAGGGTCCCGTCCCGAGCTGGCAGGAACCGGCGGACGAGGTCGTGCATCAATTCTTCGACTCTCTAGTCGAGGTGTGCGTCAAGCCTGACGCCGAGCGGTGGATTGTCAGGGACACCACCTAGGAAGAGTTGGACTACATCGCCCTAGGGCGAGGGAGGCCCAGCTCGTCATGGAGGCCGGCAGTGCCGGGGGTGTGGAGGACAAGGATGCCACGACTGCGGAGGAGGAGGAGCTCGCCCAGTGGGCGGCGGCCGCCGGAGAGGCTAGCAGCGCCGGCACCGGAGCTCCGCTGGTCGAAGACGCGACCGATGAGTCGTCGGAGGAGGAGGATGAGGCGGCAGGCTCGGCGCCAGCCAGGGGAAGAGAGCGAGTCCTGCGGCGGGCCTGTTCCGGCGAGCCGGTCCAGCCCGGCAAGGCTGCGCAACCTCAATTGGACCTGGAGGGGTCCAGGCGCCACACGAGGGCCACGGCGGCGAGGAGGCTAACGAAGGCCACCGAGAAGAAGAAAGCGGCAGCCTTTTCTCCGTCGAGGCGCGCACAAACTCCGCCCCCTTAGCCTCCCCCGGCAGACGTCGACTCGGATGTCGACACGGAACTCCCTTTTGATCTCGGGCCTCTCAGCCCGAAGAGGAAGAGGAAAGCGGCGGAGGAGGAGGAGATGGACGACGAGTAAGTACTCCATTCCTTACTGCCATTTCCATCCCCCTGAACCATGCCACTCATCTTGATCTGTTTAGCTTCTTCAGGAACGCAGAGACATTGGCCCAGAGGATAAAGAGGGCCAAGGCTTCGGCGAGCAGCTAGCCCCCGGCTGGGGCTTCAGGGACACCACTGGTGGTGTTGAGCAGCCCAAACGGTAGCCCCCGGCACAGCCCCCAGGGTAAGTTCTTCATCCTCTTCTTGCTCGACATGCAGTAGGTGCTTGATGCTATGGTGCTGACCTTGTCGGTTTTGTAGGACGGGAGCAGCAGCAGGAGGAGCCATAGGGGGCTATCCCCAACATACCACCCCCATCGACTACACTGTCGCAAGGGGCATCCCCGGCAAGGCCACCAATCATGGAGCCCACACGCATGGAGGAAGAGGGGAACTTGGGCGCTGGTGGCTCTGCCACGGCGCCAGACACCGGCGGGGAGGGGACTTCCGCTTCACAGCCCGGCACTGGTAAGTCGACCGTCTTCTGTCTTTGCTTTTTCCCTTCTCCTTTTTTTGGCTTCATCATCCCCATCACTGTCCAGGCCCTCCTTCAACAGATATGGAGGACCTGGACGCCGTCATCGGGGAAGTTGCCGAGGAGGCCGCGGCGGAGGCCGACAGGATTGCCGTTGAGGAGGCCGCCAAGGACGCTGCCGGGTCCGCCGCGGATAAGGCCGCCAAGGATGCCACGAAGGGCGCCGCTGAGGGTGCCGGCGGTGGGCCTGCCGGGGAGGCCGGCAAGGCCACAGCCGACGAAGAGGCGATTGATGATCAGCCTTCTTCCTCCACAGTCTCGAGCCCCGGCAGGTACCTGAAGGTGGGCGACGATCTCTTCGTCCATCTCGCAAGGGCGTCAAGCTCCCGAGCGCCCGCCGGAGGGGAAGTCTTCGACGGCGAGGTGCTCGCCGCCACCGGGCTCGAGGTTTTTGACGAACCGGGCATCGGCGGCGATGGCTCTCCAGAAGGGCAGCTCTTCCGGGCCATGGGGGCCAATTTCCGGAAGCTCCAAGCACTCTACCGTGCCCGTCTGGACAAGGTTAAGTCCAGGATGGCAACGGTGGACGAGGCAGAGGTGGATTTCAAGGCGCGTGTTGCTGAGCCGCAAACCTGGTTTCACCAGTCCCGCGAGGAGCAGAGGGCCTTCCAGGAAGAATTGGCCAAGTGTGACGCATAGCTCATCATGAAGATGTCCGACGTCGAGAAGGCCCAGGAAAAGGCGGCGAACTTGGCTGCCGCGACCGAGGCCGCCCGGAACCAGCATCAAGCTGCCCTCGATTCCCAGGAGGAAGACCTCTCCGCGCGTGAGGCGAAGCTTGCCACAATGCTCCGTGGCAATGATGAGGAGCTCGAGGTCCTTATCGAGCGGCGGACTCGTGAGCTGGGGCAAAGGCACAAAGAGGCACTCGATGCCCAGGCTCCGGCCCACGCCGGCAAGGTGCAAGAGCTGGAGGTGGAGCGGGACGAGCTGAAGGAGCAGGCCCTCAAGCTGTCCGACGAAAAGAACAGGTTCAACTGCGCCTTAACAGAGGCGCAGGGAGCGGTCATCAGCAGGGCTGGGGAGCTCTCCGAGGCCCAAAACTCCATGAGAGATCTCAAGCTGAGGCTGGAGAATCTCGAGAAGATGTTGTCGGAGAGCTCGGCTCGGGAGGAGGCCTTGACCAAGAGCCTGGAGGAGGAGAAGCAGCTGCGGGCGGACGAGGGCGCCTCCCACCAAGAATACGTGGCGGGCGAGAACAGGTGGATCAACCGGCTGGAGAACATCGCCGACATGGTTGCCTGGCAGTTGGCCCTCATGGGGATGCCAAACATGAGGTATGCCCCTGAGTGGAGCGGGCCCGTCAACGCCAAGCTGACCCTATTCTTCGAGGGCGTGCTCGGTGCCTTGGCGGATCTTCACTCCAACAGAACGGCCACGCTCGTCTGGGAGGCCCGGCGGCTTTGCCGGGGAGTCATGACCAAGGTCCTCACCAAGATGGCATTCTGGAACCCCGCCCTCGACTTCGAAGCCGCGATGGACAGCTTGCCAGAGGATGCTGAGCTCACAGCGCTCAAGGAGCGCATGAAGCACGTCATCAGCCGCATCGACGAAATCAAGAGGGTGGAGGGCCAGCGCCGGGATTAGGCATCCTGTTCTTCTTCGCCGCTGCGGGTTCATGACCAAGACAAATTTTATCTTTAGTTAGAACCGCAGCGATGACAGGATGTAATATAACTTTGAGATATTTTTGGAAACATGCATGTTATTTTCCTGTTTGCTGCCTCATTGTGTGTCCACCCTACGCTAGCTGGGTAGGCTTGCCGTCGTGAAAAACCCAAGGCAGCGTCTTGGGGACGGGTCCCCATTGGCCTGCCGGGCGAGCGTGCTGTCGGGTGAGCCACCTTGCCGCCCTTAACATAGCCGCTCGAACTGTTGAGTTTGACTCGAGTCAGAGTCGAGAGCCTTGCCAGTTGCGGAAGGCTACCCTACCGTTTCCAACGCAGCCATTTGAACTGTTGAGCGGACTCGAAACAGAGCAAAGGCGTTGCCAATCGAGAAGGGCCCCATTTGCGTGCATGTTTCTTTTTGCACAAAGAACGATAGCTCCGAGGATAACAACTTTAAATAATAGGATAGAAATATTTAGGGTTTGATGTAACTTAGCTTCTATTTGTAGCCGCTCGAGTGCAGATCTTCCGGCCTCCTTCCTTCTCAAAGGGCCGCGAAGACGAGAGAGCGTTGGGCCAACTACTAGAGCCGATTCTCACAACTGCGTCCCCCTACCTGGCATGCCAAATATGTCGGTGTATTTGGATCGACACCTATGGGATCACAAGAATCCCTACTACTGTTGCGGGGCGCGGGGTTGAGAGAAGAGCGGATCTAACAGTTAGCACACAGTTCCTTTACCCAGGTTCGGGCCGCAAAGATGCGTAAAACCCTACTCCTGCTTTGGTGGATTATATGTTTGTGTTCTTTAGCTAGCTATGGGGCATGAATAGCTCCAAAAGTCGAGTCGCGAGGAGTTCTAAAGAACCGAATCCTTCTCCTGGTCGCCTCGGGCCTCCTTTTATAGGGAAAAGGTGTTGTCACAGTGGCACACAGGAGGTGGAAAGGGTACAGTGATGCAAGGTTATCCCTCGGATTACATGACAAGGTGCATTTAATGCGCTTAGCTTAGGTGTCCTTGCTTTATCGGGGGCAAGGGGAGACGTCCGTCTTGTCCGTCGCCGCTCCTTCTTGTGTTGACATGCGCCCAGGCCAGCGATGCCTAAGATGCCATGTAGGCAGGCAGGCAGCTGAGGTGGCGCAATGATGGGTCTTCATAAAGATCTGCATGTTGCCACATAGGTGCCTGCCCAACTGGTTGGGTCGGCAGCTATATGGGGCAGCTGTATGGGGCGGTGGAAACTCGTGGATGTCTTCGGCAAGGGCCTTGCCGGGGCTCTGGCAAGGGTCTTGCCACGGCGCCTGCTGTCATCCCCGGCAAGGTGCTTGCCGGAGGTCTTGTGGTCCTACTTGGCTGGGATCCCGCGAAGGGTCGTTGTCTTCTTAGCGTGTATCTGATCTTGAATGTCTTCACAAAGATCTGCATGCCACTACGGGGATGCCTGCCGAGTCCTTGCCCCATGGGGGCAGTGGACTCGAGGGTGATCCGCTCCGTAGGTGTGGGGCGAATTGCTGCGGCAAGGGTCTTGCCGGGGCTGCTAAAGCCGGCCCCGGCAAGGATCTTGCCGGGGCTGCTGGAACTGTCTCCCGGCTAGGATCTCGCCGGGGGAAGCCGCTTTGTCCCTTTGCTCTTTGTGGTCTTGTTCTTGGTGTTGATCTAGTTCCATCGAGCTTCGGTCTTACCCTGGCTCACCTCCCTTGCCGTGCCTGGTGTGGTGGTTCCCGGGGCTCGGACTGCCCGTGCACAGTCTTAGGAGTACAAAAAGTGTACCCCTCTTTTTGTACACCGACAACATGGCAATCATAATATTTAATCTTGATCTTAATAGTAGGTTCCCAATCATCATAAAGTTTTCTAGGGATAGAAACTTCTAATTCAAGCTTTTCTTCAAAAGATTGCACCATAGCATCAACGATATCTTTAGTGAATGCTTTATTTTGATTATAAGCATGAGGAGAATTCAACATGGATTATAAGCACCATAGCATCAAGGAAAGACAATCTATTAAAGAACAATTATCATAATTTAATTTCTTGAGATCCAATCTAGTGGGTTCATTGCTACTTAATGTTTTGACTTCATCAATCCCACTTTTATCAGTTTTTGCATCAAGATCTAAAACCTCTGAATAATTGGGACGCCTTTTAACTAAACTTAGTTCATATCCAGTCCCATCTTTATCAATATTTATTTTGGAAAAAAGGTTCAATAAGAGTCACATCAATCACTTTAATATCTTCATCATTATTTTCATGGAAACTAGAAGAACATGTTTTTATAAACCAATTCTTTTTAGCACGCATTTTAGCGGTTCTTTCTTTGCACTCGTCAATGGAAATTCTCATAGCCTTGAGAGACTCATTGATATCATGCTTGGGTGGAATAGATCTAAGCTTCAAAGAATCAACATCAAGAAAAATTCTATCCACGCTCCTTACCAAATCATCAAACTGAAGCAATTTTTCATCAATCATAACATTAAAATTCTTTTGAGCACTCATAAATTCTTTAACACTATTCTCAAAATCAGAGGGCACCTTATTATAATTTCCATAAGAATTGTTGTAGGAATTACCATAATAATTATAGGAATTACTAGGCAATGGCCTAGGATTAAAATTTCCTCTATAAGCATTGTTACCAAAATTGTTGCTACCAACAAAATTCACATCCATAGATTCATTATTATTCTCAATCAAAGTGGACAAGGGCATATCATTAGGATCAATATTAATACCCTTGCTAGCAAATAATTTCATAGGTTCATCCATCTTTCCAATTAAAACATTAATCTCTTTAATTGCATGCACTTTTGTTCTACTTGAAGACCTTTTGGTATGCCATTGAGAATAATTAATCATTATATTATCTAGGAGTTATGTAGCTTCTCCTAAGGTGATTTCCATAAAAGTACCTCCCGTGGCCGAATCTAAAAGATTTCTAGAACGAAAGTTTAATCCGGCATAATTTTTTTGTATAATCATAGAGGGAGGAAAATACTTGGCAATAAAAGAATCCTTGCACTTATTCCATGAATCAATACTATTTTTAGGCAAAGATGAAAACCAAGTTTTAGCCCGATCTCCTAGTGAGAACGGGGATATCTTTAATTTATCAAGATCATTTTCCACAACTCTTTTCTTTTGCATATCACACAAATCAACAAAATTATTCAGATGGGAATCGTCATCTTCACTAGATTCAATAAATCAACATTGATTTCACAAGATTCCTCATTAGTAGCAGGAGCAATCGGATTAATAATAAAATCATTATTATTGGAGTTGTAAAAGTCGCATAATTTAGTATTATCTTGATCCATCGCGACAAAGCAAACAATCCAACACACAAACACACGAAAAGCAAGCGAACAAGACGAACAGAATAGTGGTTTCGATGGATGTTCTGATGTTTTTCAAATATTTGGGAATTTATAGGCGAAAGAAGTAAGTCAAGGGTATCTCGGGTGGCCCACAAGGTAGGGGGGCGTGCCCTACCCCCTAGGGTGCGCCCTCCACCCTTGTGGCCACCTCGAGGCTCCCCTAGCGGGTACTCCAAGTCATCTAGAAAACTCGTAAACTTTTGTTCCGTTTGTACTCCGTTTGACATTCCTTTTCTGCAAAACTCAAAAACAAGGAAAAACAGAAACTGGCAATGGGCTATAGGTTAATAGTTTAGTCCTATATAAATTAGCATATTAATGCATATAAAACATCCAAAATAGATAATATAATAACATTGAACAATTAAAAATTATAGATACGTTGGAGACGTATCAAGCATCCCCAAGATTAATTCCTGCCCGTCCTCGAGGAAGTAAATGACAGAAACAGAATTTTTGGTGTGGAATGCTACCCAACATATTTATCAATGCAATATTCTTAATTGTGGCATAAATGTTCAGATTCAAAATAACAATTTATCAATATCAAAACCATAATACTTCAAGCATACTAAAAATTAATCTGCGAAGCTTCAAAAATAACATGGGTAAAGAAAGTTATCCCTACAAAATCATATAGTCATTCATGCTCCCTCTTATTAACACAAAGTATAAATCATGCCTATCCCGGTGTCAATCAAGCAATTGTTTTCATACTTTAACATTCTTAAAAAAGATCAACTCTTCCCGCAATACATGAGCGTGAGCCATGGATATAGCACTATGGGTGGAATAGAAGGTGGTAATAGACAAAAGGATGGAGAGAGTCTCACATCGACTAGGAAAATCAATGGACTATCGAGATGTCCATCAATCGATATCAATGTGAGTGAGTAGGAATTGCCATGTAACAAATGCCCTAGAGCTATAAGTGTGTGAAAGGTCAAAAGACAACTAGTGGGTGTGCATCAACTTGCTTGCTCATGAAGACATAGGGCATTTGAGGAAGCCTATCGTTGGAATATACAAGCCAAGTTCTATAATGAAACATTCGCACTAGTAATAAATGAAAGTGACAACATAGGAGACTCGCTGTCATGAAGAACATGGTGCTGCTTTGAAGCACAAGTGTTGAAAAGGATAGTAACATTGTCCCTCCTCTCTTTTTCTCACATTTTTTTTGTAGTCTCCTCCCTTTTTTGGAGACATTTTCTATTTTTTAGACTCCTTTGGCCTCTATATTTATAACCTCACATCGTACAATGTTCTAATAATGATGATCATCAAAGTTTTATTTACTTACAACTCGATACTAGAACAAAGATACGACTCTATATGAATGCCTCCAGTGGTGTACCGGGATGTGCAATGATCAAGAGTGACATGTATGAAAAATATGAATGGTGGTTTTGCCACAAATACTATGTCAACTACATGATCATGCAAAACAATATGACACTAATAAAGCATGTCATAATAAACGGAACGATGGAGTTACATGGCAATATATCTTGGAATGTCTATGGAAATGCCATAATAGGTAGGTATGGTGGATGTTTTGAGGAAGGTATAAGGATGGTTTTAGGCACCGGCAAAAGTTGTGCGGCGCTAGATTGGCTAGCAAGGTGGAAGGGTGAGAGTGCGTATAATCCAAGGACTCAACATTAGTCATAAAGAAAACACATACTTATTGCGAAAAAGGTTATTAGATCTCAAAAGGTGTGTACAACAAGTATGATTGTGACCAACTAAAAATCAAAGACTCATATCATACAAGACGATCCAACAAAAACACATATCATGTAGTGGATAAAAATATAGCCTCAAATAAAGTTATCGATAGATGAAGACGAAAGAGTGGATGCCTTCCCGGGGCATCCCCAAGCTTAGGCTCTTGGTCGTCCTTGAATTTGACCTTTGGGTGCCTTGGGCATCCACAAGCTTAGACTTTTGCCAGTCTTTATTCCATAGTTCGTCAAATCCTAAATCAAAACTTGAAAACTTCACAACACAAAACTCAATAGAAACCTCATGAGCTCCATTAGTAAAACAAAGCAAATCACCACTCAATGTACTGTTGTGATCTTATTATAATTTTATATTGGTGTAATATCTACTGCATTCCTACTTTTACATGGTTCATACCCCCCGATACTAGCCGTAGTTGCATCAAAATAAGCAAACAACACATAGAAAACAGAATCTGTCAAAAACAGAACAACCTACAGCAATCTGAAAACTTCGCATACTTCTGTAACTCTAAAAATTATGAAAAATTAGGAAGACGTGAGGAATTTGTATATACATGTTGTGTAAAAAATTAGAAGGTTTTGAAGTTCCAGTGAATTACCGAATTTTCTGCACTGGGCGCAAAAGTTTCTATATTTCAGCAAAATCAAGTCAACGATCACCGTAAGCCATCCCAATGGTCTTACTTGGCTCAAACACTAATTAAAACACCAAAACACAATTACTACAGAAGAATAATATGTGTTTATTGAAACACATAAGAAAAAGGTAAAAAGCAAAAATAAAGTTGGGTTGCCTCCCAACAAGCGCTATTGTTTAACGCCCTTAGCTAGGCATAAAACGCAAATAGATCTAGGTATTATCGTGTTTGGTATGCAATCCATAGGTAGCTCCCATAGTAGATTCATAAGGAAATTTAATTTTATTTCTTGGAAAGTGTTACATGCCCTTCCTTAACAGAAATTGAAATCTAATGTTTCCTTCTTTCATATCAATAATTGCACCAATCGTTCTAAGGAAAGGTCTACCAAGAATAATAGAACATGTTGGATTGCAATTTACATCAAGAACAATGAAATATATGGGCACATAATTCCTATTTGCAACAATAAGAACATCATTAATCCTCCCCATATGTTTCTCTATAGTGGAATCTGCAAGATGCATGTTTAAAGAACACTCATCAATATCACGGAAACCTAGCACATCACATAAAGTTTTTGGAATCGTAGAAATGCTAGCAACCAACTCACACAAAGAATGGCACTCATAATATTTAATTTTGATCTTAATAGTAGGTTCCCACTCATCATAATGTTTTCTAGGGATAGAAACTTCTAATTCAAGCTTTTCTTCAAAAGATTGCAACATAGCATCAACGATATGTTTAGTGAAAGCTTTATTTGGATTATAAGCATGAACAGAATTCAGCATGGATTGAAACAAGTAAATAAGATCTATTAAAGAACAATTATCATAATTAAATTTCCTGAGATCCAATCTAGTGGGTTCATTGCTACTTAAAGTTTTGACTTCGTCAATCCCAGTTTTATCAATTTTTGTATCAAGATCTAAAACATCTGAATAATTGGGACGCCTTTTAACTAAAGTTGTTTCATCGCCAGTCCCATCTTTATCAAGATTTATTTTGGAAAAAAATATTCAATAGGGGTCACATCAATCACTTTAATATCCTCATCATTATTTTCACAGAAACTAGAAGAACATGTTTTTATAAACCAATCATTTCTAACACGCATCTTAGCGGTTCTTTCTTTGTACTCATTAATGGAAATTCGCATAGCCTTGAGAGACTCATTGATATAATGGTTGGGTGGAATAGATCTAAGCTTCAAAGAATCAACATCAAGAGAAATTCTATCCACTCTCCTTGCCAAATCATTATTATTAAGCAATTTTTCTTCAATCATAGCATTAAAAATTTTTTGAGCACTCATAAATTCTTTAACACTATTCTCAAAATTAGAGGGCATCTTATTATAACTTCCATAAGAATTGTTGTTGGAATTACCATAATTATTATAGAAATTACTAGGCAAAGGCCTAGGATTAAAAATATCCTCTATAAGCATTCTTACCAAAATTGTTCCTAGCAACAAAATTTACATCCATAGATTCAGTATTATTCTCAATCAAAGTGGACAAGGGCATATCATTAGGATTAATATTGAAACCCTTCCTAGCAAATAATTTCATAAGTTCATCCAACTTTCCACTCAAAACATTAATCTCTTCAATTGCATGCACTTTTTTACTAGTGGAAGATCTTTCGGTATGACATTGAGAATAATTAATCATTATATTATCTAGCAGTTTTGTAGCTTCTCCTAAGGTGATTTCCATAAGAGTACCACCCGCGATCGAATCTAAAAGATTTCTAGAAGAAAAGTTTAATCCGGCATAAATTTTTACATGAATCAATACTATTTTTAAGCAAAGATGAAAACCAAGTTTTAGCCCAATCTCGTAGTTAGAACGCAATATCTTTATTTTAACAAGATCATTGTCCACATCTCTTTTCTTTTGCATATCACGCAAATCAACAAAATTATTCAGATGGGAATCATTATCTTCACTAGATTCAATAAAGCAACATTGATTTCACAAGATTCCTCATTAGTAGCGACAGCAGTCGGATTACTAATAAAATCGTTATTATTGGTGTTGGAAAAGTCGCATAATTTAGTATTTGCTCGAGCCATCATGACAACGCAAACAATCTGTGACATCCCAAGACCGACGCGTGAGGTGTCAGCCAGTTATTCGTTGTCGTTGCCATGTTATTTGCTTGCGTGTTGCATTTTGCCATGTCATCATGTGCATGTCGTCATCATGCTTTTTAAACTTGCATCCGTCCGAGTCCGCCCGTCCTTTCCGTTCTCCATTTTGAGCCCAGACACACTCGCACGCGCCCGCGGCACCTCCAAATTTTTATCTTACGAGTGGCCGAAAAACGTTCTCGGAATGGGGTGAAACTTGGCGTGTGGTCTTATTATAGCATAGGTGGACCACCTGTCAAATTTCGTCACATTCGGAGTTCGTTTGATAGCCCAACGGTTAACCGCATTAACCGCTGGAAGCCCTTTTTCTTTTAGCCCAACACCCCTCCACAACAGCCCGCTAGCCCATCCTAACCCCCTCCATGCTCTCGGTCGTCGGATCCAGATCGCGTGGCCGAAAACCACACCTCATTTGGACTCTCCTAGCTCCCTCTACCTATATATCTGTGTCTCCCCCCCGTAATTTTTGCAGATGAAACGCTAGCCCCGCTCCCCTCACGCCGTCGGACATGTCCGACTGGGGCGGACATGTCCGCCACCGCCGCCTCAGCCAATCCCATCACGCCACGTCAGCTCCCCACGCCCACTTCCCAGCCGGCCCGCGGGGCCCGAATAGGGCCCGCGCAAGCCCGTACGCCGACGCCGGCCGAAGCCCTCGTCTCCCTCGCCCGGATCGAGAAGGCCGAGCCTCCTCCGCTCGACCCCGTCGTCCGCGCCTCCGGCGACCTCGCTGCCGGCCAACGGAGGGCAGCCCCGCCTCCCGCTCATCGCCGCCTCTCCGCCCTGGCTCCCGCACCGCTGCTCTTGCTCGACCTCGCCCCCGCCGCCTCGCAGCTTCGCTAGCCCCGCCGCCGTTGCGCGCCGGATCGCCGGCACGCGCCTCCGCCTCCGCGTCGCCGAGTACCAATCCCACCGCCGCTGACCTCGCCCCGGCCAGATCCGGGCAGGCGCGCCCGGATCCGCGCCGCCTCGTCGTCAGCCGCCCTGCGCCCGCCGGAGTGCCGGCCCGCCGTTCCCTACCACCGGGGCGCCACCGTGTCCGGGTCTAGGAGCGACCCCGACCTCCCGCTCGGGCCTGCCTCGCTACTGCGGGCCGCTCCAGGCCCAACCCCGTATGCCTCGGCCCAGCTCCAGACAGCCCAAGCCGGCCTGCCTCCACTTCCGCGACCCCGGGCCGAGGCCCATGGTGAGGACTCCCCGGCGCTTCCTTTTTTCTGTAGTTGGGCCAGCCAGTTTCGGCACGTTGTTGTTTTTGTCCTTGCCCTGCGTTTCTTTCGCTAAGTCCCTAAAAACTGTCATTATGTGCGCATCTTCTTCATGTGATAACTTCTTGCATGAGTGTCCAAATGGAGCATATAATATATCAAACTGTTCCTTGTGATATGCTACATGTTAGTTGCATTTTCATGCATGTTATTGTTCATCTTGGGTGTCTTAATCTTCGTTGCAAAACTACTATGTGATATTAGTGTCAAGTTCTTGTTGTGTGTCAACAATATATTAGCATGGTCGTGAGGTTGTATCTTTGTGCATTTGGTCCAAATGAAGTGTTTGATATGTCAAAATGTTCATTGTGAAGTGCTCTACATGATGGTTGTTGTTGCTTGCTTGTTTGAGTTCATATTGCCATGTTTATCTCTGTTGCAAAAGTGCATGTGGCTGTTAAGTGCTGAAACTTGTCATAAGATGTTGATTTGTCTTTTTCGTATCTTTATGAGTGATTTTTGTTTGAGCTACATGTCAATATGTTTTAGAAGCACAATCATGCCATCTTTGCTGTGGTGCAATGCACTTTTCATGATATGCCTTGTGGTGTTTGCAACAAGATTGTAAAGTGACCTACTCGCAGTTGTTGTTTCCTGAGACTTGTTGAAAACTGCTATAACCTGATGCCATGTTTGCTTGATGCCCCAATCTAAATGATTAATGTTTTGGGATGCCCAATGATCATGTCTTGTTGTCCATGTTATGCTCTATCCATCCATGCCCTTGTTTGCACTTATGGCTTGCTGTAGCTTGCTGTTTTCATGCTCTCAAGTTGCTATAAAATGTTCCTGTCAGCCTGTTATCAACAAGTTCTGTTTTGCCATGTGAATAGCTAGTGTTCTATGCATCCTATGACCATGTTCTTGCCATGAGTAGCTTCATAAACATGTCTTCTTGCTTTTGGTTACATTCACTTGCCATGATTTGCTTTGAGATGAGTTGCACAAGCTTGCAAACATGCCTACTCGTTGTTGTTGCTGCCATGTTTAGTTTATTTTCACTATGTCTGAGAATCTGTTGTCTTTTGCAATCTTGCCATGATGTTTTGAACATGTTCTAGTGGTGTTTGGTAGTAGCTCAGAGGTCATGATTGTAGTGTTGGACATGTACATGATTACCATGCCCTTTGATGCCATGAAATGTTTTTGTATCATGTTGTTTTGATGTCAGCTAAGTGCCATGTTGCTGTTTTAGGACAGCTTGTTGTTATATCCTGTTTCATGTGTATGTGTTGAACCGTTGCTCCGTTTTGAGCGTGCTCTATATGAAACTTGTGTGTTTTTGCATGTAGATGCATAATATCATGTTATATACCTTTTTAGAGTTTGTTTGCTTGATGTGTGGATGCATCTTGCATCAATGCCATGCTTGACTTGTTTTGCTCATATCTTCTAGGACGTAGCTCCGAATTAAATGAACTTGATAGGTAACTTGACTAGAATTTTGAGTAGATCATCATGGTGCATGTTAACTTGTTTTTTAACAAATTTAACTTAAGGTTTGTTCATATCTTGACCAATTTCGAAAATTGCATATGAGGACTTACCGGATTTATTATATGTTGTTTCCGGCCTCATTTAAACTTGTTGGGTGGTGTTGTTCTTGTATGCATCATCCCTTGCCATGTTTTGCATCATGTAGCATTGTAGTGCATCATACTTGGTTGAGCATCTTTTCTTGTTATGTGTTGTGTGTTTACCGTGTTGCTTGCTTCTTCTCGTTAGTGCTTGTTTCGTTGCGATCGTGAGGATTCGTTCGTCTACACTTGGTTCGTCTTCACAGCTTCTTCTTCGTCTACTTCATGGACTCATTCTTCTTCCTTGCGGGATCTCATGCAAGATGACAGTCACCTTGGATACCTTTACTATCATTGCCATGCTAGTTGTCTCGATGCTATCGTTATATGTCGCACAACCCATCATTTATAGTCAGCCTCTCTCCTTGTTGCCATGAAACCTCTAACCTTTGATACCATCCCAACAAACCGTTGATAGGTTATGTTACGCGCTTACTCAACCCCTCTTATAGCGTTGTTAGTTGCAGGTGAAGATGAAGATTGCTCCATATTGGAACTTGTAGTTGGAATATCACAATATCTAATATATATTAACACACGTATATACTTGGTAATGGGTGGAAGGCTTGGCCTTTTGCTCGGTGTTTTGTTCCACTTATGCTGCCTTAAGAACCGATAGACCGGCGTTATGTTCCTTGATTTTGTGTTCCTAACGCGGTTGGGTATATGGGGACCCCTTGACAGTTCGTCTTTGAATAAAGCTCCTCCAGCAAGGCCCAACATTGGTTTTAATTTGCAACATAATAAAAACTTAATTAATTAAATTAATTGCATAGGGAGTTAGCGTTGCCCGAGGATTCTTCTACATACAGGGGGGCCAGTGCTGACGGTGTTGGTCCCAAACGGGCAGACTACGGGGCCGCCACAGGGAAACTCGAGGTATCTAGCTCCCGTAGGATGACCCATCCGGTCGTGGCCTATGACAAGATGTGCGCGGCTACTATCAGGGTGTCGGCACGCCGGGTGGTCTTCCTGAATTGTTTAACCATTGTCGAAATGTCTTGTGCAACTTGATTCCGATCCTGATCGGATTGTCCCTAAGATAAGGGGTAATACTTTTACTTCTACTGATCATGAGAGCTTGTGATGGGCTAAGTTGGGACACCCCTGCAGGGTTATGATCTTTCGAAAGCCGTGCTCACAGTTATGTGGCAAATTGGAATTTGTTAATATCCGATTGTTGGAAACTTGATAGAGGATCTGAAATAAAACAGACGAACCGCGTGAGAAACCGTGACCGTCTCTTTTCACTTTGAGAAGAGAACACGATGGGGTTATGTTTGACTCATAGGTAGTTCAGGATCTTTAGCGATCATTACTAGTATGCGACCGTTTGCTAAGATGCTCATCTTATTCTTGTACTCGTAAGTTAGCCACCATACATATGCTTAGCCGCTGCTCCAACCTCACCATTTAACCTCTCCTTACCCATTAAGCTTTGCTAGTCTTGATACCCATGGTTATGGGATTGCTGAGTCATCGTGGCTCACGGATACTACAACAACAGGTGCAGGTGCAGGTTTCCGATGACTTGGCGTGAGAGCGATGTTCTTTGTGTTGGAGTTCTTTCTTATTCTTCTTCGTCAGTCTTGGGTTAGGTTCCTAGTGAGCAGCCTGGGATAGTAGGATGGATGGCATTGTGCTTTTCATGTTTGCATCCGTAGTCCGATGTCTTGTATTGATGTTGTTGTATTCATGTGACTTGTATGAATTGTATGTATCCCCATGTATTTATGTAATTGTACGATGTAATGATATCCATCTTGCTAAGCGCCCGAAACGTAGTTGTGCACCAATCACGAGTGTGTCACGTGATCGGGATAGAATCGCATCTTGGGCGTGACAAGTTGGTATTAGAGCCTCGACCGACCATAGTAGCCCCCTTGATTGATAGTAGCTTGACCGTTATCGAGTCTAGCAAAAACCTTTTTTGGAGTCTAGTTATATCGGAGAGTAGGAATTCTTTTTTACTCCTCAGTCCCTTCGTCGCTCTGGTGAGGAATCTTGACGTAGGTGTTTTGAATTACTCCTCTTCCCCTTCAATTTTTTTTAGGATCATGTAGTTAGTTCTCAGTTTGTTGCGATGTCTATTCTTGTTATCCGGTGCATTTCTCATCAAGTGGATTTGATCCTCTTTGCCATTGACAAGTTCAATCCCTAGTTCTTTTCGACCGGTGTCATTTTCCTCGTTCGACGTTGTCTTTCTTTTTCCCACCCGCCCACCCTTTTTCTTCTTGGAGCCGGAACTCTTAATCGAGTATCCACCCTACTCGTGTGAAACCTTTGCTTTCTTTCATCAATTGTTTCAACTGGTGAATTCTCGTCCAGTTCGTCATCCTTCATATCTTTTCTTCTCTGATGAATTCTCCTCTCGTTCAACATTCTTCATATCTTTTCTTATCTAGTGATTCCAATTCAATTTGTATTCGGTGCTCATCATATTATTTCCCTCCACTCAAAGGTTTTATCCTTGCTCGTTCGCTTCTCGCCATTTTATTTTTCCGGAGTTCCAAAATATCTTAGGATATTCGTCTATGTTCTAATTAATTCAAGGTTGTCACCTTATTCGAGTCATTCAAGCATTCTGGTGCATCATTTCTCATTCGAATAATCCTTTCCAACGGTGTTTTCTCTTCGGTGGGCTCCTAACCCACAGGTTTATTCCCAGGATCTTACCTGACTCTTCTAATTTCCCGAAGTGTTCTGAAATTCTTTTCAATTGCGACGTAAGTATGGAGTCCATCAGTCATATGCCTTATCCAACATCGCTTTCAATTCTTTCATGCTTGGTTCAACTTATCCTCTTTTCATTCAACAATTTCGATGGTGTTCCTCGTCGTCATTTTCATCATTTGAAGACTGAAGAAGAGTTTTCCTCCAAATCTTGCCCGTTCTTGTGAAGATTCATGATGCTAGCATGATGCTATCCTCTTACTTTATTCCGATCGTGTTAAATTCTTTTCCTTACCTATCCGGAGCTTTTCATGAATTATTTCCATTGTGTTCCTCCGAAGGCCATCATTCAGAAGATTTCTTCGTCCTCAATTTTCAACTTCGTCCTCCAAATATTCTTCATTGATGCCTCTTCGTTCGACTCACACTCGTTCGGTGCTTCGTTCAAGTATTCTTTAAAAAGTTCATGATCTCTTCATTCTCGTCATTCAAATTCCCTGATATAACCTGATGCCATGTTTGCTTGATGCCCCAATCAAATCCATGAATGTTTTGGGATGTCCAATGATCGTGTCTTGTTGTCCATGTTATGCTCTATCCATTCATGCCCTTGTTTGCACATATGGCTTGTTGTAGCTTGTTGTTTTCATGCTCTCAAGTTGCTATAAAATGTTTCTGTCAGCCTGTTATCAGCAAGTTCAATTTTGCCATGTGAATAGCTAGTGTTCTATGAGTACTATGACCATATTCTTGCCATGAGTTGCTTCATAAGCATGTCTTCCTGCTTTTGGTTACATTCACTTGCCATGATTTTCTTTGAGATGAGTTGCACAAGCTTGCAAACATGCCTACTCGTCGTTGTTGCTGCCATGTTTAGTTTATTTTCACTAAGTCTGAGAATCTGTTATCTGTTGCAATCTTGCCATGATGTTTTCAGCATGTTCTAGTGGTGTTTGGTCGTAGCTCAGAGGTCATGCTAGTAGTGCTGGACAAGTACATGCTTGCCATGCCCTTTGATGCCATGAAATATTTTTGTATCATGTTGTTTTTTATGTCAACTAAGTGCCATGTTGTGTTTGGACAGCTTGTTGTTATATCTTGTTTCATGTATATCTGTTGAACCGTTGCTCCGTTTTTAGCGTGCTCTATATGAAACTTGTGTGTTTTTGCATGTAGATGCATAATATCATGTTATATACCTGTTTAGAGTGTGTTTGCGTGATGTGTGGATGCATCTTCCATCAATGCCACGCTTGACTTGTTTTGCTCATATCTTGTAGGCCGTAGCTCCGAATTAAATGAACTTGATAGGTAACTTGACTAGAATTTCGATTAGATCATCATGGTGCATGTTAACTTGCTGTTGAGCAACATTAACTTAAGGTTTGTTCAGACCTGGACCAATTTCGAAAATTGCGTATGAGGACTTACCGGATTTGTTATATATTGTTTCCGGCCTCATTTAAACTTGTTGAACGGTGTTGTTCTTGGATGCATCATCCCTTGCCATGTTTTTCATCATGTAGCATTTTCATGCATCATACTTGGTTGAGCATCTTGTCTTGTTATTTGTTATGTGTTTACCGTGTTGCTTGCATCTTCTCTTTAGTGCTTGTTTAGTTGCGATCGTGAGGATTCGTTCGTCTACACTTGGTTCATCTTCGCGGCTTCTTCTTCGTCTACTTCATGGACTAGTTCTTCTTCCTTGCGGGATCTCAGGCAAGATGACCGTCACCTTGGATACCTTTACTATCATTGGCATGCTAGTTGTCTCGATGCTATCATTATATGTCGCGCTACCCATCATTTATAGTCAACCTCTCTCCTTGATGCCATGAAACCTCTAACCTTTGACACCATCCCAGCAAACTGTTGATTGGCTATGTTACCCTTTTGCTCAGCCCCTCTTATAGCGTTGTTAGTTGCAGGTGAAGATGAAGATTGCTCCATGTTGGAACTTGTTGTTGGAATATCACAACATCTAATATATATTAACACGCCTATATACTTGGTAATGGGTGGAAGGCTTGGCCTTTTGCTCGGTGTTTTGTTCCACCCATGCCGCCTTAAGAACCGATAAACCGGCGTTATGTTCCTTGATTTTGCATTCCTAACGCGGTTTGGTATATGGGGACCCCTTGATAGTTCGTCTTTGAATAAAACTCCTCCAGCAACGCCCAACATTGGTTTTAATTTGCAACATAATAAAAACTTAATTAATTAAATTAATTGCATAGGGAGTTAGCGCTACCCGAGGCTTCTTCTACTTACAGGGGGGCCAGTGCTGATGGTGTTGGTCCCAAACAGGCAGACGGCGGGGCCGCCACGGGGAAACTCGAGGTATCTGGCTCCCGTAGGATGACCCATCTGGTCGTGGCCTGAGACGAGATACGCGCAGCTACTATCAGGGTGTCAGCACGCCGGGAGGTCTTGCTGGACTTATTTTACCATTGTCGAAATGTCTTATGCACCGGGATTCCGAGCCTGATCGGATTATCCCTAAGATAAGGGGTAATACTTTTACTTATGCTGATCGTGAGAGCTTGTGATGGGCTAAGTTGGGACACCCCTGTAGGGTTATGATCTTTCAAAAGCTGTGCCCGCGGTTATGTGGCAGATTGAAATTTGTTAATGTCCAATTGTAGAAAACTTGATAGAGGATCCGAAATAAAACACACGAACCTCGTGAGTAACCATGACGGTATCTTTTCACTTTGAGAAGAGAACACGGTGGGGTTATTTTTGACTCGTAGGTAGTTCAGGATCGTTAGCGATCATTGATAGTATGCGACCGTTTGAGTAGATGCTCATCTCATTCTTTTACTCGTAAGTTAGCCACCATACATATGCTTAGCCGCTGCTGCAACCTCACCACTTAACCTCTCCTTACCCATTAAGCTTTGCTAGTCTTGATACCCATGGTTATGGGATTGCTGAGTCCTCGTGGCTCACGGATACTACAACAACAGTTGCAGGTGCAGGTTTTCGATGACTTGGCGTGATAGCGATGTTCTTTGTGTTGGAGTTCTTTCTTCTTCTTCTTCGTCAGTCTTGGGTTAGGTTCCCGGTTGGCGGCCTCAGATAGCAGGATGGATGTCGTTGTGCTTTCCATGTTTGCATTCGTAGTTGGATGTCTTGTATTGATGTTGTTGTGTTCATGTGACTTGTATGGATTGTATGTATCCCCATATATTTATGTAATGGTACGATGTAACGATATCCATCTTGCCAAAGCGTCCGAAAAGCAGTTGTGCCCCAATCACGAGTGTGTCACGTGATCGGATAGAATCACATCTTCGGCGTGACACAATCCAACACACAAGCACACAAAAACCAAGCGAACAAGACGAACGGAAGAAGGGCAAAGAAAATGCAAATCTTTTTGAAAATCGTTTTAGAAGTGGGGGAGCGGAAAACGGGAGACGAATGGCAAGTAATGTTAATGCGAGAGATGAGAGTTTAATGAAGGGTACTTGGTAGGTCTTGCATTGGCGTAGATCTCCCCGGCAACGGCGCTAGAAATTCTTCCTGCTACCTCTTGAGCTTGTGTTGGTTTTTCTATTGAAGAGGAAATGGTGATTGTGCAAAGTAGAGTAAGTATTTGATACATCTCCGTCGTATCTATAATTTTTTATTGTTCCATGCCAATATTCTACAACTTTCATATACTTTTGGCAACTTTTTATACTATTTTTTGGCACTAACATATTGATCCAGTGCCCGGTGCCAGTTCCCGTTTGTTGCATGTTTCTTGTTTCGTGAAATATCCATATCAAACGGAATCCAAATGGAATAAAAACAGATGGAGATTTTTTTTTGAAATATATGTAAATTTTGGGAAGCAGAACCAACATGAGATGATGCCCGAGTGGGCCACGAGGTAGGGGGGTGCGCCCACCAGGGGCAGGAGCGCCCTGGGCCCTCGTGGCCACACCGTAAGGCGGTTGATACCCTTTTTTCGGCGCAAGAAAGCTTATATCCGGATAAAAATCGTGTCAAAAAATCAGCCCAATCAAAGTTACGGATCTCTGGGAATATAAGAAACAGTGAAGGGACAGAATCTGAGAACGCAGAAACAGAGAGAGACGGAGAGACAGGTCCAATCTCGGAGGGGCTCTCGCCCCTCTGCCGCCATGGAGGCCATGGACCAGAGGGGAAACCCTTCTCCCAGCAAGGGAGAAGGTCAAGGAAGAATAAGAAGGAGGGGGGATCTCTCCCCCTCGCTTCCGGTGGCACCGGAGTGCCACCGGGGCCATCATCGTGTGACGGCGATCTACACCAACACCTCCGTCATCTTCACCAACATCTCCATCACCTTCCCCCATCTATCTACAACGGTCCACTCTCCTGCAACCCGTTGTACCCTCTACTTGAAAATGGTCCTTTATGCTTCATATTATTATCCAATGATGTGTTCCCATCTTATGATGTCTGAGTAGATTATCGTTGTCCTATCGGTGATTGGTGAATTGCTATGATTGATTTAAATTGCTTGTGGTTGTGTTGCTGTCCTTTGGTGCCCATCATATGAGCGCGCGTGTGGGTCACACCATAGGGTTAGTTGTATGTTGATAGGACTACGTATTGGAGTTCAAGAGTGATAGAAGCTTCAACCTGGCGTAGAAATTGATGCATACGGGATTGAAGGGGGACCAATATATCATAATGCTAGGGTTGGGTTTTACCTTAATGAATGTTAGTAGTTGAGGATGCTTGCTAATAGTTCCAATCATAAGTGCATAGAATTCCAAGTCAGGGATGACATGCTAGCGGTGCCCACTCCCGCATAAAACTTGCTATCGGTCTAGTAACGTAGTCAATTGCTTAGGGGCAATTTCGCAACTCCTACCACCACTTTTCCACACTCGCTATCATTAACTTTATTGTTTCTTTATCTTAACAACCGCTAGTCTTTATTTATGTGCTCTTTATATTCTTTCAAACCTATCCCACAAAAACTACAAAGTACTTCTAGTTTCATACTTGTTCTAGGTAAAGTAAACGTCAAGCATGCGTAGAGTTGTATCGGTGGTCGATCAAACTTGAGGGAATATTTGTTCTGCCTTTAGCTCCTCATTGGGTTCGACACTCTTACTTATCGAAAGAGGTTACAACTGATCCCCTACACTTGTGGGTTATCAAGACCTTAATCTGGCGCCGTTGCCGGGAAGCAATAGCCTTGGGTGAATATTCTCGTGTGTGCTTGTTTGCTTTATCACTAAGTAGATTTTATTTGTTGTTCTAAGTTGTTCTCTATCTTTAGTTATGAATATGGAACACGAAATACCAAAAACCTTAGGTGTACTTGCTACTCATGGAGATGGGGACCCTCCTAAAACCCTCGATGCTCATTATGTGAAAGATATTATGTACTACTTTGATAATCCTGAGAAAACCCCATTCAACTATGTAATGGGAGTAACGTTGGATCAACGTGAATACTTTAGGGATTATCGCTTGACACAAAAAGGAAAACTGTTATGGGATCAAATTCATTTGTTGTATTGTTATGCTCGGCAACGATGCTTGAGATATGATTATACTTGTTGCTCTAGGATGAAGGCTCCACACCTTCCCTTTTCATGCAAATTTAATGATAATGAAACTTTAGCTTCTTATGCTAATGGTATATATGATTACTATGATGTGGAACAAATAGAAGAATTCGGTGCTTTTAAGGGTGCTTATGAAATTGAATCTCTGTTTAAAAAGAATGATGCTTTTGATGATGATGTTTCTAGGCTTGGAAATCTTGCTATATTTAAATATTGCTATTTGAATTATGAATATAACTCCAATATTCATGCGTTTATTGAGAAAGTCTCCGCTGTCCGAGAAGAGACTAATATTTTGCAGGAAACTATGGAAGAAGAAACTAATGACATTGTGAGCTCATTAGATGAAAAAAATGAAGAGGAGAGCGAAGAACAAAAGGAGGAAGAGCGGATTAGCTACCCGTGCCCACCTTCTAATGAGAGTAACTCTTCAACTCATACATTGTTTAATTTCCCTTCGTGCTTACCGAAGGACGATTGCTATGATCCCCTTGATTCTTTTGAAATATCCCTTTTTGGTGATGCTTGCTATGCTTGTGGCCAAGATGCCAATATGAATTATGCTTATGGAGATGAACTTGCTATAGTTCCTTATGTTAAACATGAGATAGTTGCTATTGCACCCACACATGATAGTCGTATTATCTTTTTGAGTTCTCCAAACTACACTATATCGTAGAAGTTTGCACTTATTAAGGATTATATTGTTGGGTTGCCTTTTTCCATTACACATGATGATTTTGATGAATATAATATGCATGTGCTTGTTGCTCCTACTTGCAATTATTATGAGAGAGGAACTACATCTCCGCCTCTCTATGTTTCCAACATGATAAAATTGCAAGAAACTGCTTATACTATGCATTGGCCTTTACTTGATGTGCATGAATTGTTCTTGTATGACATGCCTATGCATAGGAAGAGAGTTAGACTTCATTGTTTCATGACACATATCACTTTGTGCTCACTGGTAAATGCAAAATCATTGCTAATTAAATTTGGCCTTGATATACCTTGGGATCCGGGTGGATCCATTACTTTAGCACTATATGCCTAGCTTAATGGATTTAAAGAAAGCGCTGCCAGGGCGACAACCCAGAAGTTTTAGAGAGTCATTTTTCCGTTGTGTGCTTTTATAAAGTTTAAAAACAAAAAAAATAAAGAGGGGAACCTAAAACTTTTCAAAAAGAAAAGTGAAAGTGATATAGACGAGCATTGTGAAAGTGGGGGACGTCCTTGAACTTTGTTCATGCCCATGGAAACTTTGTGAATCTTAATGACAGAAACTTTTCAACAAAAATAATTATCCACTTGTACAATTACATTGTATTATAAAAATAATGTGCCAAGGTTTGCCTTTAGGATGTTTACAATGCTTGTTGGTTTGTGCGGTGCGGGACAGAAACTTTAGCTGTAGTGCGCGATTTTACATTTCTTGCTGGAACGTCGAATGGTTTTGAAACTTTCTCCATTGTCTTTCTATACAAATTGTTTATTGTTCCTAATTTTGGCTGAATTTTTCATGTCTCATAAGTATGGTGAGTGTTCAGATTATTACATACTGTTCTGTTTTAGACAGATTTTGTTTTTATGCATAGTTTGCTTGTTTTGATGAAACTATCAATTTCTATCAGTGGATTAAGCCATGGAAAAGTTATATTACAGTACCTACAATTCAAAAACAAAATATGAATTTGTTTGCAATACTACTTAGAGTAGTGATTTGCTTCATTATACTAACGGATCTTACCGAGTTTTTGTGTCAAAGTTTTGTGTGGATGAAGTGTTCGAAGATCGAGGAGGTCTCGATGTGAGGAGAAGAAGGAGAGGCAAGAGATCAAGCTTGGGGATGCCCAAGGAACTCCAAGTAAATATTCAAGGAGACTCAAGAATCTAAGCTTGGGGATGCCCCGGAAGGCATCCCCTCTTTCTTCAACAAGTATCGGTATGTTTTTGGATTCGTTTCATTCATGTGATATGTGCAGATCTTGGAGCATCTTTTGCATTTAGTTTTCACCTTTTCTTTTATGCACCATGCTGGTATGAGATAGTCCTTGGTTGATTTATATAATGTTCTTTGCACTTCACTTATATCTTTTGAGTATGGCTTTATAGAATGCCTCATGTGCTTCACTTATATCATTTGATGTTTGGATTGCCTGTTTCTCTTCACATAGAAAACCGCCATTTGTAGAATGCTCTTTTGCTTCACTTATAATTGTTAGAGCGTGGGCATAAATTTTGAAGAAAGAATTAAAACTCTCTTGCTTCACTTATATCTATTTAGAGAGTTGACAGGAATTGGTCATTCACATGGTTAGTCATAAAATCCTACACAAACTTGTAGATCGCTGAATATGATATGTTTGATTACTTGCAATAGTCTTGCGATATAAAGATGATGATATTAGAGTCATGCTAATGGGTAGTTGTGGATTGGAGAAATACTTGTGTTGAGGTTTGCGATTCCCGAAGCATGCACGTATAGTGAACCGTTATGTGACGAAGTTGGAGCATGATTTATTTATTGAGTGTCATCCTTTGTGTGGAGGTCAGGGGCGCGCGATGGTTAACTCCTACCAACCTCTCCCCTAGGAGCATGCGTGTAGTACTTGGTTTCTATAGCTAATAAATTTTTGCAATAAGTATGTGATTTCATTATGATTAATGTTGAGTCCATGGATTATACGCACTCTCACCCTTCCACCATTGCTAGCCTCTTTTGTACCGCGCAACTTTCGCCGGTACCATACACCCACCATATACTGTCACACCCTGATTTTCATATCACATTGCTTAAGCTTATTCTCATGTTAAAAATGTGGATTTGCAAAAACTTTTGAGTGTTTTTGACTTTGCTTGATTTGACTTTTGTCTGCTGTTTGCTAGTGCTCTAAAAATCAAATAAATCCTCCAACTCTTATACTTTATCTCCTTGACCCAAAACCTTTTCCCAATGATCATGCCATGTGTATAGACCAGTATAAAATTTTCTTATAAAAATATTTTGGCCAAATGGTATTTTCTAAAATTAGTTTTCCAAAAACCCCTGAATTGAGGTTTGCACTGCAAGTACCTTATTTAGGGTGTGAAAAATCTTTCAAAAAGTTTATTTGAATCCTATTAGATATAAGACTCCTAGAAACCACAAAAGTATAATTTTAAAAGTTATTTTTATATTTTATTTAAAAGCTTTTTCTTAAGGCCAGAAATGGTCTTTAATAGGGAAAAATTATTTAATCATCTCAAAAATATTTGCCAAAATTCAGGGAGACTCATAGGACATATATTGTCCATATATAAGAGTTTCAGCACATGGTCATGTTCAAAATATTGGGCAAATCCTTCCAAAACCCTTTCTGGATATTTCAAGCTTTTGAAATATTTACAAAGGAAATATTCTCCAAAAATTCCAGGGAAATTCTATCATGTCACATATGACATATTTGATGATCTTGCAAAGCCTCGTGCCTTGAAGATCAAGGAAACATCCTCAAACCCCTTCAAAACCATTCTGTCCATATTTGAAGTTTGAGTAACTCTACATTGCCAAACTTGTCCAAATGCTCTCAAATTTGGTGCACATGCTAGAATAGCCTAATAAGTCATCTAGACCAAATGTCACAAGATTTGGAAAAGAGCAACTTGATTAGATCACCCCAAAACCCCTTCTGTTCAAATTCAAATTTGAACAACTTTACATTGTCAACTTTTTACCTGGAGCCTCAAACTTTGTGGGCATGATCATAACCCCAAATGATAATGCTACACCAAGTGGTGCATCAAGGGGAGATGAATTGCTTGACTCAAACATGGTGAAACCATTTTTGTTCATTTCTAGGGTTCACCAAAGTTACATTGGCCACTTTGCCCAAATGAGCTCAAATTTGGTGTAGGGGCCTAATTATATGTGACATTTGATCCTGTTAAGTACAATGTCAAGTGGATGTCATTTGCTTGACCAAACACTGATCAAACACCTTCTGTTCATTTACCAAAACAAGTGGTTGAACCTCTTTTACTTTTTCTCCTTACCTCAAATTCTTACCACAGCCCATTCTGATCATCATCTACCCCCACTAACACTCCCATGGCCTCAGCTCAATTATTGGAGGGTAAAAACCCCATTTTTACTCTTGTGGACAGCCACCTTCTTCTCATCCTTCACCTCTCTCCTCACTCCAGTGGCTCCTAGAGCATCTAAGACTGCCTCCCCCTTTCTTTACTACTCCCTCTACCCCCCGGACACGGCTAGACACAAGAGGACACGCCAATGGCACCGTGTGCATGCCAGGGCATGCAAAGTTCGCGCTCTGGAGCACGCTACAGTGCCCTAGCGCACTGTAGCCACCTCCAATCAGGGGCGCCCGACAGCCTTGGGCTTCCCCATCGTGTCCCCCGAGGAGGCCTCGACGTCCGCAACACGCCGGGCAGTCGGCCCCCTCCTCTCTCCTCCTCCCTCACTCCTGCTCGCACGCGCGCCGTGGCCGCCCGAGCGCTCCAGTGAGCGAGCTCACACGCGCGGCCCTCTGACGCCTCCCAGCTCCTCCTCTCTCTCCCTCTAAGCGTGGACGAAACCCACGAACGCCCCGGACACCCTGTGACAGGCTCGTGCGGCACGTGGCAACGGCAGCACGCTCGCCGGCGCATGGCGCCTCGGTGGACCGGCGCTCGCCTATAAATAGGCCGCCCCCGAGCCCCCTCGCGGCTCCAATGGACTCCACTCCCTCTCCTGAACCTCTTGGACCGCCCCACTCCTCCTCCCGTGGCCTCCTTCCCTCGCCATGGCCGCCGTGGTCGCCGTCGGACTCTGCCCGGCACCGGTGAACCAGGGCCTCTCCTCCTCTTCCTTGGCCACCAGGAGAACCGCAGCAGACCGGCGGAGCTCCCCGACCCCTCGCCGCTACTTCCCGTGCCCCGTGGTGTCCGCTCCACCAACGCCCGACGAGGCCGCCACCGTGACCAGGTGAAGGTGGTGCTCCGGCTTCTCCCCTGCCGCCCCAAGGGGCTTCCCCGACGCGCCGCTCCCCGAGGAACTCTCCGGTGGCCTCGGCCTGGCCAGAGGTGGCCCTGCCGCCGGGAACTAGCGCCGGCCGGCGAGCAGCAGCGGCGTCCAGCCCCTCCGGCGCGGGCGCGGGAGGAAGGGGATGACCCTGCGGAGGGGGCCCACCTGGCAGCGACCCGGCCAGCCGGGCCCAGCCGTTTAAGTGGAAACGACTTCGGCCGGCCTGCCTCCCCCGCGCGGTGGCGCCCTTCCAGGCAGGCGTCTTCGACGTGGCCGGGCCCCTGTGCACGCGGCCGAGCTGATGGGCCGGCCCAGTCACGGTGCAGCTATTCCTCGCCCTATGCGCCAGGGTATAACCCCTTTTCTTTTTATTTTCCTGTTTCCAGTAAACTTCTAATATCTCCCAAATATTCATATGAACTCCAAATTGCATGATTCAAAATTCCCATGACTCCATAAATCATGCTCTACCTGTTGGTGCTACATGCACATTATTCCAGAAACTTTTCCTACACAAATATTTATCAAATGCCCATTTTCCACTTTTTGTGATTAACTTTAGAAAATCACAGAGAGCTCATTTTTGATCCAAATGCAGTGATTCAAATTCCTAGATGCTTGTCATGTCCAAACTTAGTTTTGAAACATTTTTAATAATAGTTTCTGTACCCCACCAAATATTGAGCCATTTCTTCATATTTATCAGCTTTGGAAAATCCTAGGAAATTCATTTCAATTCCAAATCCAGTGAAACCAACTCCTAGATGCTTCTAAAATCATGACTTGATGATGGGTACCTTTGCTCGTCATTCAAGGAATTATTTCTGTATACTTCTTCCAAATCCATAAACCCTTTGGTTCCATCATATTGAAATGTTCCAAACTACTCATTTATCCAACACCTATGAAACCACCTTGGTCATTTCTAATATGACCAGAGGTATCCTAGAAAAGTCCAACTCCTATTTTTAGAGCACTTTTATTGTTGCTTTGATTGTGTTGCTTATTATGATTGTTTCCATCGTTAGTTGACGTAATAAACGGAGTATTCGGAGATGGACCAGAAGGTTTGAAGACTCTGAAGAATAAGGCAAGCAGCCCTTTGACCATGTTCAAGAAACCTTTTTATGCATGTCTCATAGCACCTTATTATTCAATGCATCGGAATCATGTTGAGGTGGAAACCACTTTGGTTGCTACCTTTGTTACTTTACTGTTGAAACTTGCATCAAACATGACCCTACCTTCCTATGAGGGTTATGTGGGTGGGAGTAGTTAGGTTGCTTTAAAAGTAGCTACGCAAATGGGACGGGTATATGCATGGTGACGGAAGCAGGATACTTTCAAAAGACTTTTCGAAAACCCCGTCGGGTGCCACTTATGCCCGAGGGAGATGGTGAGAGGGGTAACCACTTGATGACGAAGTGGTGTACCGAGGAAAGTGTGTGTGTGTTGTTTTGAAAAACGGATTGGTTTAAGTTGCGACCGTTATTCCAACCTTACATGCGCAACCACTCTACCCTTATATGGGAAAGGGCATTATTGATTACCTAGGTCGATACTAGCATGGTGCCCGCATTACTAGTGACGGGGGTGACATGAGGTCACTCTCAGGACGGGGTCATGCTTGGATAGGCGGCCATGACTGTTTTCACAGGGCACCGGACACACCGTTGGTACCCCGTGCTTGTGATATGTGATGAATACGGAGCGAGTCTCCACAAACCTTGAGATGTGAAATGTTTGGCACGGGGCTGCTACCAATCGAGTGGACTCTATGTTAGTGTCGTCTAGGGAAAGATAGTGATCGGGTGCTTACCCCGGGTACCTGAGGTACCACGGGTCGTGGATGACACGGAAGTTCCCCGGATCTAGTGGTTAAAGTGTGCAACCTCTGCAGAGTGTAAAACTATTCGAATAGCCGTGTCCACGGTCATGGATAGTTGGGTAACCGCTCTTGGGCTACGTCCAATGTTTGCGAAACCTGGTGTGTGTGTGTGAGGAAACAACACGATTCGAAGATATTGTTGATGTGATTGTGAGGAAGTCACAATGAGCTTGAGCATGAGTTGATTACAACTCTTCCTTGAAAATGATGTCTGTGACCTCCTGATGCTTGTTACAGACACATGCATATCCTTGTTATATGTTGATCATACTTGCATATGAAAAACAAGCTTTCCGCAAAACTACCAACCTAGCAGTAGAGCCTTGCATAAATATTCTGTTATCACACTTGGGTTGCTTGCGAGTACATTCAATGTACTCATTGGCTTGCCTCTGGTTATTTTATTGGCCAGGCAGGAGAGAACAGGTTATGATGAAGATTTCTCGGTGACGAGCATGCGAGCTAGGACGCTTCCCAGTCAGAATGCCTGTAGGGTTAAGGCAGATGGCATGGGTCCCAGTTGTCTTGAAGATTTTTCCGCTGCGATGATATACTCAAGACTTGACCATTATGGTCCTATTTGTGTAACACGGTATGTAAGGATGTAAGACTCTTGTTATTCAGCTTCTGTGTGTTCAGTGAGCATTGATCTCTGGGATCACTGTACACGTGCATTCGGTGATCACGACTTACGAGTCGGGGTCCCCATTGAGCTGGTATCAGAGCCATCCTGACTGTAGGAAGCCTTAGTTAGCATGGTCATTAGTTAGGGTAAAACTATTTTTAAAACTATTACTAGTTTTCAAAACTATCTATACTTCTCTTCCCTTCTCAGTTTTTCGAAAACTGGGCTATACTTGATCTCTTCCCCTTCAAAACCTTGGTCGCTAGAACCCTTATGCCCCAGACCACTGGATTTTCTATAATCCTCGTGGAGTGCACCCTACCAAACACTCACCCACCACTTTTGCACACAAGATTGGTGACACCACGACAAGATGATACCAACGGAAGTTACATCCTCGATGGGTAAGGATATGAAGACCCAGAAGATGGGGGACACCCTTGACAAGAACCCCCAAGGCGATGCCACATTGGCCTATGATGACCAGGCTATAGGTTATGCAAAGTCATGACATGCATCGCTAATAGAGTGATCCTGTCACTACCGTTGTTGTATCGGCAACCACCGGTGAATGAGAACCTTGCCATTTTGTCTGCCTCGCTATAGTGAGCAGGAAAACGGTTCTCTTTGTTCCCCGCTCTTGGTGTCGATGTTTTCATCAACGGAACCGACATGTTGGACCTCTATTATGCCTTGTTATTGTCATTACATATGGATTGCCTACCTGGTACCCTCGACGCCCTAGAAGGCACAAGGGATCGTCATGATTAAGGAGACAAGAGAAGACAAGTCAACGCCAGCTACAAGGAGACACCTTCACCCCATCACCTCATCAGGCGAGAAGATGTTGAAGATTCTTCAGGCTCAGCCCGGATCGTTCCTCAAGCAACTACAAGGGGCATAGCAACATCCGAGGAAGCTCAGAAGACTGCACGAGGCACAAGTCACGACACAGAGTCCGAGAACCTCTAGGGTAGGATGAGTCGTGTACCCCCTATGCGCAGTCGAGTCCATATGATGGTTCGAATAGAACCGTGATTGTGTGTTGTTTGCTTTTATTCGTTTGTGTTTTGATATAAGTCGCACTTTGCCCTAGGCAACAAGTGCATGGCTATATCACCTTCCTTGCCTTGTTTCTTTTGTTTCGGCCTTTTTGCACCTGTTTGTTGCACCTGCACTATAGAACCCCCTTTAGGCATTTCCCTCCTCTACGCTGCTTCTTCCCTCTATTCTCTCTCTCCCCAACTGAAGACCCGCAAGACAAGATGCACCAAGGATTCTACCTCGATGGCCAACTGGCACTGAAGACTTCTGCTACAACCTCCATGATCAATTGCAACCCCGTAGTGTTATGTTTAACCCTCCAGACCAGTAACCCCTTTTCCTAGACCCTTTGAGACTTCCCGAGACACTCCAGCACGAATCCTTAACCATGTGCCTAACCCATGGTAAAGCGAGAGAACCTGTTAAGCCTTTGTAACCTTGCACAACACTGGGTTCGTAAAGGAACTAGTGGACACGATGAGTGAGCACATTTTTCATCCTGATATAGCACGAGGTCTGACGATGCCATAGATAGACCAGTTCGAGGACGTTGGACAGATAACTTGGTGATTTACATCAGTAACTTCGAGGAACTATCTGAGACCTTGATGGATTGTGAGGTTTCCATATTGGTGGGATCATGACTTTGGGAAGCATGTAGGAGTGCCCATTGGGAATGAGACTTGGATTTATGTAGGTGATTCTGGTTGGTATAGATGCTGGATATGTCTGCATGGTTCGGAGTAAATTGGATTTAGACCGATGATCTTGATCATGATACCATGATTCTCGGTGGACAGTAACCTAGGAGATTGGATTATTTGTCGGAGTTGATTTAGGGATCTATTTAGTCGTGATCTTGGAGTTTACTTGACCCGGATGATGAGTATTTGGTGGATTTACTATCGTGATGCATAGTCCTTCCGAGTATTTGGGGATTATAGGGATTTGAGATCTTGTGGAACACCGTAGACGTTGGATTTGTAGGATTGTTGGATTATGTGGTGATTGATGGTAATTACCGGGCTATTGGAGTTGATCTATAGGAAGGATACAAATCTTGGAGTGGCATATGACGTGTTTCCTTAGATTGGTGATGCATTATCTTGAGCCTTGCAAGACTAGGTTGAGTGCTTGGATTGTGGAGTTTAATTTAAGATCAGCAGCATGTATGATCTACCTTTGGATTTTAGAGGTAGACGTACATATGGATTTGGGGATCGTAGACTAGTGCAATTTTGTTAGACCGTATCTTGAGAGTCATGACGATATGCATGGCATGAGTGGTGATCGAAGTTGGCCTATGCGAGAGACCGCTTTTCCGTTAAAAGTACTAGATAGAGCTATTGGCATCTCGGAAACTGTGCTTAAGGATAATATGATATAAGTTCACTCACTCACTAGAACCCTTGAAACCCTTAAGCCCCACCGAGCCACCACCTGGTCAGATTCTGACCGCAAGGCCTTGACTCAGAGTCAGGAAGGCCTCTGCAAATACTCAACCGAGACCACCACCAATACCCCAGCTTACCTTGCGTACCCCTTAGACCTCATGGAGTAAGTGGACAAGATGGGTAACATCATTATTGATGGCCTACTTGTCTGCCCAAAGATAAAGAAGCGACGGACAGCTGGATAGAAGACATTTGAAGACCGCCCTGTCAAGAAGGAAGATCTACACCGACCACCGTCATCAAGAAGAAAACTTCCGCGTTGAAGACCGGGCGTATCTGCAAACCACTCCTCTCGGAGTAGCCGAGCTTTTCCGTGTCGAAGGAACGCTCACGCCAAGATGTATCAATATTTGAAGGCACGATTCTGGTGGCACGAGATGAAAGAGAGATTGCAACCTATGTTGCAGAGTGTGATGTGTGCCAAAGGGTCAAGCTGAATATCAGCAACCCGCTGGATTGCTTCAACCACTCAAGGTTCCTGAGTGGAAGTGGGATAAAGTTGGAATGGACTTCGTCGCTGGCTTACCAAGGTCGGATAGAGGACATGACTCTATCTGGGTCATAGTCGATCATTTGACCAAGGTGGCCCATTTTCATTCCTGTCAAAACCACTTATGATGGCAACCGGCTGGCAGCTCTCTACATCGACCAAGTCGTAAATCTTCATGGTATCCCAAGGAGATTGTGTCAGATCAAGGAACCCAGTTTACCTCCAGGTTCTGGAAGAAGTTCCAAGAAACCTTGGGAACCAAGTATCTTTCAGCACGGCTTTCCACCCACAGACCGGAGGTCAGACTGAGCGAGTCAATCAGATTCTCAAAGTCACTACTCCGAGCCTGTGTCTTGGCATATGGAGCCAAGTGGAAGGATTGTCTCCTTTTTGCCGAGTTCTCCTATAACAACAGTTACCAGTCGAGCCTTCAGATGGCACCATTTGAGGTGTTGTACGGACGCAGATGCCGCACACCCCTCAACTGGTCAGAGACTGGAGTAAGGCTAGTCCTTGGACCGGATACTCTCCGCGCAGCGGAAGAGCAAGTCCAACTAGTCAGAGAACGTTTGAAGGCAGCCAAGTCAAGGCAAAAGAGCTATGCTGACGCTCACCGTCGGGACATAAGTTTCCATATCGGGGACCACGTGTACCTGCGGGTAACCCCTCTGAAGGGAACCAAGCGTTTCCACGTCAAGAGGAAGCTCGCACTAAGGTTCATCGGACCCTTCGAGATCACTGCAAGTCATGTAGTAGATGGCTTCCCAGCTGGATCTACCACCTGAGATACCCTCCGTGCACCAAATCTTCCACGAGCCCCACTCTGGAAGTACTTCTTACCTCCTAGCTAGCCCGATGCCCGCAAGGACATCGATCACCGAGTCTTTGGCAGCTAACCCAACCTAACCTATGCAAGAGACCCCTCAGCAACCTCCATCAAGGAAGGCATCAAGCAAGAAGCCATACCATCAAGCACTTCAAGATTCCAAGGAGCACCACTCGGAAGCAGAACCCACAAGAAGAAGTGAAGACTACCCCGTATCCAAGACTCCGCCTTTCTTTCCACGCCTAGTCTGGGAATCTCGGGGACGAGATTCTTGTAAGGGGGGTAGGTCTATCACACCCTGATTTTCATATCACATTGCTTAAGCTTATTCTCATGTTAAAAAAATGGATTTGCAAAAACTTTTGAGTGTTTTTGACTTTGCTTGATTTGACTTTTGTCTGCTGTTTGCTAGTGCTCTAAAAATCAAATAAATCCTCCAACTCTTATACTTCATCTCCTTGACCCAAAACCTTTTCCCAATGATCATGCCATGTGTATTCACCAGTATAAAATTTTCTTATAAAAATATTTTGGCCAAATGGTATTTTCTAAAATTAGTTTTCCAAAAACCCCTGAATTGAGGTTTGCACTGCAAGTACCTTATTTAGGGTGTGAAAAATCTTTCAAAAAGTTTATTTGAATCCTATTAGATATAGGACTCCCAGAAACCACAAAATTATAATTTTAAAAGTTATTTTTATATTTTATTTAAAAGCTTTTTCTTAAGGCCAGAAATGGTCTTTAATAGGGAAAAATTATTTAATCATTTCAAAAATATTTGCCAAAATTCAGGGAGACTCATAGGACATATATTGTCCATATATAAGAGTTTCAGCACATGGTCATGTTCAAAATATTGGGCAAATCCTTCCAAAACCCTTTCTGGATATTTCAAGCTTTTCAAATATTTACAACGGAAATATTCTCCAAAAATTCCAGGGAAATTCTATCATGTCACATATGACATATTTGATGATCTTGCAAAGTCTCATGCCTTGAAGATCAAGGAAACATCCTCAAACCCCTTCAAAACCATTCTGTCCATATTTGAAGTTTGAGCAACTCTACATTGCCAAACTTGTCCAAATGCTCTCAAATTTGGTGCACATGCTATAATAGACTAATAAGGCATCTAGAACAAATGGCACAAGATTTGGAAAAGAGCAACTTGATCAGATCACCCCAAAACCCCTTCTGTTCAAATTCAAATATGAACAACTTTACATTGTCAACTTTTTACCTGGAGCCTCAAACTTTGTGGGCATGATCATAACCCCAAATGATGATGCTACACCAAGTGGTGCATCAAGGGGAGATGAATTGCTTGACTCAAACATGGTGAAACCATTTCTGTTCATTTCTAGGGTTCACCAAAGTTACATTGGCCACTTTGCCCAAATGAGCTCAAATTTGGTGTAGGGGCCTAATTATATGTGACATTTGATCCTGTTAAGTCCCATGTCAAGTGGATGTCATTTGCTTGACCAAACACTGATCAAACACCTTCTGTTCATTTACCAAAACAAGTGGTTGAACCTCTTTTACTTTTTCTCCTTACCTCAAGTTCTTACCACAGCCCATTCTGATCATCATCTAACCCCAGTAACACTCCCATGGCCTCAGCTCAATTATTGGAGGGTAAAAACCCCATTTTTACTCTTGTGGACAGCCACCTTCTTCTCCTCCTTCACCTCTCTCCTCACTCCAGTGGCTCCTAGAGCATCCAAGACTGCCTCCCCCTTTCTTTACTACTCCCTCTGACCCCTGGACACGGCTAGACACAAGAGGACACGCCAATGGCACCGTGTGCATGCCAGGGCATGCAAAGTTCGCGCTCTGGAGCATGCTACAGTGCCCTGGCGCACTGTAGCCACCTCCAATCAGGGGCGCCCGATAGCCTTGGGCTTCCCCCTTGTGTCCCCCGAGGAGGCCTCGACGTCCGCAACACGCCGGGCGGTCGGCCCCCTCCTCTCTCCTCCTCCCTCACTCCTGCTCGCACGCGCGCCGTGGCCGCCCGAGCGCTCCAGTGAGCGAGCTCACACGCGCGGCCCTCTGACGCCTCCCAGCTCCTCCTCTCTCTCCCTCTAAGCGTGAACTAAACCCACGAACGCCCCGGACACCCTGCGACAGGCTCGTGCAGCCCGTGGCAACGGCAGCACGCTCGCCGGCGCATGGCGCATCGGTGGACCGGTGCTCGCCTATAAATAGGCCGCCCCCGAGCCCCCTCGCGGCTCCAATGGACTCCACTCCCTCTCCTGAACCTCTTGGACCGCCCCACTCCACCTCCCGTGGCCTCCTTCCCTCGCCATGGCCGCCGTGGTCGCCGTCGGACTCTGCCCGGCACCGGTGAACCAGGGCCTCTCCTCCTCTTCCTTGGCCACCAGGAGAACCGCAGCAGACCGGCGGAGCTCCCCGACCCCTCGCCGCTCCTTCCCGTGCCCCGTGGTGTCCGCTCCACCAACGCCCGACGAGGCCGCCGCCGTGGCCAGGTGAAGGTGGTGCTCCGGCTTCTCCCCTGCCGCCCCAAGGGGCTTCCCCGACGTGCCGCTCCCCGAGGAACTCTCCGGTGGACTCGGCCTGGCCAGAGGTGGCCCTGCCGCCGGGAACGAGCGCCGGCAGGCGAGCAGCAGCGGCGTCCAGCCCCTCCGGCGCGGGCACGGGAGGAAGGGGATGACCCTGCGGAGGGGGCCCACCTGGCAGCGACCCGGCCAGCCGGGCCCAGCCGTTTAAGTGGAAACGGCTTCGGCCAGCCCGCCTCCCCCGCGCGGTGGCGCCCTTCCAGGCAGGCGTCTTCGACGTGGCCGGGCCCCTATGCACGCGGCCGAGCTGATGGGCCGGCCCAGCCACGGTGCAGCTATTCCTCGCCATGTGCGCCAGGGTATAACCCCTTTTCTTTTTATTTTTCTGTTTCCAGTAAACTTCTAATATCTCCCAAATATTCATATGAACTCCAAATTGCATGATTCAAAATTCCTGTGACTCCATAAATCATGCTCTACCTGTTGGTGCTACATGCACATTATTCCAGAAACTTTTCCTACACAAATATTTATCAAATGCCCATTTTCCACTTTCTGTGATTAACTTTAGAAAATCACAGAGAGCTCATTTTTGATCCAAATGCAGTGATTCAAATTCCTAGATGCTTGTCATGTCCAAACTTAGTTTTGAAACATTTTTAATAATAGTTTCTGTACCCCAATAAATATTGAGCCATTTCTTCATATTTATCAGCTTTGGAAAATCCTAGGAAATTAATTTCAATTCCAAATCCAGTGAAACCAACTCCTAGATGCTTCTAAAATCATGACTTGATGATGGGTACCTTTGCTCATCATTCAAGAAATTATTTCTGTATACTTCTTCCAAATCCATAAACCCTTTGGTTCCATCATATTGAAATGTTCCAAACTACCCATTTATCCAACACCTATAAAACCACCTTGGTCATTTCTAATATGACCAGAGGTATCCTAGAAAATTCCAACTCTTATTGTTACTCTGATTGTGTTGCTTATTATGATTGTTTCCATCGTTAGTTGACGTAATAAATGGAGTATTCGGAGATGGACCAGAAGGTTTGAAGACTCTGAAGAATAAGGCAAGCAGCCCTTTGACCATGTTCAAGAAACCTTTTTATGCATGTCTCATAGCACCTTATTATTCAATGCATCGGAATCATGTTGAGGTGGAAACCACTTTGGTTGCTACCTTTGTTACTTTACTGTTGAAACTTGCATCAAACATGACCCTACCTTCCTATGAGGGTTATGTGGGTGGGAGTAGTTAGGTTGCTTTAAAAGTAGCTACGCAAATGGGACGGGTATATGCATGGTGACGGAAGCAGGATACTTTCAAAAGACTTTTCGAAAACCGCGTCGGGTGCCACTTATGCCCGAGGGAGATGGTGAGAGGGGTAACCACTTGATGACGAAGTGGTGTACCGAGGAAAGTGTGTGTGTGTGTTGTTTTGAAAAACGGATTGGTTTAAGTTGCGACCGTTATTCCAACCTTACATGCGCAACCACTCTACCCTTATATGGGAAAGGGCATTATTGATTACCTAGGTCGATACTAGCATGGTGCCCGCATTACTAGTGACGGGGGTGACATGAGGTCACTCTCGGGACGGGGTCGTGCTTGGATAGGCGGCCATGACTGTTTTCACAGGGCACCGGACACACCGTTGGTACCCCGTGCTTGTGATATGTGATGAATACGGAGCGAGTCTCCACAAACCTTGAGATGTGAAATGTTTGGCACGGGGCTGCTACCAATCGAGTGGACTCTATGTTAGTGTCGTCTAGGGAAAGATAGTGATCGGGTGCTTACCCCGGGTACCTGAGGTACCGCGGGTCGTGGATGACACGGAAGTTCCCCGGATCTAGTGGGTAAAGTGTGCAACCTCTGCAGAGTGTAAAACTATTCGAATAGCCGTGTCCACGGTCATGGACAGTTGGGTAACCGCTCTTGGGCTACGTCCAATGTTTGCGAAACCTGGTGTGTGTGTGTGTGTGAGGAAACAACACGATTCGAAGATATTGTTGATGTGATTGTGAGGAAGTCACAATGAGCTTGAGCATGAGTTGATTACAACTCTTCCTTGAAAATGATGTCTGTGACCTCCTGATGCTTGTTACAGACACATGCATATCCTTGTTATATGTTGATCATACTTGCATATGAAAAACCAGCTTTCCGCAAAACTACCAACCTAGCAGTAGAGCCTTGCATAAATATTCTGTTATCACACTTGGGTTGCTTGCGAGTACATTCAATGTACTCATTGGCTTGCCACTGGTTATTTTATTGGCCAGGCAGGAGAGAACAGGTTATGATGAAGATTTCTCGGTGACGAGCATGCGAGCTAGGACGCTTCCCAGTCAGAATGCCTGTAGGGTTAAGGCAGATGGCATGGGTCCCAGTTGTCTTGAAGATTTTTCCGCTGCGATGATATACTCAAGACTTGACCATTATGGTCCTATTTGTGTAACATGGTATGTAAGGATGTAAGACTCTTGTTATTCAGCTTCTGTGTGTTCAGTGAGCATTGATCTTTGGGATCACTGTACACGTGCATTCGGTGATCACGACTTACGAGTCGGGGTCCCCACATATACCTTCCTCAAAACAGCCACTATACCTACCTATTATGGAATTTCCATAGCCATTCCGAGATATATTGCCATGTAACTCCACCGTTCTGTTTATTATGACACGCACCATCATTGTCATATTGCCTTGCATGATCGTAAGATAGCTAGCATGATGTTTCCATGGCTTGTCAGTTTTTTTATGTCATTGCTACACCTAGATCATTGCACATCCCGGTATACCGCCGGAGGCATTCACATAGAGTCATATTTTGTTCTAGCTTCGAGTTGTAATCTTTGAGTTGTAAGTAATTAAAAGTGTGATGATCTTCATTATTAGAGCATTGTCCCATGTGAGGAAAGGCCAAATAAAATAAAATAAAAAGATGGCATAAAAGTAGAGAGGGGCTAAAAAAGAAAAGAAAAAGAGAAAGCGCCTCAAAAAAAAACAAAAAAACAAAAAAAAATGAGAGAAAAGAGAGAAGGGACAATGCTACTATCCTTTTCCACACTTGTGCTTCAAAGTAGCACCATGATCTTCATAATCGAGAGTCTCTTGTTTTGTCACTTCCATATACTAGTGGGAATTTTCGTTATAGAACTTGGCTTGTATATTCCAACGACGGGCTTCCTCAAATGCCCTATGTCTTCGTGAGCAAGCAAGTTGATGCACACCCACTAGTTTTCTTTTTGAGCTTTCATACACTTATAGCTCTAGTGCATCTGTTACATGGAAATCCCTACTCACTCACATTGATATCGATCGATGGACATCTCCATAGTCCATTGATTTGCCTAGTCGATGTGAGACTTTCTCCCTCCTTTTGTCTATCACCACCTTCTATTCCACCCATAGTGCTATGTCCATGGCTCACACTCATGTATTGCGTGAAATTTAAAAAAGTTTGAGAATACTAAAGTATGAAACAATTGCTTGGCTAAACCAGGGTTGTGCATGATTTAAATACTTTGTGTGGTGAAGATGGAGCATAGCCAGACCATATGATTTTGTAGGGATAACTTTCTTTGGACATGTTATTTTGAAAAGACATGATTGCTTTATTAGTATGCTTGAAGTATTATTGTCTTAATGTCAAATGATAGACTTTTGCTTTGAATCAATCATGTCTTAATATTCATGCCATGATTAGATTACATGATCAAGATTATGCTAGGTAGCATTCCACATCAAAAATTATCTTTTTTATCATTTACCTACTCGAGGACGAACAGGAATTAAGTTTGGGGATGCTGATACGTCTCCGTCGTATCTATAATATTTTATTGTTCCATGCGAGTATTCTACAACTTTCATATTCTTTTGGCAACTTTTTATACTATTTTTTGGGAATAACATATTGATCCAGTGCCCTGTGCCAGTTCCTGTTTGTTGCATGTTTTTTGTTTCGCATTATATCCATATCAAATGGAGTCCAAACGGAATAAAAACGGACAGAGATTTTTTTTGAAATATATGTGAATTTTGGGAAGCGGAACCAACATGAGATGATGCCCGAGTGGGCCACGAGGCAGGGGGGCGCGCCCACCAGGGGCAAGCGCGCCCTGGGCCCTTGTGGCCACACCGTAAGGCAGTTGATTCCCTTCTTTCGCCGCAAGAAAGCTAATATCCAAATAAAATTTGTGTCAAAAAATCAGCCCAATCGGAGTTACAGATCTCCGGGAATATAAGAAACGGTGAAGGGACAGAATCTGAGAACGCAGAAACAGAGAGAGACAGAGAGACAGATCCAATCTCGGAGGGGCTCTCACCCCTCCGCCACCATGGAGGCCATGGACCAGAGGGAAACCATTCTCCCACCTAGGGAGAAGGTCAAAGAAGAAGAAGGAGGAGGGATCTCTCCGCCTCGCTTTCGGTGGCACCGGAGTGCCACCGGGGCCATCATCGTGTGACGACGATCTACACCAACACCACCGTCATCTTCACCAACATCTCCATCATCTTCCCCCATCTATCTACAGCGTTCCACTCTCCCGCAACCCGATGTACCCTCTACTTGCACATGGTGCTTAATGCTTCATATTAGTATCCAATGATGTGTTGCCATCCTATGATGTCTGAGTAGATTATCATTGTCCAATTGGTGATTGGTGAATTGCTACGATTGATTTAGATTGCTTGTGGTTGTGTTGCTGTCATTTGGTGCCCATCATATGAGCGCGCGTGTGGATCACACCATAGGGTTAGTTGTATGTTGATAGGACTACGTATTGGAGGGCAAGAGTGACAGAAACTTCAACCTGGCGTAGAAATTGATGCATACGGGATTGAAGGGGGACCAATATATCATAATGCTATGGTTGGGTTTTACCTTAATGAATGTTAGTAGTTGCGGATGCTTGCTAATAGTTCCAATCATAAGTGCATAGAATTCCATGTAAGGGATGACATGCTAGCAGTGCCCACTCCCGCATAAAACTTGTTATCGGTCTAGTAACGTAGTCAATTGCTTAGGGGCAATTTCGCAACTCCTACCACCACTTTTCCACACTCGCTATCATTAACTTTATTGTTTCTTTATCTTAACAACCCCTAGTATTTATTTACGTGCTCTTTATATTATTGCAAACCTATCCCACAAAAACTACAAAGTACTTCTAGTTTCATACTTTTTTTAGGTAAACTAAACGTCAAGCGTGCGTAGAGTTGTATCGGTGGTCGATAGACCTTGATGGAATATTTGTTCTGCCTTTAGCTCCTCATTGGGTTCGACACTCTTACTTATCGAAATAGGCTACAACTGTCGGAGATATTGACCACGGGTGTCATCATCGACCACCCATGGTATTTTAAGACAATTGGGGGCCGCCTTTTAGCCCCCACCCGTCTACTCATCGGGCCGCCTCCTAAGACAGTTTCCCCCAGGAGCCGGCTGCTAGCAGGCGGTAGGAGCCCAAACAGGCGGCAGCCCCATAGCCAGCAGCTAGCAGACGGTCCTACCCTCTCCCTCTGGATGCGTGTTGGGGGGACCACAACACAGCTGAGGCATGGCTACAGTTGAGCATGTCCTTAGAGAATCTATAAGGGCGTGGCTACAGTGAATGTGTACCTTATGGGCGACTCTTAAGCGGTGTATCACTGTAGCCATGCTGCCAGTGACCAAGCTTCGGTTAGAGGAGGCCACGATTCCACTACCCACAGACGGCGGGGCTAGCATGCGGCCGGCCCCACCGGCCAGGTGGGGAGTAAGAAACAAGTAGCCCCTGGCAGGCGGCTGGGGGAGGCAGCCCGCCTGGTAGCAGGCGGCTCGCCGTACCCTAGGAGTCTGAACCTCATAAAGATGACAAGACAGGACGTGGTGGCAGTGTACGGCAGGAGACAGCGGCACTCTAGCCACTTCCCTCCTGATGATGCTGCCATCAGCAGAGGCACGCCTATAGTGAAAGGCAATCACATGGGCCCGCAGACGGCGGGCCCCAGCAGATAGGCGGAGAGGCTGGCACCCGAAGACGCTGACAGCTGGGGGCCATTTCGCCTGGATTACTATTGTACCCCTGGGGGGTAGGCCTATATAAACCCCCCAGGGTCCTCCATGTGGGGGGTTGGTTGATTAGTTGAGCTCTTGAGAGAAGAGAGACACATAGAGAGGCGGAGGGAGAAACCCTAGCGATCGTCTCGATTCCCTAGAGCGAAGGTAGTGAGCTAGCGTTGCTCTTTTTCCTCCTCTAGACGACACGGCTCAACGATCAACCTTGTAGCTACCCTAGTGACATTATTCATGACGCGGAGTCCCCGCGAAGCAGGACTAGGGGTGTTATCTCCACAGAGAGCCCCAAACCTATGTAAGATTCGTAGGCGTCCTAAGTTCCGCCTTATCCCGCTTCCAAGGCCCGGTGACACTCTATTGTCCACATGAATGATAAGCCACCCGTTGGCATATGTCGCACCAAAACCCCGACATTTGGCACCCACCATGGGGCTAGGTGTACCATCGTCCGAAGACATATTCTGGACGGGAACTTTGTTCCTTCTTGGCGAGCACAGCCAGCCCGGCACGCCCGCTGGCGTGGATACCGGGATGCTTTGCGGCGCTGTGGCCGCATGCGCCGCAAGCGGACTCGCTGACCTTCTTGTCGGCGTCCACATCCATGACAAGCCCTCTCCGGCCGCAGAGCCAGTTGCCGCGGAGAGCTGCCTCATCGAGCTCCTCGACAAGCTCCACATCGTCGATGAGAGCGCCTCTGACATAGAGTCAGTAGGCTCCTCCGACCCAGCAGTTGACATGATCATCAACCTCGACGCGGCGCCGTCGACTCCTTCCCCGAGCACGTGGTGATCATCGACGATCCCCTCCCCACTGCAACCGGTGGCAGCACCGTCAGCGCCATCACGGAGGTGCTGGCCACCAGCCACGACGAGCCGTCCGGCGGGTCGGGCCAAGACCCGCTCCACGCCACAATGCAGAACCTCGCCGCACCCGTTGCGGCGGGGGCAGACGGCGCGCCACTGGAGGCACTCCGTGTCTCGCTCCTTGATTGAGCCAACAAGCTGGCCACTTCCCGACGCCTCCCCGAAGCCTACCGCCGCGAGATGGACCGTGCCATAGGCGGCACGTCGGCTGCTGGCGAGCCTAGCCGGGCTGGTGTAGTTCACGGTCGTGGCGGGGTGCTGGCAGACATGCTGGAGGCCACATGGCCCGTGTACCTCACTCCGTCGGACAACCTAAGGGCTTCCCAGGCGACAGTCGATGAGCTAGGCCACTTGGAGGGAGACGAGCTTCGCTGCATGACTCAGCGCGCTCGCCAGCTCCTCGACACGGCTGCTGCGCAGCAGGAAGCCCGTCACCGGGCATCAGAAGCCGGCGTGATGGCAGAAAACTACCCCCTTCGGCGGGAGAAAGGAGCCATGTCCCGCTCTCCAACAGTCGGCACCCACAACCAGCATGATTCAGTGCCGGCTGCTAGCCGCAGCTGACAGACTCGCATCACCATCGAGCGCGATGAAGAAGGCCGGCCAAGGGCCGTAGAGCGGCGAGAGGAACGCCCGCCTCCTCCTTGACGGGAGAGGCGTGTGTCTCCTCCGCCTGTTGACCACCCCTCTCTAGCAGGCCGCTTGGGCCGCCGCGAGGGAGTCGGGGAGGACGACGCCCGCCACCACCTTGACCGACCGGCTCGGCCCCAAGCGGTCGAAGAAGAAGATGATCTCGGCCCAGCCTGCTTCGCCCCCGCATTCGCAACGAGCCTTTCCCCAAGGGCTTCTCGCTCCCAAGAGATAACCCCAAGTACAACGGATCGGTGAAGCCATAGGACTGGCTGGTGGATTACTCCACAGCCGTCAGCATAGCAACGGCCAACAGGTGTGTTGCGGTGAAGTACGTGACACTCATGCTCCAGGGCACGGCTCAGACGTGGCTGAACAACCCCAAACCCAACAGCATCAATGGCTGGTTGGATTTCACCGACGCCTTCACTCGCAACTTCACCAGCACCTACAAGCGTCCTCCCAAGCCGCGCCAGCTCTCCTTATGTGTTCAAGGCCCTAATGAGTCAGCCCGTGATTACCTGACGCGTTGGGCAGAGCTGCGCAACTCTTGCGAGGGAGTGCACGAGGTACAAGCCATCGAGTATTTCACGGCCGGGTGCAGAGAAGACACCTTCGTCAAGCACAAACTCCTCTGCGACGAGCCCGCCATGCTGGACGAACTGCTGAGCATAGCACACAAATACGCCACTGCCGATTTCTCCATGAAGTCCGAGCTGCAAGTGGATGCTTCTGAAAAAATGGCTCCCCCAGCTCCCAAAATGCCGGCTCGAGAGTCCAGCTAGCGCCAGCAGCCGAATGATCACAAGCGCAAGACCCATGCGCCGGCTACCAATAGCCGGCTGGTGGCAGTAGTTGATGGCTAGCAGGCAGAAGCACAAGCGGGATCCAAGCGTCAGAAGGGAGGCAAGCCAGCCTGGCAGCCAGCTTTCTCCTTCGACCAAGCTCTGGATGCCCCCTGTAAGTTTCACAGCGGCGTGAAGCCTTCCAACCACACCACTTGGAAATTTCATTGGCTCACGCAGATTGCCAGAGGGGAGGCTCTGCCACCACCGCCTGCTGGGTAGGTGGCCCCGCCTCCCAAACCACCGGCTGCTCGTCCAAGCAGCCAGATCAAGGACGAGTTCCCAGAAGAGAACGAAGCCTACGTCGTCTTCACAAGCCATGCAGACGATAGGCACAGCCGGCGCCAGGAGCACAGAGAAGTCAACACCGTTGCCAGTAAAGCCCCAGAATTCATGCACTGGTCTGAAAGGCCCGTCAGCTGGAGCAGTGAAGATCGCCCGGCTGTCATGCCTTCACCAGGGGCCTATGCCTTGGTTCTGTATGCAACTCTCTCCACCGACAAGAGGGCCTGACGTTTCTCCCGAGTGCTGGTAGATGGCGGCAGCAACATCAACATCATGTACCGTGATACCATGGAGAAGTTGGGCATCAAAGAAAAAAAGCTCTAGCCTACCAGGATTGTGTTCCACGGCATTGTGCCAAGCCTCTCTTGCTCACCAATCGGCGAGGCCAAGATCAATGTCCTGTTTGGTGACAAGAAGAATTTCCGGAGGGAGCCAGTCTAGTTTGAAGTGGTGAACCTAGAAAGTCCCTATCACGTGATTTTGGGCCGGCCAGCTCTTGCAAAGTTCATGGCGGTACCCATTACGCCTACCTCAAGATGAAGATGCCGGGTCCCAAGGGAATATCACCATAGCCGGGGACTATGAGAAGTCCATCGCATGTGCGACTGCCAGTAGCCTTCTGGCCGAGTCCCTAGTCGTAGCTGAAGAAAAGCGCCGCCTGGAACGACTGGTGGCAATGGCTGGCGAGCAGCAAGCCATACCAGCCGACCCGAGGGAGGCGGAGCCGGAAGGCTCGTTCCAGCCGGCCAAGGAGACAAAGAAGATTCCCTTGGACCCATCTCACCCCGAGCGATTTGTTGTCATAGGATCAAACCTAGACAACAAATAGGAAAGCGAGCTCGTCGATTTCCTCCGTGAGAATCAGGACATCTTTGCATGGTCCCCCAAAGACATGCCGGGTGTCCCGATGGATTTGGCCGAGCACAAGTTACATGTGAGAGAACATGCAAAGCCTGCCAGGCAGCTGCTCCGCCGCCTGTCGAAAGAGAAAAGAAGAGTTGTTGGGGAAGAGGTCACCCGCCTGCTAGCAGCCGGCTTCATTATGGAAGTTTTCTATCCAGAGTGGCTCTCAAACCCAGTCCTAGTGTTGAGAAAGAACAACAAATGGCGCATGTGCATTGATTACACCAGCCTCAACAAAGCTTGCCCTAAAGATCTGTTTGCTGTGCCGCGAATAGATCAAGTGATTGACTCCACAGCCGGATGCGAGCTGTTGTCATTCCTTGATGCTTATTCTGGGTACCACATGTCAAACTCGATCCGGCCGACCATCTGAAGACCGCCTTCCTCACGCCATTTGGGGCCTCCCTGACCATGACGTTCGGCTTGAAAAATGTTGGCGCCACCTTTCAGCGTTGCATGCAGAAGTGTCTCCTCAAGCAACTTGGCAGAAATGCCCACATTTACGTGAATGATATCATGGTGAATACGGAGAAGAGGGGAACTCTTTTGGAGGATCTCCAACAGACATTTGAAAACTTGTGCCGCTTTTAGATCAAGCTAAACACGGAGAAATGCGTCTTCGGGGTACCAGCAGGCCAGCTCCTTGGCTTCCTAGTATCTGCACGCGGCATCGAGTGCAACCCCGCAAATGTCAAGGCCATTGAAAGAATGGAGTGGCCTACTCATGTACGAGATGTCTAGAAGTTCACGGGGTGCCTGGCATCCCTTAGCCGTTTCATCGGCCGGCTGGGTGAGAAGGCACTCCCACTGTACCAACTGATGAAGAAAACCACTTGCTTTGAGTGGAACGACAAGGCGGATGAAGCCTTCTAGCAGCTCAAGAAATTGTTGTCCACACCGCCTGTCCAGGCGGCACCAACAAACAAGGAACCCATGTTCCTTTACATAGCCGCCACCAGCCGGGTGGTCAGCACAGTCATTGTGGTCGAGCGCCCAGAAGACGACAGAGCCTTGCCCGTCCAAAGGCCGGTCTACTACTTGAGCGAGGTGCTGTCAGCCTCCAAGCAGAACTACCCTCACTACCTAAAGATGTGCTACGGCGTGTACTTTACCGCCAAGAAACTCAAGGAGTACTTCCAAGAGCACCCGATCACGGTAGTTTGCACGGCCCCGCTTGCTGAAATCATGGACAACAGAGATGCTTCAGGAAGAGCGGCAAAGTGGGCCATTGAGCTGGCCCCCTTTACAATTTTCTACCAGCTCCGCACCACCATCAAATCGCAAGCTTTGGCCGACTTCCTCGTCAACTGGGCTGAGATCCAGTACCTACCGCCTGCTCCAGACTCAACCCATTGGCAGATGCACTTTGACGGATCCAAGATGCGCGCTGGCTTGGGAGCCGGTGTCGTCCTCACCTCTCCCAAGGGCGAGAAGCTCAAACACACCCTGCAAATCCACTTTGCCGCCTCCAACAATGTGGCCGAGTATGAGGCACTCATTCACGGGCTCCGGATGGCCAAAGAGATTGGCATCCACCGAGTGTTGTGCTATGGTGACTCAGACTTGGTTGTCCAACAGTCATCTGGGGACTGGGACGCCAAGGACGCAAATATGGCGAGTTACCGTTTCCTTGTCCAGCAGATTAGTGGGCATTTTGATGGTTGCGAGTTCCTCCACGTGCCACGAGCCGACAACATGCAAACTGACACCTTGGCACGAATAGGCTCCACCTGCTGATGTCTACACACGCTTCTACTCTTGTAGACTATGTTGGGCCTCCAAGCGCAGAGGTTTGTAGGACAGTAGCAATTTTCCTCAAGTGGATGACCTAAGGTTTATCGAACTCAGGGAAGTAGAGGTTGAAGATGGTCTCTCTCAAGCAACCCTGCAACTAAGATACAAGAAGTCTCTTGTGTCCCCAACACACCTAATACAACTAGGAGGTGTATAGGTGCACTAGTTCGGCGAAGAGATGTTAAATGGCAAGTGATATGGATGGCAAAACAAAGTAATATAAATCTGTAATAAAAAGTGCAGCAAGCAAACAAGTGGTAAACATGAGCACAAATGGTATTGCAATGGTGGAAACAAGGCCTAGGGTTCATACTTTCACTAGTGGCAACTCTCAACAACATTAACATAATCGAATCACATGATATTTCCCATAAAACATGCAATGGAGACACCCGGAGGTCATTCCTTCGTGGTCAAGAGAGGACGAGAATTATGTAGGGCTACAAAAGCACACCTCAAAGTTCGTAGTTCTCAATCTAAGGATTTCTCAGTGTCACCGCGGCCATCCAAAGAGAGTCCCACAATCACCACAACATATCTAAAGTATAGTCAAAGACAAGCACCAAGAGACTCTCAATCTTCAATCAACACACAAGAGAGGAAATCACTCATGAAAATATTTTTCTAATCCATGTCCAATAGACCGCTGTCACCTTGGTCTCGGGATTATACTAGATAAATACAAGTGAGTACATCAATCCAATACAAAGAGGAAGGGGAAATATCATGGGATCACCCTAGATTAACATAGCCTATGATCACAACGAAGATCACATCATGGGAGAGAGAGATAACCACATAGCTACACGTACGAGCCCCCGGCCCCGGAGAAGACTACTCACACATGGACATGGTAAGGAGGATGTTGATGATGGTGTTTATGGAGAGGTGCAGCCCCGCGAGAAGGCGGCGGCCGGCGGCGGCCACGGAGGCGGCGGCGGCGAGGAGGAGACGGCGGCGGCCCTAGGGGGCGGCGGCGGCCCTAGGGGCAGCGGCTCCTTGGCCCCCCTTCTTCCTTGTGGATGGTGCTGCAATGGTGCTGGTCCTCCCCTCCAAGACGGCGGCTTGGGAGGAGGAAAATTCGTGGCCCTTGGTGACCTAGGTTTTCTCTCTTTATATAGACTCTCGGATTCCCGTCATCAGATTTTGGGCCTCAGTAAAACGGGCTAAGCTCGGCCGTCCGGACTCCGATTTGGACGAATTTTATATCCAGATGCATCGCCTCGAAATTCTCCACAACTTTCGCAACTTGACTTTTTCCGTTTGACGTCGTCTTCGGGCCGGAACGTGACCATCTTTAAAAAATGTTCTCAGACAGATTTCAGGAAAGTCAGAGTCCTACTCCAATACGACTCCTTTTGCGTTTTTGTCAATTTCCAAGTAATTCCTAGACAATAAAGTGTAAAACAAGAACATTGTGCACTTTTGCAACCATTAGTAGGTTAGTCCAAATATGATCAAAAGTGTATGGAAGTGTATAAATATCATAGCAATATCAAAAAAAAAAGGCATGGAGCAAGCAGAAATTATAGATACGTTTTGGACGTATCAACATCCCCAAGTTTAATTCCTGCTCGTCCTCGAGTAGGTAAATGATAACAAACATAATTTCTGTGGTGACATGCTATTAACCATATAGGACTTTTTCATAGTCATATGACAAAAGCTTACTGAGACAATGAATCTATAGTAATTAAGTTGCCTCATGAGAAAATCACAAAGAACTGAAAGTTTTACAATATGATATTGAAACATCAAATAGATTCGTAATGAACATGATGTGCAAATATGATAGAGTGATATCTAGCTTGCCCCCTTTAGTGAAGCAAAACATAAATGCAAGGGCACCTCCAAGGTTTAAGTGATGACTAGATACAATGATTTCAAAATAAACGATATCACAATCATGCAAAAGACAATGCTACTTTGGGACAATGCACATTACACTCAGAATGACAATCATGCTCTCAGTAGTTGGTGCTTTTAAAAGAAGGTGGAGACTCTCAAACCGTGGCTTTTGTTTGCAAGGTTGAAAACCCGTAATCGGAAACAAAGACAAAACATGTACCAGAGCTCTTAGTTTTAAAATAGAGGTAATAATTTTTTTAGATCATGCATGTTTCGTCAACGAATGATAGCAGACAACTCAATCACTTCTTGAGATGGACAAGTTTCGAGGAAAGGCTCCCGAATGAGGACGATCACATCCTCTTAATCTCCTTTGTTTATCACTGCCAAAGTTTTCTGATTTCTCATGAACAAAGCGTGAAGGAGGGTTTGTTTGTTATATTATCTTTTTGAGCCGGACGCACTCAATGCCAGTTCCTTCTCGTATTATGGGTTTGCACATTATACATGCAATCCCGGGGTGAAGCTTGTCCAACTTATAAAGATTATGAATTAACTACTACTTCCTCATGGACTTACAACAGAGGCACAAAATAAGAATGCTTTTTCTTTGAATAATTTCGAGATGGCACATGCAAGTCTCCGTTAGGAATGGCAAGTAAATACCATGTAGGAAGGTATGGTGGACTCATATGGCATAACTGGATTAAAGGATGTGGATGCACAAGCAGTCAGTACGCTTAGTACAGGCGAAGGTTAGCAAAAGACTGGGAGCGACCAACTAAGAGAGCAATGACGGTCATAATCATGCAGAGCGACAAAGCAACATTGAATCAGGCATGGAAGTTATATCGCTACTCAGAAACAAAAGATCATCAAGGCTTGACAGACTTTCTTTACAGTCTTAAATATGCGTGAGCATACGCCAAGTCAATCAAAATAAATTCTTTGAAGGAAGATATTACTAAACCATACCACATCATAGGCAAACAAATCATGTTGGTACTCCAATAACACATTGGGAACCCCCCAGCTATTTGAGACTAACCATAAGAAAACATGAACTACTAAGCGCCATTATGCACGTAGCATCTTTATCATGGACATATCAACCAATGCAACGGAAGCAAACTATCTTAATAAGATAAATATGATAACTAAATAGAGTTCAAGCAACCAACTAAACAAAAGCTTTTTTAAAAGATAAGCATGAAAGTTAAGAGCTAAGCATGATAGTAGCTATTAAAAGACAAAGAACACACACAGCAAAGATAGACATGCAAACTCTATGTTATGTTCTAGGTAGATGTGGAGCGTGTTTCTCTCCCACATAAAGAAAGCTGAGTTCCAACTCGTTATGAAAAGCTAAAGAAAACTAAAAGGAAAACTAAAACAAGACGCTCCAAGCATAGCACATAACACATGAGGTGATTAAAATATAGTGGAACGAAGGACGAACTGATAATGTTGATGGAGAAGGGGATGCACGCGGGCATCCCCAAGCTTAGACGCTTGAGTCTCCTTGAATATTTCTTGGGGGTGCATGCTGGCATCCCCAAGCTTGACCGTTTGACACTCCTGAATCTTTTTATCATCTTCCCTCGCACACTTGAAAACTCCCTTCATACATAACTCATCATAATCTGATTAGCGAGGTTAGTACCCATAATAAAATAATTGTTCCTTGCTGAAAATAAAGATATTCTTGAAGTTCTACTGTTTCTCAAGATTGCCAAAAGGTTTTTGCAAAGAAAAAGCAAGCTCTAGGTTTGCAAAATGAAGGAAAGGCAAAACAGGACAGAATCTGTGAAAAACTGAACAGCAGGTAGTAAATGATTTTTCCGGGGCACTTCTGCAACTCTAATAAAAAAACTCAAAACAGACGCACGAAAGACAATTATATAGAGCACGCTGTCGAAAAAATTCAGACCAAAAAGATGATCTGTTGATTTTATACGAATTTTTCTATCCAAGGACAGAATCTGTTTCCTGGACAGCATGTCACAACTTTTGAACTTTCTTGCAATCAGAGGCTAAACTTGGCAGAAAGCTAAAAAATAAAGTTACAATGATGTTGCTACAGTAGTAACAAACATCAAGACCACTAAAACTGAAAGTAAACATAACAAGGGTTGTCTCCCTAGAGCTCTTTCTTTATAGCCATAAAGATAGGCTTAAGACTTTAATGATGCTCTCGTAGGAATAAGAGCTGAAGAACAAAAGAGAGCATCAAGAAGCAAATACCAAACACATTTAAGCCTAACATGCTTCCTATGCATAGGAATATTGCAATAGAATAATTCATTGAAGCACAAAGCAACTAGCATAGGAAGGCAAAACAAGCATAACTTCAAAATTTTCACCATAAAGAGAGGAAACTTCTTATTATTAAGATATTTAGAACCAAGTCTCCCTATCTTATTATAAATTTCAGTGGCATCATGGATGAACTCACCAATATAAGCATCACATAAAGCATTGTTACCATGATCCACATGCAAAAAGGTACTCTTACTCTCCACATAAGCATAATCTTTCTCATTGGTAATAGTGGGAGTAGGACTATCATAAACCACTTGAACACTATAGATTAATTGTGTAGTAGGAGGGTGGTGTTCAACAAGGGAGTAATGCCCTCCATGATTATGACAAGTTTCATAAGGATAATTTCTCCTTATGTCATAGGTACCTTTATAATCACTATAGGTTGGAGTTATAACATCATCATGGTAGAGAAGAGCATTATCATTGCTAGCAACTATATTTGTAAACATGTTGTCTTTATTCTTACTAGCAAAAGAATTATCAATTATCACATCACTAGTGGGTAAAGGATTTGCAATCCTATCATCCCCAAGCTTAGAGCTTCCCATATCATCACTTTCAGAGTTGGTACCAAAAAGATTTTCAAGATCATAAGTAGCATTATCATCGTTTTCCCAATCACAATAAGTAACATGCATATCATAATCAAAATCATCTTCAATAGTACCTACGGACGTATCATCAAGATGATAATTAAGGCAATAAACTTCACCTTCTTCTTTAAACTTACAATCGTTAGGATAAAAGTTGATGGGAGGAATATGCTCAGGTCAGGTTGATACCCATTCTTCTTCTTTCTTGCTCCTCTTCCTCCTCCTCTTCTTTTTCTTCTTCTTAACCTTAGGAGGGAGTGGTTGGAGATGAAGCTTCTCCACATATCCTGGTTTATCATTAGAAACAATAGGGGAAACTTGGGAGAAACTCTCCTTTTTATTAGCAGAAATATAAGAGACATTTTTATACTTTGGTAAAGTTCCCTCCTTTATAATCTTACCTATGTAATCATTTTCATGGCAATTAACAACACAATAGAGATGGTAATTTTGCAAAGTGTTTTTTATTCCTATGGCATTAACATCTAGCCATGAAGTCTTTTCTGATAACTCTTCACAGATCAAAAATAACATAAACTCATCATAAAGATCAGAGGTGATCATGTTATCACACAACCGGTTATCAATTATGTTTTGAAAGTTCATGCATTGAAAATTAAAGTGACCCTCTATACGGCAAAGTTCATAAGTAAAAGGATAAAGGTCACACAATTCTCTAGCAATTTCATTTAAATCTCTGACCCAAGTGATTGTTCTTTCATGCTTATGTTGCTTACAATACTTCTCTTCTTCAATCATAGGCCTTTCACAAGGTCTATCCACTCCACAAAAATTAACATGCTTATATAAAACTTCATTTTTAGGAATTGGATCATGCATGTTGCAATCATCATGAACAATTTCATTTTCCTTGCAAGTCTCTTTAAAAGGTTTATGATACTTGATCCAATCCTCCTTAGGCATATTAAGATGTGAAGCAAAAGATTTGATGAAATCAACAAGGAGTTGAGAATCAAGCACAAACTTAGCACTAAACTTATTAAAACTTGTAGTTTCAACAAAGGACTTAATGCAATCATACTCATAAATTATACCTGACTCTTTACCTTTGTCGATCTCTCAGTCTTCAGTGTTGCGTTGAATTCTTTCAAGGAGTTCCCATTTAGCATCAATCTTTTTGTTTGTGAAAGAACCCATAGAGGAAGCGTCGAGCAAATCTTTATCCTGTCGAGAAAGCCTCGCATAGAAATTAGTAATAATCATATCTTTGGGGAGCCCATGGTTAGGACATTTTAGCATTAACGTTTTCAGTCTCCCCCAAGCTTGAGCTATGCTCTCTCCGTCATGAGGATAAAAATTATAAACATAATTCCTATTCTCATGGACTTCATGAAGAGGATAAAACTTGGAGTAAAAGAGAGACTGGATCTCTTCCCACTCCAGCAGGTGAGAGTCATTTAGTAGCCTATACCATTCCAATGCTTTTCCTTTCAGTGACAAGGCAAATAATTTCCTCATGACAAACTCCCTTGATACACCTGCAAGCTTAAATAATGAACATAGTTGTGACAGATATAGCAAGTGTTCACCGGGATGTCTGTCTCCTGCATAACGATGAGCCAAAACATAATCGATAATACCAGCTGGTATTTTATAGGGCACAATTTCAGTAGGGGGAGGAGCAACCACCACAGGTGTGGGGTGTCTTCCCACAAGCAACGATCCAATAGCAAGGTTGTCCATAAGCATAACTAGTGAAATAAAAACAAGAAACAAAAAGATTTAATTGCAAGATCTAAAGATATACCTTCAAGCGCTCACCTCCCCGGCAACGGCGCCAGAAATAGCTTGATGTCTACACACGCTTCTACTCTTGTAGACTATGTTGGGCCTCCAAGCGCAGAGGTTTGTAGGACAGTAGCAATTTCCCTCAAGTGGATGACCTAAGGTTTATCGAACTCAGGGAAGTAGAGGTTGAAGATGGTCTCTCTCAAGCAACCCTGCAACTAAGATACAAGAAGTCTCTTGTGTCCCCAACACACCTAATACAACTAGGAGTTGTATAGGTGCACTAGTTTGGCGAAGAGATGTTAAATGGCAAGTGATATGGATGGCAAAACAAAGTAATATAAATCTGTAATAAAAAGTGCAGCAAGCAAACAAGTGGTAAACGTGAGCACAAATGGTATTGCAATGGTGGAAACAAGGCCTAGGGTTCATACTTTCACTAGTGGCAACTCCCAACAACATTAACATAATCGAATCACATGATATTTCCCATAAAACATGCAATGGAGACGCACCAGGAGGTCATTCCTTCGTGGTCAAGAGAGGACGAAAATTATGTAGGGCTACAAAAGCACACCTGAAAGTTCGTAGTTCTCAATCTAAGGATTTCTCAATGTCACCGCGGCCATCCAAAGAGAGTCCCACAATCACCACCACATATCTAAAGGATAGTCAAAGACAAGCACCAAGAGACTCTCAATCTTCAATCAACACACAAGAGAGGAAATCACTCATGAAAATAGTTTTCTAATCCATGTCCAATAGACCGTTGTCACCTTGGTCTCGGGGATTATACTAGATAAAGACAAGTGAGTACATCAATCCAATACATAGAGGAAGGGGAAATATCATGGGATCACCCTAGATTAACATAGCCTATGATCACAACGAAGATCACATCATGGGAGAGAGAGATAACCACATAGCTACACGTACGAGCCCTCGGCCCCGGAGAAGACTACTCACACATGGACATGGTGAGGAGGACGTTGATGATGGTGTTGTTGGAGAGGTGCAGCCCCGCGAGGAGGCGGCGGCCGGCGGCGGCCACGGAGGCGGCGGCGGCGAGGAGGAGACGGCGGCGGCCCTAGGGGGCGGCGGCGGCCCTTGGGGGCGGCGGCGGCCCTAGGGGCAGCGGCTCCTTGGCCCCCCCTTCTTCATTGTGGATGGTGCTGCAATGGTGCTGGTCCTCCCCTCCAAGACGGCGGCTTGGGAGGAGGAAAATTCGTGGCCCTTGGTGACCTAGGTTTTCTCTCTTTATATAGACTCTCGGATTCCCATCATCAGATTTTGGGCCGTCCGGACTCCGATTTGAACGAAGTTTATATCCAGAAGCATCGCCTCGAAATTCCCCACAACTTTCGCAACTAGACTTTTTCCGTTTGACATCGTCTTCGGGAAAGAACGTGACCATCTTTAAAAAAACGTTCTCAGACAGATTTCAGGAAAGTCAGAGTCCTACTCCAATACGACTCCTTTTGCGTTTTTGTCAATTTCCAAGTAATTCCTACACAATAAAGTGTAAAACAAGAACATTGTGCACTTTTGCAACCATTAGTAGGTTAGTCCAAATATGATCAAAAGTGTATGGAAGTGTATAAATATCATAGCAATATCACACAAAAAAAGGCATGGAGCAAGCAGAAATCCAGCAGACGAAACTGTGGCACGACAAGTTCAACACCGAGCTTCAGCATACACAATAGTCAACAGAGAGCTTGTCAGAAGAAGTGCAACAGGCATCTTCCAGCAATGCGTGGAGGCAGAGAAGGGTCTAGCTATTCTGACGGATATTCATCAAGGGGAGTGCGGCCACCACGCGGCCTCAAGATCTCTCGTCGCCAAAGCTTTCCGCCATGGTTTTTTCTGGCCGACTGCTTTGGACGACGCCAAAGACTTGGTCAAGAAGTGCAATGGCTGCCAGCGCTTCAGTTCCATCAACACTTGCCGGCTTCTGCACTTAAGACCATTCCGATCACTTGGCCATTTGCTGTCTGAGAGCTGGACATGGTGGGCCCCTTCAAGACAGCTCGAGGAGGCCTGACGCATTTACTCGTAGAAGTGGATAAGTTCACCAAGTGGATCAAGGCGAAGCCAATCAAGAAACTCAACGGTCCAACTGTCGTAACCTTCATCGCAGACATCACAGTCCGGTACGGCATACCGCACTGCATCATCACCGATAACGGCACAAACTTTGCCAAAGGCGCATTGGCTCATTTCTGTGCAACACAGGGCATCCGACTGGACCTAGCGTCCGTTGCCCACCCATAGTCCAACGGCCAAGTTGAGCGCGCTAACGGCCTTATCCTGTCCGACATCAAGGACTGGCTGGTCGAACCTTTGGAACAATTAGTCAGCTACTGGAGTGAAGAGCAGCCGTCTATCCTCTGGAGCCTCAGGACAACCCCGAACAAATCAACCAGCTTCACTCCTTTCTTCCTCGTCTATGGGGCCGAGGCCGTCATCCCAACAGATGTTGAGTTTGACTCGCCTCGCGTCACCATGTACACAGAAGCCGAATCCAAAGAAGCACGAGAAGACGGCGTGGACCTGCTGGAGGAGGCCCGGCTGGTAGCACTCAGGCGGTCCACCATCTATCAGCAAGGCCTCCGCCGCTATCACAGCCGGCGGGTCAAGCCGCGTTCCTTCCGTGAGGGGACCTTGTGCTCCGGCTGATCCAGCGAACAGCTGGCCAGCACAAGCTCTCAGCTCCTTGGGAAGGACCGTTCATCGTCAGCAAGGTACTAGGCAACGATGCCTACTACCTCATCGATGCCCAGAAGCCAAGAGCACGCAAGAGAGACGACTCGGGCAAGCAGTCGGAGCGCCCGTGGAATGCAAACCTACTTCGTCGCTTTTATAGCTAAAAGACAGTATGTGTCGCGCTATCTACTTTATTTTGAGAACCAATGGGACCCCCGAGGAGTTCTCAGGGACTGTCCAACCCTTTATCTATATGATAAGAATTATGCCTGTGGATGAGTATTGTTCATTCCTTTGTCCGGCACCGGAGCCTAGGAGACAGCCGGGGACTGGCCGCCTAGCCCTATGTTTAAAACTTTTCTTTAACAGTCGGACACGTAATGTGATGGCATCCAAGCCCTCACCCGCCTTCAGTCACAGACTCACAGAACACGGCTGTCCGATTGGCGGGAGTCAAAGGAAAGAAGCGGTGCCCACATGAAAATGGCTAAGGAAAATAAACATAGGACAAGACAGCCCTTTGTACAAGTTGGCCAGCTGTTGAGCAGCCGGCCAACCGGCTTCTGGCTTAGCCACTCCGGGTTCTAGAGGGCGGGATACTTGCCTATCCGGAAAACAGCTAAGTACATGACCTAGTCACAGACCACAGAGTGGCTCTCCGGTTGGCAGGACGGCGGTTAAAGGAAACGGCAAAAGAAATCGCCCGAAGGAACAAAGGACAGTGCTAATCCTAGAACCCGGCAAACAACATAAAGATATGCAACATTAAGAGAATATTTATAGCAAAAAGGCCTCGAAGGCTGCCTTTCAGTAGTAGCTTACTGATACACCCAGTGGGTGAAAAAACATGAATTAAAAGATACAAGAATGACGCCTAAGGTTCAGCAGGCGGAGCGGGTGGCACGACGGAGCCGGCTGCTGGGGGAGCCGCCTGATGGGTCTCGCCTTGACCGCCTCCTGCAGCAGGCGGCGCCGCCCCGCTGGGCCCGCTTGTAGAGGCTTGATCGGGCTGATGACCAGCAGACGGATCTGCCTCCTGGGAGCTGGCCTCCTCGTCGCTGTCTCCCTCTTCCTCGCCTTCATCACTGGAGGTGATCTCCTCGTCCAGCTCCTCCGACGCCGCCAAGTCCAGCCCGAAGTTGCTAGGTGGCACCACATGACCATTCTCATCCATCTCTGGGACGAAAATGGCGGTGTCGGCGTACTCGGCGAGGGTGGCGGCGCGCTTGACGAGATGTCCCTGCACCGCTGCCAGTTCGGGCTCAGCTTCCAAGCAGAAGGTCTTCAGCTGGGCGAGATTCAGGTCTGGGTACCAGCCCTTAGCAAATTCCAGGGTGGTCCGCGCACCGGCCCTCGCTGCGGCGCCCTTCCAAGCCTCGAAGCGGTGGCCGGCCACCTCCAGCCAGTCGGCAGTCTGGCTGGGAGAGCGGAGTACCGGAACGCCTGGCCAGAGGGCAGCCAGCACTTGGGCACCAGCGCGTTGCAGGCGGCGAAGCAGGCGGTGGGCCGACTGGAGGCGCGCCTTGACATCAAGAAGCTGCTCGGCGGGAGTCCTGGGCGCGTTGGGTGCAATCACACGGCCCTCCTTGCGCCTCTCGTCGCGCTGGGCCTCGATGGCCTGGCTGGCGGCCACAGAGTGGCCCGGGAAGAATTCTGCAAGAACTAGATGAAGAGTCAGAAGAAAGAGAGCTAGCTGTAACAGACGTCAAGCACAAGAAAGAGGGGCAGGCGTCTTACCGTCGACCATGTCTGCAATGGACCCATAGTCGTCTTGCAGAGCCGCCTCCTTCAAGGCCCAGTTCGAGTGCTCTGTCTCGAACTCGGCCCGAAGGAGCATCTCGGCGTCCGATAGCTTCCCAAGATCCACCATGTGCGTCACCGCCTGGTCTGCCAGCTCCTTGGCCAGGCGGTCACGGTCCTGGGCGGCAAGATCGCGCTCCCGCTCCTTGGCGGCAAGTTCTGCCTGGACCTCGCCCAGCTGGTTGCGGAGGTTGGTCGCAACCGCTGGCAAGAGAAGAAGAAGAACATCAACACCAGCAAAAAGACAACCTTGGAGTTCCAAGCCGCCTACTAAGTAGCCGGCTTGGAACTCGGGGACTACACCAAGCGGGTGCGCTGACGCGCCCACGCAAGGAGGAGAGAAACACTCACCCTGGCTGTCTTCCAGAGCAGTCCGCAATTGCGGCAGCTCCTGACGCTCGGCGTTGAAGGAAGCCACCCGGAGGTTGTGGTAATCCTACAGCAAGACACAAGTTAGCCCGCAAAGTACGCCTTGGAGTTCCAAGCCGACTGCTCAGCAGCCGGCTCAAAACTCGGGGACTACAACCAGTGGGTGCGCTGATACGCCCCCATGGAAGAAATTGAAGGAATAAAAGCAAAAACATGGAGTCAACATACCCGAACAGAATTTCACGTAGCCACAAACTCCCGCATCACCGTTTGCATGACCTCGCTTAGAGAGTTGAAACGGTCGAGGACATCTCGTGACGCGACAATCAGCGACCGCCGCCTCCGGGCGTCCAGCCTGATGGCGCCGTGCTGGTAGCCTCGCTCTCCGGCGTTGACGAGCTGGCGCCGCCGGCTTCTACTCACCGCGGTGCGGAGACCGCCCTCGCAGGGCGCGGGCGGGCAGGGACTTGGGGGGCCGGCTGCGGGCCTGTCACCAGCACGCCCTCAGCCGGCGGCACCTCCGCTCCTCCAGGCCGGCTGCCCTGCGACCCAGTAGGCGGCGCGGGGGGCGTCACTTCTGTCTCCATGGCGACACGGCCGTCCCCCTCATTGTTTAGAGCCGGCTTCTCGTCAGCAGCCGGCACTTGGACAGACAGCTCCAGAGAGCTCATCTCCTAGGGAACGGTGCGGTCTACCGGCTGCTGGAGGACTGCCCCCTACTCCTGGCCTCGGGCGGCGACGTCCACCTGGGCCTTAGTGGCTGGCTCGGCCTCCGCCCTGGCAGCAGCATCAGCCACCGCCCACTCACGGGCGTTTCCCTCTGTCGCCTCCCAGAGCGCGGCGGTGGGATCCACGCGGCGGGGCGCAGGGGGGACATCCGTGCCCCCAACAATGGAGCCCACTGGCGCCCGCGAGAGAGAGAGTGGCACGTTGTGTGGGCACCCAAGAGAAGACAGCAAGTCAGCCACGTTGGGGGCGGCAGAATATGAGAAATGCAAAAGAAAAAAGAGACGCAATACTTACCCGGATACGCCTGGCCTAGGCTTGGGAAGCTTAGGAAGGACCGCTTTGGCGGCCGCCTCTCGGCGCTTGGTCGCGGCGGCCGACAGCCAGAGCTTCTTGAGCTTGGTACCAGACGACCCCTCAGAGGACCGGTGCTTCACGCGGCTAGCTGCGGCTGACGGCCCCGCCTACTATCTGCCGAGCCCAGACGGATCCGTCTCTCGGACGTGGATTAGCGCTTCCTCCTCCTCCTCCTCCTCGTCCGGCCAGTTCTCGACGCCGCCTTCTAGCTGGCTGCCTGCTGGCTGGCCCCCGCCGCCTGTTACCTCCTCCTCCTCCATGGCAGCGGCCCCAAGATTGGGGTCGCTCGTGTCGCTTTGGGATAGGTCTGGTTGCAGAGGGCGGCCCGGTTGGCCAGAGCCCGGCGCCGGCTTGCCGGGGAAGATCTGCAAAACGGCACCAGGATCAGACGGCTGAGAAAGGCGGAAAGAGAAGAACTAAAAATAAAGAAAGAAGAGAGCTCACCGCAGGCGGCTGGTTGCTGCGGCTGTATGGCGGCTTGCCAAAGGCCCAACCGGAGTCGGAGAGCTTGCAGTTGGATGCAGAGATCACCAAGTATGCCACCTCCTCATATGGCATCAGCTTGGTGCATGTCTGGCTTGGGTCTCGGTGCCCGCTTATATCGCATATTATGTGCGGGCGGGCCTGCAGCGGCAGCACCCGGTGCTCTGCAAATGTGAGTAGGAGGTCCGCAAACACCAAGCCTTCGCCGTCCCTCAGCTCCCGGTGGCGCCGCACGGCGACGGAAGCACCCTCCGTGAGGGTGGTGGGCCGGGTCTTACAGGAGTCACGGGGCTCTGCAGGCGGGTCGGGTGCCCAGTCCGGCAGGCCGATGAAATCCTGAGCGGAGTCGACGTTGGAGCCGTAGAAGTACGCCTTCTGCCACAACTTCACCGACCCCACGAGTTGAGGCGTCGGGAACTAATTCTTGGCTCCGCTGCACTTCACCACAATGCATCCCCCGCACTGGGCGGCCACGGTCTAGACCGCGGTACCGAGCTTCATGTAGAAAAAGCTCGGTCCACAACTCCATCGTGGGAAGAATGCTAAGGTACGCCTCGCACATGACGACGAAGGAGGACAGCGTCACCACCGTATTCGGCGTGAGGTGGTGGGGTTAGATATTGAAGAATTCAAGGAAAGATTAGAAAAAGCCATTGTTAGGGAGGTTGAAGCCGCACGGGAAGTGCGAGCGGAAGATGACCCGCTAGCCGAACCGCGGCGCTGGCCTGATCTCCGCCGCTGGCGCCAGGCGCACAACGACCTTGTCCATGGGGGGCAGCTTCCATGCTCGGCGGAGGTAGTGGATGTGCTCTTCGTTGACATCACTTCCGTCCCATTCGCCGGAATGGAAGACCGGCGCTGCGGCGGCCATGGCTCGAGGTGGTGGCTCGCTGCGGCGGGGCGCTGCGAGCGAAAGTGGTGAGAAGAGCGAGCAGAGGCGAGGAAGAAGGAAGAGAATGGAGCTGGGCAGGGGCGAGAACGGCGCTAACCCCTTCCCCCGGCCTACTTATAGGCTCGGGGCGGCGAAGCCGAGGGGGCGGGGCGTGGGATTAACCGCTCCACGCCCCACACGATCCCCACCTTTTGCGTGCCTAATCCGCGGGCATTAACTGCGCGTGGGGAGGGCAATCGATTGCCCCTGCCACATTGGATCTGCGCGCAGACCAAGGCCCTGTAGTGGCGGGCCCTAGCCCACTGCTACGTCCCATTGCACGCGTGGGCTGGCAGGCTGACGCGACGGGGCGACGATGCATGGAGAGTCGCCAACGGTCGGCAGACCTGCGTAGCAGCCTGCTGACCAGACGGTATCTTCTCCTCGAAGATTTGAAGACGGAGGTCCGGCTGCCAGGAGTCGGCCCCTTTGCAGAGGTCCGGCTACCAGCAGACGGCTCTTTTAAGAAGATGGACGGACGAAGTCAATCCTACTTGGGGAGGGAAGCTGCTGGAACCCCGCAGCCCCAATCGCAAACCGCAGAATTCCACCAGCTTCGGGGACTACTATCGGAGATATTGACCATGGGTGTCCTCATCGACCACCCATGGTATTTTAAGACAATTGGTGGCCGCCTGTTATCCCCCAGCCGTCTGCTCATTGGGCCACCTCCTGAGACAGTTTACCCCAAGAGCCAGCTGCTAGCAGGCGGCAGGGGCCCAAACAGGCGGCAACCCCCATACCCAGCAGCTAGCAGACGGTTCTACGCCTCTCCCTCGGGATGCGTGCTAGGGGACCAAAACACAGCTGAGGCATGGCTACAGTTGAGCATGTCCTTAGAGAATCTATAAGGGCGTGGCTACAGTTAATGTGTACCCTATGGGCTCCTCTTAAGCGGCCTATCACTATAGTCATGCTGCCAGTGACCAAGCTTGGGTCAGAGGAAGCCATGATCCCACTACCCACAGACGGCAGGGCCAGCATGCGGCCAGCCCCACCGGCCAGTGGGGGAGTCAGAAACAAGTAGCCCTTGGCAGGCGGCCGGGGGAGGCGGCCCACCTGGTAGCAGGCAGCTCGCCGTACTCTAGGAGTCCGAACCTCATCAACATGACAAGACAGGACGTGGTGGCAGTGTACGGCAGGAGACGGCGACACTGTAGCCACTTCCCTCCTGACGATGCTGCCGTCAGCAGAGGCACGCCTACAGTGAAAGGCAATCACATGGGCCCGCAGACGGCGGGCCCCAGCAGACAGGCGGAGAGGCCGACACCCGAAGACGCTGACAGCTGGGGGCCGTTCCGCCTGGATTAGTATTGTACCCCTGGGGGATAGGCCTATATAAACCACACAAGGTCCTCCATGTGGGGGGGGGGGTTGGTTGATTAGTTCAGCTCTTGAGAGAAGAGAGACATATAGAGAGGCATAGGGCGAAACCCTAGCGATCGTCCCGATTCCCTAGAGCGATGGTAGTGAGCTGGCCTTGCTCTTCTTCCTCCTCTAGACGACACAGCTCAAGGAGCAACCTTGTAGCTACCCTAGTGACATTAGTCATGACGCGGAGTCCCCGCAGAGCAGGATTAGGAGTGTTATCTCCACAGAGAGCCCCAAACCTGGGTAAGATTCATAGGCGTCCTAAGTTCTGCCTTATCCCGCTTCCAGGGCCCGGCGATGCTCTATTGTCGCCATGCATGATAAGCCACCCATTGGCATATGTCACACCAAAACCCCGATAACAACTGATCCCCTACACTTGTTGGTTATCAAGAGTATTTCCCTCAGTTTGAGAACCAAGGTATCAATCCAATAGGAGATTACGCACAAATCGCCAAATACCTACACAAACAATCAAATAACTTGCACCAATCGCTATAAAGAGGTTGTCAATCCCTTCACGGTTATTTGCAAAAGTGAGATCTGATAGAGATAGATCCACTATAAAGTAAACATTTTTGGGTTTTTCGTTTATAGATTGGAAAGTAAAAGATTGCAAAATAGTAGCTCTGAAACTTATAAGATGTAAAATAGACCCGGGGGCTGTAGGTTTCATTAGAGGCTTGAATCATGATAGAAAATATTACGGTGGGTGAACAAATTACTGCCAAGGAATTGATAGAAAAGCGTAAAGTTATGACGATATCGAAGGCAATGATCATGAATATAGGCATCACGTCCATGTCAAGTAGACCAACTCCTGCCTGCATCTACTAATATTACTCCACACATCGACGAAAACAATTCTGCATCTAGAATATTAAGTTCATGAGAACAGAGTAACGCATTAAGTAAGATGACATGATGTAGCGGAATTAACTCAAGCAATATGATGAAAACCTCATCTTGTTATCCTCGATGGCAACAATAGAATACATGTTATGTCCCCTACTGTCATTGGGATTGAGCACCGCAAGATTGAACCCAAAGCAAAGCACTTCTCCCATTGCTAGGAAAACCAATCTAGTGGGCCAAACCAAACCCATAGTGCGAAGAGAATTACTAAGATTCAAATCATGCATATAAGAATTCTGAAGAGTCTCAAATGATATTCATAAATAATCTGATCATAAATCCACAATTCATCGGATCTTGGCAAACTCACCGCAAAAGTAGATTAGATCGAATAGATCTCCAAGAACATCGAGGAGAACATGGTACTGAGGATCAAAGATAGAGAAGAAGCCATCTAGCTACTAGCTATGGACCCGTAGGTCTGTGGTGAAGTACTGACACTTCATCGGAAGGGCAATGGTGTTGATGTAGATGCCCTCCATGGCCGAATCCCCCTCCGGCAGAGTACCAAAAAAGGCCTCCAGATGGAATCTCGCGGGAACAGAAGGTTACGGTGGCGGAAAAGTGGTTTTGATGGATGTTCTGTTGTTTCTGGAATATTTGGGAATTTATAGGTGGAAGAAGTAGGTCAGGTGGGTCTCGGGGGCCCACAAGGTAGGGGGGCACGCCCTACCCCCTAGGGCGCGCACTCCACCCTTGTGGCTGCCTCGAGGCTATCGTGGCATGTACTCCAAGTCCTCTGGACGTCTCCTGGTCCAAGATAAATCCTCGTAAAGTTTCATTCCGTTTGGACTCCGTTTGATATTCCTTTTCTGCGAAACTCAAACACAAGTAAAAAACATAAACTGACATTGCGCTCGAGGTTAATAGGTTAGTCCAAAACAGATGACTTAATAGCATCGAACAATAAAAAATTATAGATATGTTGGTGACGTAACACGCCACGCCTTGTCACGACGCGACGCGGGTTGCGGGAATGAGCCGAGCCGATGTTTAAATTTTTGCCAGGAATGATTAGTATACGAAAGGTCACTCGGAAGATGAATGTTTTTGTTGTAGTGGACATTGAATATGAATGCTGCACGCTTCTGCTGTTGCCTGGTCGTTTTGTCTCCCTTGTTGCCTTCAGCTCCCAATGCAGCCTCTCTTCCTCTCGCCACCAAGTTCCTCAGCACTGAGCTATTGCCACAATCTTACCCATCCCGGCTTGCGGCGTGCACCGCAGGTCTTGACAGCTGGGCTCCGAAACTGAACCTCTTTGAGTTCTGTATGGGAGAAGGGTGATAAGGTATCTAGGGAGCGCTCAGTGCGACTATTGACTTCTTTGTCATGGACTCCTTGGACACCGACGACTACTTCCCCGACGAGGACGTCTTCCCTGGCGTCGACAACCTCTTCGACGACATGACTAGCAAGGACACCGCACCCAAGACCGGGCTTCTCCTCTTGCTCCGTATGTTCTCATACTCTCTCAGTTTAAGGTTCTGGTTCAGTTTGTGTTTTCCTAGCTTATTCTTTTCATAGCATTGGTTATAGATTCTTGGTTATAAAATCTGAGGTATCTGACATGCGTGTCGGTACAATCATGGAGTCGAATGATACTAATTTCTTCAAAGATATCTTTTCCATGAAGGATATGGCTACCTCATCTAATCAGGAGATGCCTAGTTCATAGAATCATGAATTAGTTACAATTACTGAACCTACCATTTTGAGGGAACACTTTGAAAATTCTGTGGTGGAGAATAATGAAGTTCCTACAAAGAGCAAGAGACAAAAGACTACAAAGTCCTTTGGTGATGATTTTCCTATGTATCTCATAGATGACACTCCCAGTTCTATTTCAGAGGCCTATGCTTCTGAAGTTGCTGAAAACTGGAAGGAAGCGGTCCGTAGTGAGATGGATTCCATCTTGGCACTTGAAACTTGGGAGATAACTGATCGTCCTTATGGGTGCAAACCTATATGGTGCAAATGGGTTTTCAAGAAGAAGCTTAGGCCTAATGGTAATATTGAAAAATACAAGGAACGACTCATGGCCAAGGGTTATACGCAAAAGGAAGGTGAAGATTTATTTGATACTTACTCACCTGTGGCTCGACTGCCCACTATTCGAGTTCTACTTTCACTAACTGCCTCACATGGACTTCTCGTTCATCAGATAGATGTTAAGACTACTTTCCTAAATGAAGAGTTGGACGAGGAAATTTATATGGAACAACTAGATGGGTTTGTAGTAGATGGTCAGGAACGAAAAGTGTGCATGTTGCTGAAGTCTTTGTATGGACTTAAGAAACCACCCAAGCAGTGGCATGAGAAGTTTGAAAGAATTTTAACAGCTGCAGGCTTTGTTGGGAATGAAGCTGATAAATGTCTGTACTATCGCCATGGTGGGAGCGAGGGAGTAATCCTGTGCTGGTACGTTGATGACATACTGATTTTTAGAACAAATCTGAATGTTATTAAGGAGGCAAATGATTTCCTATGTTGTTGTGTTTGAGATGAAGAAGTTAGGAGTGGCTGATGTTATTCTGAACATCAAGTTGTTGAGGGACGATGATGATGGGATTACATTGCTTCAATCTCACTATGTGGAAAAGATCTTGAGTCACTCTGGCAATAGTGACTGCAAGCCCTGTCCAACACCGTATGATGCTAGCGTGCTGCTCGGAAGAATCGAAGAATTGCAAGAGATCAATTGAAATATTCTCAGATTATTGGCTCTCTTATGTATTTAGCCAGTGCTACAAGACCTGACATCTCTTTTGCTGTTAGCAAACTCAGCCGATTTGTTTCAAAACTAAGAGATGATTGTTGGAAAGCTCTAGAAAGAGTTATGCGTTATTTGAAATGCACTGTGAATTATGGAATTCACTACATCGGGCACCCAAAGGTGCTTGAAGGGTATAGTGACTCAAACTGGATCTCAGATGCTGATGAGATAAAGGCCACGAGCGGATAGGTATTCACTCGTGGAGGTGGCACTATTTCTTGGAAGTCTTGCAAGCAGACCATCTTAACGAGGTCAACAATGGAAGCAAATCTCAAATCACTAGATACAGCTACGGTCGAAGGCTTCGTCGGCTCTTGAAAGACTTGCTGGTAATTGAGAAAGTTGTACCAGGTATCCTTATGTACTACGACAATCAAACTGTGATCACGATAGTGAGCATCTCAATGGATAACATGAAGTCATCAAGACACGTTCAGAGAAGGTTAAAATCTGTCAGGAAAATGAGAAACTCTAGAGTTAGTGCATTGGATTATATCCAAATGTTTAAAAATATGGCGGATCCTTTTACTAAGGTTTTATCACGAAATGTGATACATAATGCATCAAGGGAGATGGGTAGGAGACCCACAATTTGAGTTGTTCATAGTTGTAACCTAGTCTATGTGATTGGAGATCCCGTGAAGTAGATGTGGAAGACAAGTTGTTGTTCAACTGAGAGGAGAGTATCCTTACATTTAAAAATACCACTCCATGAAAATGAAATACTCCCCTAAATCTGCATGGCAGGTTGAATGTATATCTTAATGTGTTCAAAGTGGCTCATTTTAGGAGACATGTTGTCCTTCGTAACATCTTTTGAAGAACACACCTATTTGAGTCTGATTATCAAATGTTGCAATCTATGAGAGTAGGGTTCTCCCTAGTAAACTCTTGAAAGGTCACGGAGTATGACGCATAAGCTCCACCCGCGGGGAAGACCCATGGTAGCCTAGTATCAGTCAAGGCTTTGTGTGAACCTAGATTCACAGAAAACTTGAAGTTCAAGGCCCAGTCAACTGTTCAAGTTGCTTACTAGTGTAGCATAGAGTTCTAGGTGGAAGTTCAACTTAATAGTCTCCACTGTATTACCGGTATGTAAACAGTGTTTTGGAACAAAAGGCAATTCTTGTGTGCCTCTAGGATCTGGTGGAGGGTTGCTAGAATTTATTCTATTTTGGGATAGCCCAATAACTATTTCAGAAATTCCTAATAAATCCTAGAGGCCCACTTAGCCCATTCGTGCAAGGTAAGGGATACTACTAAACTTTAGTCCCACATTTCTAGTTTAGTGGGAATTAGACCTCCTTATAAGGGAGGTTCTTTCCCCACTTGTATGAGCATGAGAACAAGAGGGGCATCCATGCACGCTCCTCCTCGGCCACCCACCTCGCCATGCCATGACTCATCACGCTGCGCCGCGCCGCGGGTTGCGGGAATGAGCCGAGCCGATGTATAATTTTTTGCCACACATGATTGGTATACAAAAGGTCACACAGAGGATGAAAGTTTTTGCTATAGTAGACATTGAATACGAATGCTGCACCCTTCGGCTGCTGCTTGTTCATCTCGTCTCCCTCGTTCCCTTCATCTCCCGGCACAACCCCTCGCCTCCTTCTCATGTGCCTATAAAAGGGAGGCCGCTCCTCTCTAGAGTGATACATGAAAGACTCTCTTCCTCTTGCCACCGAGTTCCTAAGCACTAAGCTGTTGCCACAATCTTCCCCATCCTGGCTTGCAGCATGCACCGCGGGTCAGGACATTAGGGCTCCGAAACCGCACCTCTTTGAGTTCTGTACGTGTCGGTGGAAACGACACCTATGGGATCAATGGAATCCCTTCTACGGTTGGCAGGCGTGAGGTTGTGCAAAGAGCGGGTCTAAGAGTCAGTACGAGGGTCGTTTACCCAGGTTCGAGCCGCGAGAATGCGTAATACCCTGGTCCTACTTTGGTGTGTATTTGAGTGTTCTTGAGTTCTTGAACTAGCTACAGTGCATGTCTAGCCCAAAAGATCTGAATCCTTCTCCAGTATGCCTCGGGCCTCCTTTTATAGTCCAAAGGGGCTGCCATAGTGGCACACAGGAGGTGGAAAGGTGTACAGTGCATAGGCTTGTATCATGCCATTACGGGACAAGACGCATTAAATGCGCTACTTAGGTGTCCACTTGCTTTATCGAGGATGGAAATGAGGCCCGTCCCGTCCGTGGCCGCTCCGTCTGGTTGCGACGCGCGTCCAGGCCAGCGGGGCAGGCAGCTGAGATGGTTTGGTGGTAGGGTCTTCACGAAGATCTGCATGCCACCACGCAGGTGCTTGACTAGCTAGACCAGGAACCACGTACCGCCATGTGGGTACCTGCCTGGGCTAGTGCGTTGGCCGCCGAGCTGGGGCGACGATGGGGCGGCAAGGGCTTGCCGCGATCCTGCATCTATTCCCGGCAAGGGTCTTGCCGGGTCTCTGTGAGCGTTCTCAGCAAGAGGCTTTCCGGGGCTTCTGCGAGCGTCCTCGGCAAGAGGCTTGCCGAGGCCTCGGGGTGTCTTCGGCGAGGAGACCTGTCGGGTCCTCGTGGGCATCCTCGGCAAGGAGCCTTGCGATTGCCTTGTCTTCTAGTTCTCATCTTGGGAGTCATAGACCTTTGTCTTTACAAAGATCTGCATGCCATCCCGTGGGCACCTCCCGAGCCTTGGTCCCAACGCTGTTGATGATGTTGGACCCCTAGGCTCAAGGGTGTCTACAATGAAGGCGTTTGGGTGAGTTGCCCGGCAAGGGTTGTTGCCGGGGGTGCGCATGCTGCCCCGACAAGAGGCTTCTCGGGGGAGAGCCTGTCTTCTTGCTTGGCCTTCTTGTGCCACCGTCTTGGCGTTGCTCTGGTAACTTTGTGTCTCTGGCTTCCCTCCTCTGCCTTATTATGCATGGCCCTTACTGCCTGTGCACAAGAAAGGGGTATAAAAGAGCGCCCCAACTTTTGTACACCGACAGGAGGCTCTGGGCCTGGGCCATACATAAGCACAACACGTTGTTGGGCTAGGCCCAGAACGGTGCGCGGGCAGTGGGGTCGGATCCTTTTTACTCCAGTAACTCCTCCGGTGGTTGCGCTTCCCCATGATCTGTGCTGAGGTGGGGGTCGTGCGTGGGATGACCGCAGCATGCTTGCGTCAACTCGTGGTTCCTAAGAGTAAAGAGACGGTTCACGTTCTCCTTAAAAAATAGAGGAAGTTGCGGGGCCGCGGCTCATTCGCTAAACGGACTCTGGTCGCCACACGATCACGGGGTGCGTAAAAGGCCATACCACGTGCCATCTGAACCCCGATCAGCCTGCCACGTGCCCCTCATGCATAGAGGAGGACAGGCGGCGGACGCAGAGGGTGCTGGCTTTAACTGGGAGCCGCTGATTGGAGCAGTGGGTCGGTCTTGTTTTCTTGTGCCTCCGGCGCTTGGACTGGTTGATTCGGGCAGTCACACTTCTATAAAGAGGGGGAGAGGGAGGGTGCTTGCCGTGGCTGTGCCCCTGCGGAGGCGACCAGGTCAACCTCACGTCAGAGGGTGGCGGCGGTCAAAGAAGAGCCGGAGGCCCAGGACGAGGGTCATGCTGCAGGTAGAGGCGCTGGCCGGGGTCGTGGTCGGCGAGGCGGTCGAGGCAGGGGTGGCGGAGGTGGGGGGACACATGCGTCGTCATCATCTCCATCTCCATCTCCTTCGTCGTCTACTCCTGCCTCCCCACGCGGCCATGTCAGGGACACAACGCTTGAGTTCATCTTGCAACTACACGAGCCGCCGCACAGTCGCCTCCGGCTTCCTAAAGCATTCGCGAGGGTGTTGGAGTTTGATCAGCCATCGAGGTTGAGGCTTCACATGGATGGGTGTTGCCACGGCGCCATGTGGGTGAACACCAATTTCCTGCTCTTCATGTAATGCTCCTCCGCCGAGGGTAGAAGACCTTCGCCTGTCCCCACTGCTTGATGAAGGGGCACGTCCTCTGCTTTAGGTTGGCGGAGAGCGACCTGCTCTCCGTCAAGGTCTTCGGGCGCTCAGGGACACAGGTGATACATCTCCAACGTATCTATAATATTTGATTGTTCCATGCTATTATTTATGAAGTCTTGGATGTTTAATGGGCTTTATCATAGACTTTTATATCATTTTTGGGACTAACCTACTAACCCAAAGGCCCAGTCTAGATTGCTATTTTTTGCCTGTTTCAGGGTTTTGCAGAAAAAGAATATCAAACAGAGTCCAAATGGAATGAAACCTTCACGAGAGATATTTTTGGAGAAAATCACGCACGGTGGGGGCGAGGCAGTTATCATGTGCATGTATGTTGATGACATACTAATTTTCGGAACAAATCTGAATATTATTAAGGAGGTCAAGGATTGGCTATCTCATTGTTTTGAGATGAAGGATTTAGGAGTGGCTGATGTTCTTCTGTACATCAAGTTGTTGAGGGACAATGATGGTGGATTACATTGCTTCAATCTCACTATGTGGAAAAGATCTTGGGTCGCTTTGGCTATAGTGACTACAAGCCCTGTCCAACACCACATGATGCGATCGTGCTGCTTCGAAAGAATTGAAGAATTGCGAGAGATCAATTGAAATATTCTCAGATTATTGGCTCTCTTATGCATTTAGCCAGTGCTACAAGACTTGACATCTCTCTTATTGTTAGCAAACTTAGCCAATTTGTTTCAAAACTGGGAGTTGATCATTGGAAAACTTTAGTAAGAGTTATGTGTTATTTGAAAAGCACTTCAAATTATGGAATTCACTACACCGGGCACCCGAAGGTGCTTGAAGGGCATAGTGACTCAAACTGGATCTGAGGCACTGATGAGATAATGGCCACGAGCGGATATGTATTCACTCATGGAGGTGGCGTTGTTTCTTGGAAGTCTTGCAAGTAGACCACGTTAAAGAGGTCAACAATGGGAGCAGAGCTCGCAACACTAGATACATCTACGGGAAGTGGATTGGCTTCATCGGCTCATGAATGACTTGCCTGTAATTTAGAAACCTGTATCGGGTTATGAACTGGGACAATCAAACTGTGATCACAAAAGTGAGCAACTCAAAGTATAACATGAAGTCATCAAGACACGTTCAGAGAGGGTTAAAATCATGAAGGAAAATGAGAAACTCCAGAGTTATTGCATTGGATTATATCCAAACGTCTACAAATCTGGCAGATCCTTTTACTAAGGGTCTATCACGAAATGTGATAGATAATGCATTGAGGGAGATGGGTCTGAGACCCACAATATGAGTTCTTCATAGTGGTAACTGATAACCCATAAGTGTAGGGGATCGCAACAGTTTTCGAGGGTAAAGTATTCAACCCAAATTTATTGATTCGACACAAGGGGAGACAAAGAATACTCTTAAGTATTAGCAGCAGAGTTATCAATTCAACCACACCTGGAGACTTAGTATCTGCGGCAAGATAGTTTAGTAGCAAAGTAATATGATAGTGGCGGTAGCAGCAATAAAAGTAACGATATTGTTTTTGTAGTTTTTGTAATAGTAGGGACGGAAAATTAAATAAGCAACAAGCAATATAGGTAAAGCTTGTAGGCATTGGATCGGTGATGGGAAATTATGTCGGATGCAATTCATCATGTCGAAGTTATAACCTAGGGTGACACAGAACTAGCTCCATTTCATCAATGCAATGTAGGCATGTATTCCGAATATAGTCATACCTGCTTATAGAAAATAACTTGCATGACATCTTTTGTCCTACCCTCCCGTGGCAACGGGGTCCTATTGGAAACTAAGGGATATTAAGGCCTCCTTTTAATAGAGTACCGGAGCAAACCATTAACACATAGTGAATACATGAACTCCTCAAACTATGGTCATCACCGGGAGTGGTCCCGATTATTGTCACTTCAGGGTTGCCGGATCATAACACATAGTAGGTGACTATAGACTTGCAGGATAGGATCAAGAACACACATATATTCATGTAAAACATAATAGGTTTAGATATGAAATCATGGCACTCGGGCCCTAGTGACAAGCATTAAGCATAGCAAATTCATATCAACATCAATCTCAGAACATAGTGGATACTAGGGATCAAACCCTAACAAAACTAACTCGCTTACATGATAGATCCCATTCAACCCATCACCGTCCAGCATGCCTACGATGGAATTAAACACACATGGCAGTGACCATCATGTAATTTGTGATGGAGGAAGATTGATGATGACGATGGCGACGATCTCCACTCTCCGGAGCCCCAAACGGACTCCAGATCAGCCCTCCCGAGAGAGATTAGGGCTTGGCGGCGGCTCCGTCTCGTGAAACGAGATAATTCCTTCTCTCTCATTTTTTCTCCCTGAAATGTAAGATATAGGATCTGGGGGTATGTCAGTAAGGCACCAGGGGGCCCACGAGGCAGGGGGAGCGCCCTGGGTAGGGGGGCGCGCCCCCCACCCTCATGGACAGGCCCAAGGCCCCCTGGTGTGGATCTTCTTGCAGTTATGTTTTATATTTTCTAAAGTAATTCTCCTATGATTTTCAGGCGATTCCGAGAACTTTTTATTCTATACAAAAACAACACCATGGCAGTTCTGCTGAAAACAGCGTCAGTACGGGTTAGTTCCATTCAAATCATGCAAGTTAGAGTCCAAAACAAGGGCGAAAGGGTTTGGAAAAGTAGATACGTTGGAGACGTATCAACTCCCCCAAGCTTAAACCTTTGCTTCTCCTCAAGCAATTCAGTTGATAAACTTAAAGTGATAAAGAAAAACGTTGACAAACTCTATTTGCTCTTGTTGTTGTAAATATGTAAGCTGGCATTCAAGTTTTCAACAAGATCATGAACTAACCATATTCACAATAACTTTCAGGTCTCAAGACTATTCACATCAATGGCATAATCAAGTAGCGAGCAATAATAATAAACCTCGGATGACAACAGTCTCTCAAAACAATCATGATATGATATAACAAGATGACATCTCGCTAGCCCTTTCTGAGACCGCAAAACATAAATGCAAAGCACCTGTAAAGATCAAGGACTGACTAGACATTGTAATTCATGGTAAAAGAGATCCAGTTATGATCATACTCAATGCAAACTGATAGTAATACATGCAACGACAGAGGTGCTCTCCTACTGGTGCTCTTTGATAAGAGGATGATGACTCTGCATAAGAGTAAATAGATAGGCCCTTTGCAGAGGGAAGCAGGGATTTGTAGAGGTGCCAGAGCTCGATTTTTAAATAGAGATTGAATAACATTTTGAGTGGTATACTTTCATTGTCAACATAACAACCAAGAATCTCGATATCTCCCATGCTACGCACATTATAGGCAGATCCCGAACAGAATGATATATTTTATACTCCCCCAACCACCAACAAGTACACTCCACGGCTAGCCCGAAACAACGGGTACCGTCCAAACCAGCAACGGCCCTGGGGGAGTTTTGTTTAATTATTATGATTTTGATCATGGGACTGGGCATCACAATTGCCAGCCATTTTCTCATGAATGATGAGCGGAGTCCAGTCATCGTGAGAATAACCCACCTAGCATGGAAGATATAGACATCCCTAGTTGATACATGAGTTGTTCGAGCATACAAAAAAAATTCATTTGAAGGTTTAGAGTTTGGCACATACAAATTTACTTGGAACGGCAGGTAAATACCACATATAGGAAGGTATGGTGGACTCATATGGAATAACTTTGAGGTTTATGGAAGTGGATGCACAAGCAGTATTCCCGCTTAGTATAGGTGAAGTCTAGAAAGAGACTGGGAAGCGACCAGCTAGAGAGCAACAACGGTCATGAACATGCATTAAATTTAATAAACAATGAATGCAAGCATGAGTAGGATATAAATCACCATGAACATAAATATCGTGAAGGCTATGTTGATTTGTTTCAACTACATGCGTGAACATGTGCCAAGTCAGATCACTTAAATCGTTCAAAGGAGGATACCACCCATCATACCACATCACAACCATTTTAATATCATGTTGGCACGCAAGATAGACCATTATAACTCTCACTAATTAAGCATGGCATAAGAAGCTATGATCTCTAATTATCATTGCAAACATGTTTCATTCATAACAAGCTGAATCAGGAACGGCGAGCAATCATACATAAAAAAAATGGATCGAGTTCATACCAGATTTTCTCATCTCAATTAGTTCATCATGTATCATCCTTATTGCCTTTCACTCGCACGACCGAACGGTGTGGAAAATAATAATAGTGCACGTGCATTGGACTAAGCTAGAATCTGCAGGCATTTAATACAAGAGAGAAGACAAGGTAATATGGCTCAAGGTTAAATCAACAACAAAGCATATGGGAGCCACTAAGCATTTTAATCATGGTATTCTACCCGTAACCCCTAAAGAAAAGAAAAGAAACTATTTACACAGGAAAGCTCCGAACAAACAAAAGAAGAACGATAATTTTTTTTGGGTTTTCGTTTTAACTACTACTACAAGCAAAGAAAGCAAACTAGCTAGAAGCTACAACTAATATTTTTTTGTTTTTCTGGGTTTTTCTAGCACACAAGAAAAAGACTAAGAAAAAGAAATTGAAACTAAGCATGGATGGTACAATGAAAGAGTGTGAGCACCGACAACTAGAATAAGTGTGAACATGAATGTAAGTCGGTGAGAAACACGTACTCCCCCAAGCTTAGGCTTTTGGCCTAAGTTGGTCTATGGCCACGGATCGAAGCCACTCTCTCCAGTGTACTGAGATGCATCCTCTGGGTGCCACTGATTGGCGAGCTCATCCAGCTCCCATCTATAAACAGATTGACAGGAAGGATCAAGTGGTGGTTCTGGCTCAATATATTTCATCAATCCTCAATTTATAATTAAGCTGCATATTCTTGTCTTTAACAATAAAATCATGAGCTACCATGCTCTTGTAGTCTAGATAAACAGGGGCGAGCAATTTTTCTTCCTTCTCATGATGCCTAATAGGTATATTAAAATATTCAGCAAGGCGAGAAGCAAAGATGCCTCCAAAGACGGGCCCCTTTGAGCGGTTCAGACTCAATCGTTTGGCAATGACGGCGCCCAAGCTAAAAGTTGTGTCTTGAAACAAAGCATGGCGTAAAATGACAATATCAGGGGCACTAAGGTTCCCACTGTTCACGCGACCAATTAAACATCTACGTGCAAATAAAGCAAAGTAGCGCAGAACAGGGAAGTGTATACTAGTGATTCTTACCCCTGAAACTTGTCTAGTTTCCCCTATAACTATCATATCAATAAACCCTTCAATCTCTTCACGACGTGGTTCATCAAGTCTACCTCCGAAGGGTACTTTGCATATTTCACAAAAATCTGAAAGTGATATCTCCTTGACCACATCATATAAATGAAACTCCACCGTAGGTGGTGTTTTCCTAGAGTGAAAATGAAAGCTTTGCGTGAAAATATTGGTGAGTAAGAGATACTGTTCTTTCTAGTCGTTGAGGAAGTCGGTGAGGTCTGCATTATTTGCCAACCAATAAAAGTCTTCGTAAATCCCGGCGGACATCATGAAATTATTACAAGGCCATTCGCAAGGTCGAACTTCCATCATGCAAGGAAGATTATACTTGGGCTTCTTATTTTCCTCTTTCTTCTTCTCCTCTAAACTCTTGCTGGAGGAGCCCCTCAATAATCTTTTTAACATTTTCCTTTTCTGAAAAATTCTGAAATTTTTAGTAACATCAAAATAAAAGTTAACCAAACTCAACAAGATTGATAGCAACAACTCCTATAAGTGCCTAGAGACTAAATCATGCATTAGAACTACTTGGGACCAAGAAAATTTGACATGCAAGCTCAAGAACAAGGTCACCACAGCAACATAAATTTGCAAAAAATAAAGCACTAGAACAAAAACTAATTGGACGAATGAAGGAGTCACATACCAAGGAACAATCTCCCCAAACAGTTTGGTGAATGGTGCTTTGAGCAAGGAGATCAAAAATGGCAGCAAGATGAGCTAGAACTCGGGTTTGAGCTGGTTGGAGATTTTTTTTGGGAGGAAGAAGAAGAGCATGGGTGAAGGATTAAGAGGAGGGGGCCACGTGGGGCCCACGAGGCAGGGGGCACGCCCTGGACCCTCGTGGCCACGTGTTGGCTCCCCTCGCCGTTTGTTCAGTGCCATATTTCCTCAAATATTCTAGAAAAAATCATATTTCGTTTTCATGGCATTTGGAGAACTTTTATTTTCGGGATTTTTTTATTGCATGGATAAGTCTGGAAACAGACAGAACATACTATTTTTGCTTTATTTATCTTAATTAACAGAAAGTAAAAAGAGGGTACAGAAGCCTATGCTATCTAGATTCACCTATCCCATGTTCATCAAAAGGAATCTATTAACAAGGTTGATCAGATCTTGTTAATAAACTCTTTCCGAGTAACATGAAACCGGAGAATTTTCGAATAACACTAGGTTACCTCAATGGGGATATGTATGTCCCCAACAATAAGAATGTCATATGCCTTCATGATAGTAGGAAGAGGAAACTCAAAACCTCCAATAGTAATTGTTGATGTTTTTCCAATATAATTGATACTATGGACTTGAGGTTGTTTCTTCGGAAAGTGCACCGTATGCTCATGACCATTGTCATGAAAAGTGACATTGCCTTTGTTGCATTCAATAACAGCCCCTGCATTATTCAAAAATGGTCTTCCAAGAATAATAGACATACTATCGTCCTCGGGAATATCAAGTATAACCAAGTTCATTAGAATAGTAACATTTGCAACTACAACATGCACATCCTCACAAATACTGAAAGGTATAGCAGTTGATTTATCAGCCATTTGCAAAGATATTTCAGTAGGTGACAACTTACTCAAGTCAAGTCTACGATATAAAGAGAGAGGCATAACACTAGCACCGGCTCCAAGTTCACACAAAGCAGTTTAACATAGTTTTTCTTAATGGAGCAAGGTATAGTAGGTACTCCTGGAACTCCTAATTTCTTAGGCATTCCACCCTCAAAAGTGTAATTGGCAAGGATGGTGGAAATTTCTACTTCTGGTATCTTTCTTTAGTTGGTAATAATGTCTTTCATATACTTAGCATAAGGATTTGTTTTAAGCACATCAGTCAAACGCATACGCAAAAAGATAGGTCTAATCATTTCAGTGAAGCGCTCAAAATCCTCATCATCCTTTTTCTTGGATGGTTTCGGAGGAAAAGGCATGGGTTTCTGAACCCATGGTTTTCTTCCCCTACCGTGCTTCCTAGCAACAAAGTCTCTCTTATCATAATGTTGATTCTTTGATTCTGGGTTATCAAGATCAGTAGCAGGTTCAATCTCTACATCATTATCATTGCTAGGTTGAGCATCATCATGAACATCATCATTAATATTATCACTAGGTTCATGTTCATTACGAGATTGTGTCTCAGCATCAGAATAAGATATATCATTGGGATTCTCAAGTGTGTCAGCTACAGGTTCACTAGGAGCATGCAAAGTCCTATCATTTTTATTTTTCTTCTTCTTAGAAGAACTAGGTGCATCTAATTAGCTCTCTGAGAATCTTGCTCAATTCTCTTAGGGTGGCCTTCAGGATACAGAGGTTCCTGAGTCATTTTACCACCTCCAGTTGCAACTCTAACAGCATAGTCATTATTCTTACTATTTAATTCATTAAGCAAATCATTCTGAGCCTTAAGTACTTGTTCTACTTGAGTGGTGACCATAGAAGCATGTATACTGAGAAGTTTCAGCTCTCCTTTAGCTCTAGGCAGATAATCACTCAAGCGTTCAATCATATAAGCATTCTGTTGTAATTGTCTACCAACATAAGCATTGAAGTTTTCTTGTTTCACAATAAAATTGTCAAACTTATCTGAAAATTGGCTAGCGGACTTATAACGAGGAATATCACCTTCATCAAATCTATAAAGAGAATTTACCTTTACTACCTGTGTCGGGTTATCAAGACCATGTATTTCTTCAATAGGAGGTAAATTCTTAACATCTTCAGCTTTAATACCTTTTCTTTCATAGATTTCTTTGCCTCTTGCATACCTTCAGGACTGAGAAATAGAACACCTCTTTTCTTCGGAGTTGGCTTAGGGGCTGGTTCAGGAAGTGTCCAATTATTTTCATTGGCCAGCATATTATTCAATAGTAATTCAGCTTGTTCAACTGTCCTTTCCCTGAAAACACAACCAGCACAACTATCCAGGTGGTCTCTCAAAGCATCGGTTAGTCCATTATAAAAGACATCAAGTATATCATGCATTTCTAGAGGATGATCAGGCAAAGCATTAAGTAACTGGAGAAGCCTCCCCCAAGCTTGTGGGAGAATCTCTTCTTCAGTTTGAGTAAAGTTATATATTTCTCGTAAGGCAGGTTGTTTCTTATGAGCGGGAAAATATTTAGCAGAGAAGTAATACATCATATCGTGGGGACTACGCACACAACCAGGATCAAGAGAATTAAACAAAGTCTTAGCATCACCCTTTAACGAGAACAGAAACAACTTAAGGATATAGTAGTAGCAAATCTTTTCATCGTTGGTAAACAGGGTGGCTATATCATTCAACTTAGTAAGATGTGCTACAATAGTTTCAGACTCGTAGCCATGGAAAGGATCAGACTCAACCAAAGTAATTAACACAGAATCAACTGAGAATTCATAATCCTTATCAGTAACACAGATAGGTGAAGTAGCAAAAGCAGGGTCATGTTTCATTCTGGCATTCTAGGATTTTTCTTTCAGCTTAGCTAATAATTAATTAAGATCATATCTATCATTGCAAGCAAGAAAGTCTCTAGAAGTTTCTTCATCCATAACATAACCCTCAGGAACAATAGGCAATTCATATCTATTGGAGTAGTTTCATCATCACTTTCATAAATTTCATCAGTTTCAACATTTGCACTCTCCCTAACCTTAGCAATTTGTTTATCTAGAAATTCACCTAGTGGCACAGTATCAGGCATAGAGGTAGTTTCATCATACATAGCAGAAGTAGCATCATCGAGAACATATGACATATCAGATTCAATAGCAGGAGTAGGTGTCGCAAGTTTACTCATAACAGAAGGAGAATCAAGTGCAGAGCTAGATGGCAGTTCCTTACCTCCCCTCGTAGTTGAGGGTAAGATCTTGGTTTTCGAGTCCTTCAAATTCTTCATAGTGATAAACAGATATAAATCCCAAGTGACTTAAAGAATAGAGCTATGCTCCCCGACAATGGCGCCAGAAAATAGTCTTGATAACCCACATGTGTGGGGGATCGCAACAGTTTTCGAGGGTAAAGTATTCAACCCAAATTTGTTGATTCGACACAAGAGGAGCCAAAGAATACTCTTAAGTATTAGTAGCTGAGTTGTCAATTGAACCACACCTGCAAACTTAGTATCTGCAGCAAGATAGTTTAGTAGCAAAGTAATATGATAGTGGCGGTAACAGCAATAAAAGTAACGATAGTGTTTTTGTAGTTTTTGTAATAGTAGCGATGGAAAAGTAAATAAGCAACAAGCAATATAGGTAAAGCTCGTAGGAATTGGATCGGTGATGGGAAATTATGTCGAATGCAATTCATCATGTAGAAGTTATAACCTATGGTGACATGCTACCTCTTGACCTTGCATTGTATTCCCTCGAAGAGGAAAGGGAGATGCAGCACAGTAGCGTAAGTATTTCCCTTAGTTTTTGAGAACCAAGGTATCAATCCCGTAGGAGATCACGCGCCAGTCCCTCACACCTGCACAAACAAATAAGAACTTCACAACCAACGTGATAAGGGGTTGTCAATCCCTTTACGGTCACTTACGAGAGTGAGATCTGATAGAGATGATAATTATATTTTTGGTATTTTTGGTATAGAAACAGAAAGTAAAGAAAGCAAATAAACAACGGCAACAGAAATTGATGGGTAAGTAATATGATAAAGATAGACCCGGGGGCCATAGTTTTCTCTAGTGGCTTCTCTCATGATAGCGATATTCTACTGCGGGTATACAAATTACTATCGAGCAATTGATAGAAAAGCGAATAGTTATGAGACTATCTAGGCATGATCATTGTATATAGGCATCACATCCGAGACAAGTAGACCGACTCCTGCCTGCATCTACTACTATTACTCCACACATCGACCGCTATCCAGCATGCATCTAGTGTATTGAGTTCATACGAACAGAGTAATGCCTTAAGCAAGATGACATGATGTAGAGGGATAAACTCAAGCAATATGGTGAAAACCCCACTTTTTATCCTCGATGGCAACAATACAATACGTGCCTTGCTACCCCTACTGTCACTGGGAAAGGACACCGCAAGATTGAACCCAAAGCCAAGCACTTCTCCCATTGCAAAAACTATAGATCTGGTAGGCCAAACGAAACCAATAATTCGATGAGACTTGCAAGGATATTATGAGCACACATAAAAAGTTCAGAGAAGAACCAAATATCTTTCATGGATAACCTTGATCATAAACTCACAATTCATCGGATCTCGACAAACACACCACAAAAAGAGATTACATCTAATAGATCTCCTCGAAGACCGAGGAGAACTTTGTATTGATATCCAGAGAGAGAGAAGAAGCCATCTAGATACTAGCTATGGACCCGAAGGTCTATGGTAAACTACTCACAACTCATGGTGAGGGCGATGATGATGATGATGAAGGCCTCCATGATGGACCCCCCCCCCCCACCCATAACAGGCTCCAAGATGGGATCTCCACGGGAACAGTAGCTACGGCGGTGGAATTAGAGTTTTCTCTCTACGTATGGAGTTTTGGGGTACGTAGGTATATATAGGAAGAAGAGGGGCACCGGGGGCCACAGGGGCTGCCCTCGAGGCAGGGGGGCGCGCCCTAGGAAGGGGGGCGCGCCTCCACCCTCGAGGGTGGCCCCTCTGTCCCCTGGATTGCCCCTAAGTCTTTCGTGCATGATTTTCTCCAAAAATATCTCTCGCGAAGGTTTCATTCCGTTTGGACTCCGTTTGATATTCCTTTTCTGCAAAACCCTGAAATAGGCAAAAAACAGCAATCTGGACTGGGCCTTTGGGTTAGTAGGTTAGTACCAAAAATGATATAAAAGTGAATGATAAAGCCCATTAAACATCCAAGACTTCATAAATAATAGTATGGAACAATCAAAAATTATAGATACGTTGGAGACGTATCATGACACATAACTAGCTCCAGTTCATTATTGCAATGTAGGCATGTATTCCGAATATAGTCATATGTGCTAATGGAAAATAACTTGCATGACATCTTTTGTCCTACCCTCCCGTGGCAGAGGGGTCCTATTGGAAACTAAGGGATATTAAGGCCTCCTTTTAATAGAGTACCGGATCAAAGCATTAACACATAGTGAATACATGAACTCCTCAAACTATGGTAATCACCGGGAGTGGTCCCGATTATTGTCACTTTGGGGTTGCCGGATCATAACACATAGTAGGTGACTATAGACTTGCAAAATAGGATCAAGAACACACATATATTCATTAAAAACATAATAGGTTAAGATCTGAAATCAGGGCACTCGGTCCCTAGTGACAAGCATTAAGCATAGCAAAGTCATAGCAACATCAATCTCAGAACATAGTGGATACTAGGGATCAAACCCTAACAAAACTAACTCGATTATATGATAGATCCCATCCAACCCATCACCGTCCAGCAAGCCTACGATGGAATTACTCACACACGGCGGTTAGCATCATGGAATTGGTGATGGAGGAAGGTTGATGATGACGATGGCGAAGATCTCCACTCTCCGAAGCCCCGAACGGACTCCAGATCAGCCATCCCGAGAGAGATTAGGGCTTCGCGGCGGCTCCGTCTCGTCAAACGCGATAATTCCTTCTCTCTAATTTTTTTCTCCTCGAAACGGAAGATATAGGGTCTGGGGGTACGTCGGTAAGGCACCAGGGGGCCCACAAGGCAGGGGGCGCGCCCCCCACCCTCATGGATAGGCCCAAGGCTCCCTGGTGTGGATCTTCTTGCAGGTAGTTTTTATATTTTTTGAAATAATTCTCCGTTGATTTTCAGGCGATTCCGAGAACTTTTTATTCTGCACAAAAACAACACCATGGAAGTTCTGCTGAAAACAGCGTTAGTCCGGGTTAGTTCCATTCAAATCATGCAAGTTAGAGTCCAAAACAAGGGCAAAAGGGTTTGGAAAAGTAGATACGTTGGAGACGTATCAGTAACCTAGTCTATGTGATCGGAGATCCCGTGAATTAGATGTGGAAGACAATATGTTGGTCAACTGAGAGGAGAGTATCCTTACTTCTAACAATACCACTCCATGAAGATGCAACACTTTATTAAATCTGCATGCCAGGTTGATGTATATCTTAATGTGTTCAAAGTGGCTGATTTAATCAGAGATGTTGTCTTACAGTACATTTTTTGAAGAACACACCTATATGAGTCTGATTGTCAAACGTCGCAATCTATGAGAGTAGGGTTCTCTCTAGTAAACTCATGAGAGGTCACAGAGTATGACGCATAAGCTCCAACCACGGGGAAGACTCATGGTAGCCTAGTATCCATCAAGGCTTTGTGTGTAGCTAGATTTGCAGAAAGCTGGGATATTAAGGCCTAGTCCACTATTCAAGTTGCTTACTAGTGAACCGTAGAGTTCTACTCCCTCCGTTCCGATTTACTCGTCGTGTTTTTAGTTCAAATTTGAACTAAAACCACGACGAGTAAATCGAAACAGAGGGAGTAGGTCGAAGTTCAACTTAACTGTCTCCACTGCAGTACCGGTATATAAAATAGTGTTTTGGAACCAAAAGCAATTCTTGTGTGCCTCTCGGATCTGGTGGGGGAATGTTGGAATTTTATCTATTTTGGGATAGCCCAATTACTATTTCAGAAATTTCTAATAAATCCTAGAGGCCCACTTAGACCATTCGTGTAAGGCAAGGGATTCTACTAAAGTTTACTCCCACATTGCTAGTTTAGTGGGAGTTGGACCTCGTTATAAGGGAGGTTCTTTGCCCACTTGTATGACATTAGAACAAGAGGGACATCCATGCGTGCTCCTCCTCCGCCGCCCGCCTCGCTACGCCATGACACGCCTCGTCACGATGTGTCGCGGGTTGCGGGAATGAGCCGACCGATGTCTAAATTTTTGACACGCTCGATTGGTATATGAAAGGTCAATCAAAAGCTTAATGGTTTTGCTGTAGTGGACATTGTGTACGAACGCTGCACCCTTCGACTGCTGCATGTTGGTTTTGTCTCCCTCGTTTCCTTCAGCTCCTGGTGCAGCCTCTTGCCTCCTCCTGTTCCTATAAAAGTGAGGTCGCTCTTCTCCTCGGAGATAGTTGGTGCGGAAAAACCTGGGTCTGTTGCCCTGACTGTGCACAGGCATGGGAACAAAATTAAAGCACCATCCCAAGTCAGAGTACAACTAACCATGATGTTCGACGGACCAACATGCGGATCAGAGGGATCAAGACCAAGCCAGAGAAGCAAGGTATCGCCAAGAGAAAGGCATCCCTTGCCGGGCAGGCGAGCTCGGCAAGGGGCGAGGCCACCCAAGGATAAGACAACCAAGGCGTCCCGGTAGAGCATGCCGGGACTCGCGGAGGCTAAACCACCCACCAACCACTCCTCCACGACTCACGTTGTCGATCAGTGCGGTGTCCAGCCGCAGAGTGACTAAGTGGCAGCCATTCGCCACATGGCAGGCTCTCCCTATAGGAAAAACCCACAGATGACCCCCGTCCTGCAACGTGTCAAGCAAGCAGACGCGGAGCTGGCAAGATAGCCATACAGGTCTTGCCGGGCAACCAGTGATGTGACATTAAGCGGTGCATTTAATGCGCCCTGTCAGCCCATAGATTTAGGTATGATAGCACTGTTGCTATCTAATCAGTGCATAATGGCTACTTTTCCATTGTGGTAACCCCTTGATACTATAAAAGAAGGCCCATGGCAACCATAGACAGGGTTAGAAGATTGGATAACTCACACTCCCATACGCGTGTAGTCGCTACCGCCCTGAGGCCGCCCTTGCCGGGCAAGTGTACTACGCTCCACCACCTCATTTCCACCATCAATCCACTAAAGAAGGAGTTTGGTCTTACACGACCATGGTGGCCCGAACCTGGGTAAAACTGCTCGCATGATCTCTGCCGTGCTGGCCCATGCTCGTCTGCTCTTTGTGTTACGCGACGTCCCCATGCCGAGCCAGCAAGGTGCCTCCTGGTCCCATAGGTGGCCATGGTTTTCTGCAACATCTTTGGTGTGCCAGGTAGGGGGTTTCGCTTGTGCAAACCTGAAGGCGTGTGCAACGCGTCATCTTCATCTTCGGTGACGCCATCGACCATTGCGCCCAAGAAGAAACCCGTTTCTTCGGTGCATCCATCCACCTCGAAGGGTACGCTACCTGCGGCCTCTAATGCCGCGGGAGGTGCGGAGGCAAGCGAGGACATGGACGCTGCTGGCGATGTGGTGGGAGCAGGCGGCATCGTCACCACTTCCCCCGCGGCCAACGCAGGAGCAGGAGGCACCGGAGGAGAGCAGTATCACCAACTCGACGACGGCCATGCTCCCCAAGGCCCGGGCGAAGGTGTTACCCCATCTGCACCCCTTTCACCCGCCGATGAGCACAGCCGCAGCAACGACGCTTGGACCGTGGCGAATCGCCGCCCTCTGAACGTTCCCACCACAGGCCCGGTCGTAGAACGTGCACCTCCGCCGGGACGGGTCGACCAATCTGCTGCACCGCTAGAGCTGCTGGCCCACGTGCGCCTTCGCTGCACCACCCTACCTTCCATCTGGTCTCCCCACACCATCAGTGCATAGTGCTGCAACCACAGGCACCGCCAGGAGCCCAACGACGGTGCAATCGATTTCATCATCACCCATGCCAAGTATAACCTTGGAGGCCATGGCGCGGGCTTAGCTGCTACTGAGGTTTCCGCCAGCGGCCGAGCAGATGGGGGAATGGCGTGCCACCATCCAAAGTCCGCTTGGTTTCACCGAAGCTGGGGGCTCACAGTGAGCTGGCCCGCCACCTCCCCAAGCGACAGCAACGTCTCGTGCTGCTAACCGTACGGAGGGAGCCATCACCATGGTGCAGTCCCCACCGCAGCAGCCAGTGTGAGTGCAACATAATCAAGAACCCGACGATGTATCGATGGCCTCTTCTGACCCTCGAGCGCGTCCAGGCCAACGGCGAGCCTCGGAGGATAGGCGGAGAGGAGACAAATGTGTCATTGTCGAGCAAAGCCGCAACGACCTACGCCGGACCAACGGGTGCAGCGGCCCCGACATCGATGAGCCCGCGCTCGGTATTGGCGGGTGCCTACCTTTCTGGGTTGGTTTCCCTGCCTTTACTCGTGATCTATGGCATGTCTGTTGGCCATTCGTTTGCATGTTCAAGCTAGAGATATCTGAGAAGTATGACAGAAGGCTAAACCCAGCAATGTTCTTGAGCATCTACACCATCGTTGTTCGGGCTGTAGGGGAAGAGATGAGAAGGTGTTTGCGAACTACTTCCCTTTGGCCCTCAAGTCCAATGTGAGGTCTTGGCTGATGCACCTGCCGGAGAACTCCATTTCATCTTGGGCGGATCTGTGCCATGAATTCATTGGCACCTTCATGGGTGGCCACCAAGAACCCGTCAGGCCCAGTAAGTTGCAGCTTCTCCAACAGAAGGAAGGAGAAACTCTCTTTAAGTATTTACAAAGATTCAGCAAAGTTCATATAAATATCCAAAATATCCATCCGGCAGCCGTAATAGCCGCCTTCCAGTCCAATGTGTGCAACCACCAGATTCATTCTAAGATGAACGTATGGTTGCCCAAGACTGTGAAGGAGCTCTACACACTGGTGGATAAGTGTGCTCGGATGGAGGGGGAAGGAAGTTGCTCAAAGAGGAAGACTGCATCAGTGTTGATTTAGAGGATGATGATGAATCAACTAGTTAGAAGAATAGAAAGAATCGCAGCAATAAGCGGAGTGATAAGGCAGTGATGACTGCCGAACGATCGGGTACGCCTAGTACTAGCAAGAAGGCCAAATCTAAGGCCCCCGTCAAGGAAGTTGCTGGGTGCACTGACTGCCCAGAAGTCGCTGTTGCCGAGAAGGCCGGGAAAGGTGATGGGCCGTATTGCAAGATTCATCGGACCAAGGGCCATGACCATCAAGAGTGTCATCGGGTTGAGCAGCATGTCAATAGACAGAGAGTGGAGTATGAGAAGTGTGATAAGGAAAAGGGTTAGAATGTTGCTGGCGGTAAGGGCTGGGGTGGTGAAGTAAATGACCCCGGCAAACCCCTTCGGATGCAAGGAAAGCCCGTGAGAGTTCGAGAAAAGGGAGGCTGTGATGATAAGAGTGATGGAGGGGATGAAGAGGAAACCTGTGAGCGAGAGTTTCCGAAGGCCACTAACGCCCTGTGCATTGACGAAGGTGCATCTATGCACGCCTCTCACCATTTACTCAAGCGGTGGGCGCGAGAAGTCAATGCCATGGAGCCTACGCGAGAGGCCCGGAAGCCGCAGAAATGGTCCCATACGCTCATCATCTTTGACAAGGAGGATCATGCTAGCCGTACCACTACAGTAGTATGCTTGGTGTTGTTGGTCTCCCCCACAATTTGCATCCTCAAGGTCACAAAGATGTTGGTGGACGGTGGGGCCGGGTTGAACCTGATTTCCCTAGCAGTTATCAACAAGCTTCAGATAGCAGAGGAAGAGCTAGAGGTTACCGGCATGTTTCAAGGAGTTCATCCCAGCAGGAGACATCCTTAAGGGAAAGATCACGTTGCCGCTAACGTTTCGAGGAGAACAGAACTACCGAGCCGAGAGGATTGTGATTGATGTGGTTGATCTCCCCCTGCCATACAATGGGATTCTTGGACACCCGGCTCTAGCTAAATTCATGGCGGCATCCCACTATGCCTACAACACATTGATGATTACTGAGCCACTTGGAGTTATCACTATCCCATCAGACGAGCAGGACGCAATCATGTGTGTGGACAAGATGTACAGGGATGCGGTCGTGGCTGAGGCAGCGGCAGCAGTAGTTCCGGCCAAGGAAAGTAAAGGAAAGAAGAGAGATTGTAGGACCTCAAGAAAAGAGTTCGGGAAGCGTGCCCCCACCTAGTGCATGGCACCCGTTGACAACATGTCATAGTGTTCTAACAGCAAGAGATCCAGGGTCGCTGCACCCCAGGTGAAGAAGGTCCCGGTAGGGCTGGCTCGCGTTAATGGTACTTTTACTATCAGCGCCACCCTCGATGGCAAATAGGAAAGCGCTCTCATGGCCTTTCTGCGGGCGAATATTGATGTTTTTTCCTGGCAACCATCTCATATCCCCAATGTTCCTAGGGAGGTAATCGAGCACCACATTGTTGTCTGCCCACATAGCCGACTAGTCAAGAAGTAAGTCTCGAAGCGGGCCTTGGAGAGGCAACAGTTTATTGCACAAGAGAACTAGAAACTTGAGGCAGCTGGTTAGGTCAGAGGAGTGCTGCATCCAACGTGGTTGGCAAATCCAGTGGCAGTCCAGAAGGATAATTGGAAGTGGATGCTTTGCATAGATTTCACAAATCTCAACAAGGCTTGCCCGAAGGACCCGTTTCCCTTGCCGCGTATTGATCAGATTGTGGATTCCACCTCAAGTTGTGATTTTCTCTCCTTTTTGGATGCATATTCTGGCTATCACCAAATCTTCATGTAGAAGGAAGATCAAGAGAAGACGTCTTTCATCACTCCATGTGGTACGTACTACTTTGTCCGCATGCCATTCAAATTAAAGAGTGCCGGGTCCACTTTTGCAAGAGCAGTAAAAATTGGTTTTGAGCCACAGTTGCATAGAAACGTGGCAGCCTATATGGATGATATTGTGGTCAAGACTTAAGATAAGGCCACCCTTATCCAGATTTGGAGGAGACATTTGCTAACCTATGCGAGAACAATCTGAAGCTCAACCCGGAGAAGTGTGCATTTGGTGTTCCCTTGATACGTCTCCAACGTATCTATAAATTTTTATTGTTCCATGATGTTATATTATGATTCTAGGATGTTTTACAATCACATTATAGTCATTTTATATCATTTTTGGTACTAACCTTTTGACATAGTGCCAAGTGCAAGTTGTTATTTTCTACATGTTTTTTACATCACAAGAAATCAATATCAAACGGAGCACAAACACCGCCAAACTTTTCGGAGAATTTTTGTGAGCCATAAGACAACTGATGGGCCATAGATGCACCTAGGGGTGCCTCGAGGGGGGCACAACCCACCAGGGTGCGCCAGGCCCCCTGGCACGCCAAGGTGGGTTGTGCCCACCTTGGTGGCTTCCCGCACCACCTCTTTGCTCTATAAATACTCATATATTACAGAAACCCTAGGGGAGTCGACGAAAGATTGATCCAGCCGCCGCAGAGTCCAGAACCACTAGATCTACTCTAGACACCATCTCAGATGGGGTTCACCACCTTCATTGGTGCCTATCCGATGATGCGTGAGTAGTTCTTTGTAGACCTACGGGTCCATAGTTAGTAGCTAGATGGCTTCCACTCTCTTTCTTGATTATCATTACAATGGTCTCTTGGAGATCCATATGATGTAACTCTTTTTGATGTGTGTTTCTTGGGATCCGATGAACTTTGATTTTATTATCAGATCTATCTTTTTATATCCATGAAAGTATTTGAGTTTATTTGATCTCTATTATGCATGATTGCTTATAGCCTCATATTTCTTCTCAGATATTTGGGTTTTTTCTGGCCAACTTGATCTATTTGTCTTGCAATGGGAAGAGGTGCTTTGTAGTGGGTTCAATCTTACGGTGCTTGATCCCGGTGATAGAAAGGGAACCAACACATATGTATCATTGCTACTAAGGATGAAACGATGCGATCCATATCTGATGCCATAGATAAACGGATCTTGTCTACAACATGTCATCGTTCTTAATGCATTACTCCGTTTTTCCATGAAATTAATACACTAGATGCATGCTGGATAGCGGTCGATGTGCGTTGTAATAGTAGTAGATGCAGGCAGGAGTCGGTCTACTAATATTCGATGTGATGCCTTTATAATGATCATTGCCTGGATATCGTCATAATTATTTGAGGCTCTATCGATTGCTCAACAGTAATTTGTTCACCCACCGTTTGCTATTTTTCTCGAGAGAAGCCACAAGTGAAATCTTCGGCCCACGGGTCTCTTCCTCATATATTCGCCTTTGCGATCTACTTTTTCTTTGCTTTTATTTTCAGATCAATAAAACCAAAAACCCAAAAATACCTTGCTACAGTTTATCTTATTTATCAACCAACCTACCAATGTTTGTATCTCTCTCACGTCCGTTACCCAACCCCTTCCACACGTCGGGTTACAAGAAGTTGTGATTTGTGTGCAGGTGCTGCTTAAGTTGTGTTGCTTGGTTCTCCTACTGGTTCGATAACCTTGGTCCCATCACTGAGGGAAATACCTATAGCCGTTGTGCTACATCATCCCTTCCTCTTTGGGGAACTATCAAAGTAGCTTTAAGAGACATCATCCCTCCGGCAAGCTGCTTGGGTTCTTTGTATCCCATGGAGGGATCAAAGCCAACCCCGACAAGATTAGGGCTATCGAGCAGATCCAAGCGTCGAGGATAGTTAAGGACGTGAGGCGTCTAACAGGATGTGTTGCCACGCTAAGCAGATTCATCTCCAAGTCTGCTGAGCGCGCCCTGTCGTTCTTCAAAATTTTGAAGAAGGAACGGCCCATGAAGTGGACCTCGGAAGCAGATGCAGCTTTGCAAGAGTTGAAGGCCTATTTGTCCTCTGTGCCCACATTGGTCGCCCCCAAAACACAGGAGCCATTGCTCCTGTACTTAGCGGCAACCAACCAAGTGCTCGGTGCAGCCTTGGTATCACAGCGAGAAGTGGATGAGGCAGAGAGTGAATAGAGGCCGGTAGAGTTAGAAAAGGATCAGGACAGGAGTGAGCACGACAGTGAGAGCAACCCCAAGGACCTGGAAAGGAATAAAGTGGTGCAGCGCCAGTGTAGTTTGTTAGCACCCTATTATAGGGGGCTGGATCAAGGTACTCTGGCGTGCAAAAGTTGATCGTTGGTCTCATCATGGCCTCAAGGAAACTGCACCACTACTTCCAAGGCTAGAGATCACGGTTGTCACTCGCTTCCCGTTGCAAAGGATACTCCAAGACCCTGAGGCTACCAACAGAATAGTGGAGTGGAATTTGGAGTTATCCAGCTTTTGTCTGAAGTTTGAGAGCACGTCAACTATTCCGAGCAAGGAATTGGCAGAGTTTATTATTGAATGGACGCTGACCCCTATTGAGGAAATAATAGACGCAGTTATCTCCGGCAAGGAATCACCCCAGGAATAGATTATGTATTTTCATTGTGTCTTTTCCCTGCAAGGTGCAGGAGCTGGCATGGTTCTTGTCGCCCCCTTCGGGGAGCACTTGAATTACGTCGTCCAAATGCATTTTGCCCAGGAAGAAGCAACCAACAATACAACTGAGTATGAAGGGCTCCTTGCCGGGCTGAGGATTGCAGTGGAATTGGGAATTAAGAAACTGATCATTAGAGGAGTTCACAGCTTGTGGTGAGACAAGTCAACAAGGATTACCAAAGTCCATAGATGGAGGCATACGTCGAGCAAGTGAGGAGATTGGAGGAGCACTTTGACGGATTGCAAACAGAGCATGTACCCCATGCGGAAAACAGAATAGCTTATCATTTTTCAAAGTGTGCTGCACAGAAGCTTCCTGTGGAACCAGGAACTTTTGTTCTACATCTCCCTCGGCCCTCAGTATCTCCAGCAACAATGGTCCGGAAAAGGAGAAAGTTGGACACTGGCAAGCCTCTCCTAGTAGAGCATCCCGCTCCTTGCATAGATCCTGCCGGAAACAACTCCTCGGAGCCTGCCGGACCACCCCCTCCAGCCAGGTCCATGGACCACGCAAACGAGGCATGTGCTCCCGCCGCAGAGGAGGTATCACTAGTCCTAGTAGCCGAGCCCCAGGCTCCAACTTAGGCAAGGCACATTGTCCACTTCCTCCAAACCGAATAACTTCCCGGCAACCAAGATGAAGCTAAAAAAGCTGCCTGGAGTGACAGTATGTATCAGTTTGTCGATGACACTCTGTACAGAAGGAGGATCAACGGTGTGAAATTGAAGTGTGTCTGCCGGGAAGAAGGAAAGGAACTGTTGGCTGAAATACACAAAGGCATGTGCGGCTCCCATATTGGATCAAGGGCATTAGTTGGGAAATCATTTCGGCAAGAAGTCTATTGGCTCACGGCCCTCCAAGATGCGGTCGAGCTAGTCACGAAATGTGTAGCCTGCCAGTTCCATTCCATGAAAACCCACCTGCTTCTCCAAGCTCTTCAGACAATCCCTCTATAATGTCCATTTTTAGTTTGGGGGCTCGATATCCTCGGCCCCTTCCCTCGAGAAATCCGGGGTTTGAATTCTAGTTCGTTGCTATTGACAAGTTTACAAAGTTGCCGGATGTGAATGCCGTGAGAAAGGTGATTGCTTAGTTAGCTATCAAGTTCTTGAAAGATCTGGTGTGGCGTTTTGGAGTTATGGCAAGGATCATTGCAAACAATGGCACCTAGTTCACGAGCCACGCCTTCACGCAATATGTTAATGCCCTCGGATGCAAGATCCCATTTGCCTCTATTGCACACCCCCGGAGCAATGGACAAGCTGAGAGGGCATACGCTGAACTACATTGTGGACTCAAGACGAGAAATTTTGATCTTGGAATGCGCCAATGTAACACCCCATATGTAATACTTTCCAATAAGGGCAGTAAAGCATTCTCATTTTGATCATTGTCCTTATCCTTGGGGGTTCTTGTCATTTTATTTTTGCATTGCCATGTCTTTTATTTTTTTTGCATCCTTGCATTGCTTCAACATCATGGCATCATGGCATCTAGTTTACTTCTTTGTTATGATGAGTGTGTGTGAGGCCTTGTGATGTTGTGTGTGTGGTTCTAGCTATGCCTAGTTAAACCCTAGACCCTCCTTGTTTCATTCTTCTTCTTCTTCTTATTCTTTTCTTTTCTTTCTTTTCTTTACTCCATTGTGCAAGTCACCTAGTCAAGTTCATTATTGTTCTTTCTTTTCCTAAAAACCTTGCACCATTACTACACCCTCTCTGCCAAATATCACCCATTTAGAATTGATTTGGTTAGGTTTTAAAATGACAAGAGTTTTAACCATATTCAAACTCCTTTTATATTTCTGCCTCTAAAAATGTCCAAGTCAATTTTATTAAATAGGGCATAAATCACTGAGCACGGGGATATTTTTCTTTTCCCCTAACTCTTTTCCTTTTAGTCTGTGCTTTTCTTTTTCTTTTCTGGCAGAAGTTAAATGGAAAAGAAAAGAAACATCAGCTCAGCAGTGGCTCTGGGCCTCCTCCTTCTTCTCCTCCCCCCAGGCCCATCCTTTCCCCTCGCAGCGCAGGCCCATCTCCTCTCTCCCGCAGGCCCAGCTAGAGCTCGCAGTCGCACCGTGGCTTCTTCCCCTGGCCCACCTGTCGGTCTCACGCCCCCGAGTCGCCGTCTTCCTCCGTCTGCCGCGTCCAGAGGCAGAGCGCGCCCGCGCCGTCCTACCGTGAACTCACGGAAGTCGAGGCTGGGTCGCCGCCCCCTTATTTAACCTGCAGAGCCTCCTCTAGGGTTTCCCCTTCGCCGCCGTCTCCGAGGGATCCCTCCCCATCGTCGACTACTTCCCCTACTGCACAGATCGGGCGCCCCCTCGCCGTCGCAGCACTGTCTGCATCCTCTCCGTCGTCGACCACCGTGACCACGTCTAGGTTCAGAGCTCGCCGTAGTTGTCTCCAGCTCCTCTCCCTCGGCTCCTTCCTCTCCTAGGGTAAGGAGGTCTACCCAGCTCCTCCCTGCCTTTTGTTCATCACCGATGGTCCCCTATACGCGTCGTCGTAGTCTTGCCGTAGCCATGCTCCCGGTGCTCCGACGAGTGCCTGTCGTTTTCGTCTATCAGAGGTGCTCGCAGCCGCGCCCGCGCGTCCGTGCATTCTGTTTCTCCTAGTAGTGCTCTGCTCGCTTGCGTGCTTGCTCGCGTGTCGCCCGCCCCTCGTCGCCGACTCTGCCTAAGCCCCCTGCGCCGCGTAGAGCTTCGCCGCCGCAGTTCCGTCATGCAGTCGCCGCCGGTGATGTAGTAGTCGTTAGGTGTTGCTAGTGCATCGAGTGGATGCAGCTCTCCCCCAGGAGCACCCCGCACACCTCCACCGCCTCGTTTGGTCGCCGGAGCAGCTCCGACGAGCCTCTGTATTTCTTCAGTCGCTGGTTCTACAGTTTAGTCTTCAGATATTGATCATGTTATCTGTTAAGATTCGGGTGCTAGCGTAGTGGTTGTGTCGCTGTTAGATAAGCTTCAGGTCCTGTGTTCGAATCCTTTGCGGGGCAGTGGGTTTCGCCTCCTTTTTAATTTTCACGAGAGGCTGACAGGTAGGCCCCACCTGCCAGCCTCACAGTCCTTCTCCAGCCCCCGTGCGCACCCGCTGGCGCCAGCTCAGCGCGGCCGGGACCTCTTGTCAGTGGCTCTGGCTAAATGAGCCCTGGGTCACTTTGATCCTGCGCCTGTTTTTTTCTGTCTTGTGTTTTTCTTTAACTTTTTCTGCTTTTTCTTGTTTAATTAATATCTGTGAAAATATTCTTCTGATGAAAGTAAGTTATATATGAAAAGTGCTTAGCATTTCATGTAGATTATGAATATGTTGTTTGTTGCCTTGTTTAAAAACATTTAAAATGTTGTTTGAATTTATTCTTGTTTTAAATATGCTTAAACTTGGAAAAATCATAACTAAATATCTACAACTCCAAATTTAACAAACTTTATATGCATTTGGGGTGGAAAAATGTGTAGAATATTTTGGTGTTGTTGTTTAGCATTTTTGACAAATTTATCACAAAAGTTATCCAGATCTGTCCCAAATGCATTTAAATTAATATGGGAGTTTCTGGAAATTGTTGTTTATTATTTCCAGCCCATTTAAAAGTGCTAACATGTTGCTATAATGTTAGTTGCACCCTTGACATGTTAACCAACTCCTTGAAAACTTGTTGGGTGCTTGTTTGAATAAACTACATAAACTTATTAGTTGTGCCTTGCTTGTTTTCTTTCATGTGGGTGATCTTGTTTGACTTTGATGATGTTGCACTTTTGTGACCCTAGGCCATGAATCATATATACTCTTGCCCTTGTTCATCATGTTCATGCATCATGTGCCTGAGCATTGCATTGTGATTGATTGTGTTCCGTTGTTGCATTGTTGTGTTTTGTTAGAGCCGGGTGATGATACGGAGTATGAGGTTCCTACCAAGGTTGAGTTTGAGGAGCAAGGTTACGATCCCTCCTTGGAATCAATATGCAAGATGACCTTACCCAGATATCACTACTATCTTTGCCTATGCTAGTTGTCTCGCTCTTTAGATTATTGCCTCGATGTCCGTGTCTGTTTGTCAGCCTCCTATTGTTGCCATGAAACTCTCTAACTACACACCTAGCAAACCATTGTTTGGCTACGTAGGCATCGCTCAGCCCCTCTTATAGCGTTCTTAGTTGCAGGTAAAGATTTGAAGATTCTTGCTTCATGATGAAGTTTTTGTTGGGATATCACAATATATAAACCGTTAAACTAAATCATCTATATATTGGTAATGGTTGGAAGGCTAAGCCTCTCACTTGGTGTTTTGTCACACTCATGCCACCCTAGGAACCGTTAAACCGGTGTTATGTTCCTTGATTTTGCGTCCCTAACACGGCTGGGGTTTATGGGCCCCCCTCGATAACCCTCTTAGCACTAAAGCTTTTCCAGCAAGGCCCAACATTGGTGTTACATTTGCCTAATAACTAAAAACTTGCATAGGGACTAGCTACCCCGAGGACTTAATAAACAACCCCCGGGCCAGTGCTCCTCATGAGTGTTGGTCCAACCCAGAGTCGTTTGCGGTACCCCCCCTTGGCAACTTGGGTTTGGTCACCGTACGCTGTGCTCATCCGATCGTGGCCTGAGACTAGATAAGCGCGGCTACTATCAGGGTGTCAACACGCCGGGAGGTCTTGCTGGATTAGTTTTACCTATGTCAGAATGTCTTGAGCACGGGATTTCGAGAATACTCAGGTCTTCCCACCTTGGAGTTGCAACTCCGCAGATCATGAGCTTGTGATGGGCTAAGTTGGGACACCCCTGCAGGGTTTGATCTTTCGAAAGTCGTGCCCGCGGAAATATGGCAGCTGGGAATTTGTTAATATCTGGTTGTAGATAACTTGACACCATGTTCATAATACACTACCAGCATGAGTAACCGTGACGGTCTCTTTCTGAAGGCGCTCGGGAAGTTAACACGGTGGGGTTATGTTTGATGTGAGTAGTTAGGATCACTTCGTGATCACTTTGACGATCGTTGGCACTTGTTTCTATCCTCGCTCTAAACCCGTAAGTTAGTGCTAGTGCTGCTGCAACCTTCCTTTAAGCCTTTTCCACACCTAAGGCTTTGATAGTATTGCTACCCGGGAAGGGGATTGTGGAGTCCTCCGTGGCTCATAGATTCTACACAACACCAGATGCAGGTACCATTGAGAACTACACAGGTGGTAGTCCTGAGTTGTATTGGGAGTTCGATGAAGAGCATGGGCGATACTACGTGTCCTATCCCGAGGATCAGTAGGGCTCTTACGAGGATGATCGGGACCTTGTGTTGCTTTATTTATGGTATCTTTCATTTGGATCTTCATCCGTAGTCGGTCTATGATGTTATTCGGATGATGTATGTTAATGTATTTCATTGTGTGACGTGGCGAGTGTAAGCCAACTACTCTATTACATTTTCATCCCCTCTTTTACATGAGTTGTGCAAAGATACCATACTTGATATCATTCTAGTATGTGATTATGCCTTTAAGTAGTGCCTCGACACGTGGGAGGTATAGTCACATACTGGGCATTGCAAGTTGGTATTCAGAGCCTTCTCCGACCTAGGAGCCCCCCTGATTGATCGAATCATTGACGGTTGAGTCTAGACACACACATGAAACTGTTTTGAGTCCTATATATATATATATATCAGAGAGTATGATTTCTTTTTACTCCTCCTCCCTTCGTCGCTCTGGTGAGGACTCCTAACGATGTTCTATCTCTTCTACTCTCAAAAATTCACTAATTTTTTTTGGATCACGCGAGTATTGTTTGGATTGTTCCGATATCTTTGTGACGAGAACATTGTTCTCGATGCCTCCTGTCATTTAGGGGTTGTGGCAGTGTGCCGAGGAGTTGAGCTCCGAGGTGTTGTTGTCACAAACGTATCGCAGCGGTTCTAGAATACTTTAGACGACCGACATCGAAAACTCTTCTATGCGGTTAGTGGCGAGATAACCCCGACATCACCCAGTACTGGGGAGGTAGTTCGGGAGTATTGCCACATCTTGTATAGCATATGCATTTCGAAGGTCCGAGGTAGGCAATTTCCCAAAACGACTGGTTATGTGTTGAAGGATGGATATAGCTGGATGTAGGATTAGAGTTGAGTGCGCGGTGCTTCCCCTGTATCCCCAACACCCGATTGCATAACCGGAAACCTTCGGAGATTAATAGGTGAGTTCTTCTAGTAGCTCGTAGGCATTCTTCCAACGAGTGCATGACATGGAGTTCGGGGTTCAACATTGAGTGAAGTGGTTTAATGGGCGTTGTTCCAATTGGGAGTTGCATCTTAAAGGGTCCTTTGCTATGCTGATCCGGGGATTGCAAAACCCTTTTGTAACACACTCCATGAGCTTTCAGCACGAACATGTGGAATGAAGCTTTTATCTTGTATTTGTTCTATCTGCTCCTTGTTGTTTTTATTTACCTTTGGTTCTCCCAAGTGGCTTCTCGAGAAGATTGTTGTACCATTAAACTGTGGAATACATTCGTTCATTTTGTTCGAATGTTCTTGTGAAGACTTATGTTGCAATTTCTAGCCGTTGATTCAGCTTATATATTTTCTATCAATGGCTAAAAGTTGTCATCTCATTCAGGATGGCTCCTAAGAAGGTTCCCAATGCTAACCCAGAGGGTGAAGAAGAGCGTGTTCCTGAACATCCTCCTTCCCCTCCTCCTCCGTCTAAGGCCTGGAGAGAAATTATGCAAGCGACCAACCAGAACACCCAGATGCTTATGCAAATGATGCAGAACATTAAAGCCAACCAAGCAAATCAAGGTGGTCATGGGAACCAAGGCCATGGCAATCTGTTCAATCAACCTCACTTTGCAACCCTCAACCAATTCCTGGCAAACCAACCGAAGTCTTTCAGTTATTGTTTGGATCCTCTAGATGCTGAAGACTGGATAACAGACATCAAAAAACACTTTGAATGCAGTAACATGAGAACTGAGGATTATGTCAAGTTTGCCGCCTTTGAACTCAAAGACCAAGCTGCTGATTGGTGGCAACAGTATAAAGATTCCAGAGGTGGACGTGAGATCTCGTGGACTGACTTCTGCAAGGATTTCCGCTCTCACCACATTCCAACCAGTGTCATTGAAGGCATGCGTGAGCAATTCCGCAACCTGAAGCAAGGCACCATGTCCGTCTATCAATACAATGTCAAGTTCCAGAATCTCACTCGCTATGCCAGGAAAGACATCCTAGATGCCAAGAGCAAGATTTATCAGTTCCGTGGTGGTCTAAAGGATGAACTCCAACTAGCTCTCACCTTGTTCGAGCTGGATGAATTTGACCAATTCTACAATATGGCTCTTAAGCAAGAGGCAGCTCAGCTCAAGATTGAAGCTTTCAAAAAGAGGATCAGAGATGTTGTTCACTCCTCCTCTTCTTCCCAAGTGGTTGCAAAGCAGCAAAAGTTCTGGCTACCGCCTCCTCCAGTGCTCTGTCCTCCAAACAACAACAAGCACTCAGGTGGTCGTGGTTTCTCCCACCCACCCAACCCAAGTAATCAGTCCAAGCCTTAGTTTCAAGCTTCAAGATCAAGTGGTCCTTATCACCGTACTCTCTCACAAGTGACTTGCAGCAAGTGTGGCTAGACGGGTCACTATGCTAACAAGTGTCCCAACCCAAGGCGCCTTCCGCCTCCTCCACCTGTCAGCACTACTATTGTCAAGCACAATCCCAAGACAGCAAGAGTGAATCTAATGAATGCAGCTCAAGCAGAAAATTCTTTAGATGTGATACTTGGTAATCTTCCGGTTAACTATATTCCTGCTAAAGTCTTGTTTGATTCAGGTGCATCACATTCTTTCATGTCAAGACCTTTTGCATTGTCACATGATATGCCGTTGCAAGCTTTGCCTAGTCCAATGTCTCTGCTTTCTCCGGGTTTGCTAATGAACTCCAACAACTTTGTTCCGGATGTATCTATTCATATGGGTGATTACCGTTTTCTGGTTTCTCCGATTGTTCTCGGCAACTCCGACATTGATCTTATTCTTGGGATGGATTGGCTCTCCAATCATGATGCAAACATTGATTGTGCAAATAAGGAAGTCAAGCTTACTCATCCTGACGAAGACGTGATTATGTTCGCCTCTCGAGATAACACAATCAGGCTATTCTCCCTCAGTGACAAGGGCGAGATTAATGCCATTTCTCATATTCCGGTGGTCAATGAGTATGAAGATGTTTTCCCTGAAGAGCTTCTAGGCATGCCTCCCCATAGTCAAGTTGTATTTGTCATTGAACTCGAGCCTGGTACCGAGCCAGCATGTCGGCGTCCGTAGAAGCTTTCCCCTGATGAGTTGAAGGAGCTGAAGAAACAACTCGATGAGCAAGAACGTATGGGTCTAATCAGGCCTAGTACTTCTCCTTGGGGCTGTGATGTTCTATTTGTCAAGAAGAAGGATGGCACGGAACGCCTTTGCGTGGATTACCGGCCATTGAACAAGAAGACAATAAAGAACAAGTATCCACTCCCCAATATCAATGAACTGTTCGAGCAGCTCAAAGGTGCAAAGGTGTTCTCAAAGCTTGATCTCCGGATGCGTTACCACCAGATCCGTATCCGTGAAGAAGATATTCCCAAGACCGCATTCAGAACGAGTTTTGGTTCTTATGAATACACAGTCATGTCTTTCGGCCTTGCGAATGCTCCACCCACTTTCTCGAGGATGATGCACTTCATATTCAACCCCTACACCAATGAATTTGTTCTCGTCTATCTGGATGACATCTTGGTATTCTCCAAGAATGAAGAAGACCATGCCAAGCACCTCCGTTTGGTCCTGGACAGGCTCCGTGAACACAAGTTCTATGCGAAGTTCTCCAAATGTGAATTCTGGCTGGATAAAGTCTTATATCTTGGCCACATCATCTCTGCCGAGGGTATTTCTGTGATCCCCGAGAAAGTTGAAGCTATTGTCAACTAGGAACCCCCGCAGAATGTCAAGCAACTCTGAAGCTTACTTGGTCTTGCTAGCTATTGCAGAAGGTTCGTTGAGAATTTTCCCAAGATTGCCAAGCCTTTTTCCAACCTGTTGCAGAAGAATGTCAAGTACTCCTGGACTCCTGATTGTGATATGGCATTCAAAACACTCAAAGAGAAGCTCATTTCTGCTCCGGTTCTTACTCCTCCGGATGCGTCCAAGCCCTATGCAGTCTTTTGTGATGCTTCTCTTCAAGGTCTTGGTGGTGTTCTCATGCAAGACAAGAAGATTGTGGCATACACTTCTCGTTAGTTGAAACCAAATGAGAGGAATTACCCCACACATGATCTCGAGCTAGCAGCAGTGGTACATGCCTTTATCACGTGGAGACACCTTTTGTTGGGCAGGAAAGTGGACATCTTCACCGATCACAAGAGCTTGAAGTACATCTTCACACAGCCAACCCTTAACCTTCGCCAGACTCGTTGGGTTGAGATGATCCAAGAGTATGATCCAAGCATTGAGTACACACCTAGCAAGATCAATGTCATTGCAGATGCCTTGAGCAGGCATATTGCAATAGTCTCCTTCTCAAACCGTTCCAGCATGAACTTTGTGAATCATTCAGGAAGCTCAACCTCCAAGTTGTTCCGCAAGGCTTTCTTGCAAACCTTCAAGTTGTTCCTACCTTGGAAGTTCAAATCCGTGAGGCCCCACTCAGTGATGCTATGGTGCAGAAAGTGAAACATGGTATTGCTAAGGGTACTCCAAAGTACAAGTGCTATCGCGTTGATGAGAAAGACACCTTGTTCTTTGAGGACAGAATTGTGGTTCCCAAGGGTGATCTCAGGAAGCTCATAATGAACGAAGCACATGACTCCCTCCTCTCGGTTCATCCTGGAAGTTCCAAGATGTACCAAGACCTCAAGAAATCGTACTGGTGGACTCGCATGAAAAGGGAGATTGCCCACTTCCTGAATGAATGTGATGTCTGCAGATGAGTGAAGGCAGAGCATCAACGTCCAGCCGGTCTCCTTCAACCTCTACCTATTCCCGAGTGGAAATTCGATCACATTGAAATGGATTTCGTCACTGGGTTTCCTAAGTCCAAGAAGGGGAATGATGCTATCTTTGTAGTGATTGACAATCTAACTAAAGTAGCTCATTTCCTTTCGGTCAAAGAATCCATCAACGCAGCTCAGCTGGAAGAGTTGTACACTTCCAGAATTATTTCGTTGCATGGCATTCCTCAAGTCATCTCCTTAGACCGTGGAAGTTTGTTCACATCCAAGTTCTGGAACTCCTTTCAAACAGCCATGGGCACAAAAATTCGCTCCAGAACTGTGTTTCACCCTCAGACTAGTGGTCAAGTCGAAAGAGTGAACCAAATCCTCGAAGACAAGCTAAGAGCTTGTGTCATCTCTTTCGGTATGAAGTGGGAAGATTGTCTCCCGTTTGCCAAATTCTCATACAACAACAGTTTCCAACCAAGTGCCGGCAAAGCTCCTTTTGAAATCCTCTATGGCAGAAAGTGCCGTACCCCACTCAACTGGTCTGAGACTGGTGAACGTCAACTTCTTGGCAATGATTTGATCTCAGAAGCCGAAGAAATGTGCAAAGTCATTCGTGTCAAAAGAGTTACTATGAAGGCAAGCATCGTGATTTGGCTTTCGACACTTGAGATCATGTTTATCTCCGTGTTGCTCCTATGAAAGGAACCCAAAGATTCGGTATCAAAGGAAAGCTTGTTCCGAGATGCGTGGGCCCTTTCAAGATTCCTGGCAAAAGAGGCGATCTAGCCTACCAACTCGAGCTTCCCTCCAACTTTGCAAATGTTCATGATGTGTTTCACGTGTCTCAACTCGGCAAGTGCTTCAAGACACCTGAACGCACCATTCCGTTCGAGGAGATCGATCTTCAACAAGACTTGTCTTATAGCGAGCACCATGTTGCTATTCTTGAGGAAACTGAGCGCAAAACCCGCAACAAGTCCATCAAGTTCTTGAAAGTAAGGTGATCACACCATACCGACCGAGAAGCTACGTGGGAACAAGAAGATCACCTTCGTTCCGAGTATCCTTCCTTCTTCCAGTCCTAGATCTCGGGACGAGATCTTTTTGTAGTGTAGGAGAGTTTGTAACACCCCTTATGTAATACTTTCCAATAATGGCAGTAAAGCATTCTCATTTCGATCCTTTTCCTTATCCTTGGGGTTCTTGTCATTTTATTTTTGCATTGCCATGTCTTTTATTTTTATTTTGCATGCTTGCATTGCTTCATCATCATGGCATCATGTCATCTAGTTTACTTCTTTGTTATGATGAGTGTGTGTGAGGCCTTGTGATGTTTTGTGTGTGGTTCTAGATATGCCTAGTTAAACCCTTGCCCCCTCCTTGTTTCATTCTTCTTCTTCTTCTTCTTCTTCTTCTTCTTCTTCTTCTTCTTTTCTTTTCTTTCTTTTCTTTACTCCATTGTGCAAGTCACCTAGTCAAGTTCATTATTGTTCTTTCTTTTCCTAAAAACCATGCACCATGACTACACCCTCTCTACAAAATATCACCCCATTTAGAATTGTTTTGGTTAGGTTTTAAAATGACAAGAGTTTGAACCATATTCAAACTTCTTTTATTTTTCTGCCTCTAAAAATGTCTATGTCAATTTTATTAAATAGGGCATAAATCACTGACATTGGGGATATTTTTCTTTTCCCCTAACTCTTTTCCTTTTAGTATGTGCTTTTCTTTTTCTTTTCTGGCTGAAATTAAATGGAAAAGAAAATAAATATTAGCTCAGCAGTGGCTCTGGGCCTCCTCCTTCTTATCCTCCACCCAGGCCCAGCCTTTCTCCTCGCAGCGCAGGCCCTTCTCCTCTCTCCCGCAGGCCCAGCTAGAGCTCGCAGTCACGCCGTGGCTTTTTCCCCTGGCCCCACCTATCGGTCTCACGCCCCCGAGTCACCGTCTTCCTCCGTCCGCCGCGTCTAGAGGCAGAGCGCGCCCGCGCCGTCATGCCGTGAACTCACGGACGTCGAGGTCGGGTCGCCGCCCCCTATTTAACCCACAGAGCTTCCTCTAGGGTTTCCCCTTCGCCGCCGCCTCCGAGGGATTCCTCCCCTTCCCTCTTTCTCCTTCCCCACGAACGACCGAGCGCAACTGAGAGCACGTCGCTATCGCCGCCGTCCTCCGGTCACCTCCAGCCTCAACCATTGAGTCCTCCAGCTTCCCCTACGTCCCCGTTGTCGACTACTTCCCCTACTGCACGGATCGGGTGCCCCCTTGCCATTGCAGTGTCGTATACTTCCTCTCCGTCGTCGACCATCGTGACCACGTGTAGGTTCAGAGCTCGCTGTCATCGTCCCCAGCTCCTCTCCGTCGGCTCCTTCCTATCCTTGGGTAAGGAGGTGTACCCAGCTCCTCCCTGCCTTTTGTTCATCACCGATGGTCACCTGTACGCGTCGCCGTAGCCATGCCGTAGCCGTGCTCCCGGTGCTTCGACGACTGCCTTGTCGTAGCCCGCGCGTCCGTGCGCTCTGTTTCTCCTAGTAGTGCTCCGCTCGCTCGCGTGCTTGCTCGCGTGTCGCCCGCCCCTCGTCGCCGACCCTTCCTAGGCCCCCTGCACCGCGTAGAGCTCCGCCGCCGCAGTTCCATCATGTGCTTGCCGCCGGTGATGTAGTAGTCGTTAGGTGCTGCTAGTGCATCGAGTGGATGCGGCTCTAGCCCAGGAGCACCCCGCACGCCTCCGCCGCCTCGTCTAGTCGCCGGAGCAGCTCCGACGAGCCTCTGTATTTCTTCAGTCGCTGGCTTCTTCAGTCTAGTCTTCAGATTTCGATCATGTTATCTTTCAAGATTCAAGTGCTAGCGTAGTGGTTGTGTCTCTGTCAGATAAGCTTCAGGTCTTGTGTTAGAATCCGTTGCGGGGCAGTGGGTTTTGCCCCCTTTTTAATTTTAGCGAGAGGCTGACAGGTAGGCCCCACCTGCTAGTCTCACAGTCCTTCTTGAGCCCCCGCGCGCACCCACTAGCGCCAGCTGAGCGCGGCCGGGCCCTCTTGTCAGTGGCTCTCACTAGATGAGCCCTGGGTCACTTTGACCATGTGCCTATTTTGTTTTTTTTTCTGTTTTGTGTTTTTCTTTTTCTTTTTCTGCCTTTTCTTGTTTAATTAATATCCGTGAAAATATTCTTGTGATGAAAGAAAGTTATATATGAAAAGTGCTTAGCATTTCATGTAGATTATGAATATGATGTTTGTTGCCATGTTTAAAAACATTTAAAATGCTGTTTGAATTTATTCTTATTTTCAATATGCTTAAACTTGGAAAAATCATAACTAAATATCTACAACTCCAAATTTAACAAACTTTATATGCAATTGGGGTGGAAAAATGTGTAGAATATTTTGGTGCTGTTGTTTAGCATGTTTGACAAGTTTATCACAGAAGTTTTCCAGATCTGTCCCAAATGCATTTAAATTAATATGGGAGTTTCTGGAAATTGTTGTTTATTATTTCTAGCCCATTTAAAAGTGCTAGCATGTTGCTGTAATGTTAGTTGCACCCTTGCCATGTTAACCAACTCCTTTAAAACTTGTTGGATGCTTGTTTGAATAACCTACATAAACTTGTTAGTTGTGCCTTGCTTGTTTTCTTCCATGTGGGTGATCTTGTTTGACTTTGATGATGTTGCACTCTTGTGACCCTAGGCCATGCATCATATCTACTCTTGCCCTTGTTCATCATGTTCATGCATCATGTGCCTGAGAATTGCATTGTGATTGATTGTGTTCCATTGTTGCATTGTTGTGTTTGGTTAGAGCCCGGTGACGACACGGAGTACGAGGTTCCTACCGAGGTTGAGTTTGAGGATCAAGGTTACGATCCCTCCGTGGAATCAACAGGCAAGATGACCTTACCCAGATATCACTACTATCTTTGCCTATGCTAGTTGTCTCGCTCTTTATAATATTGCCTCGATGCCTGTGTATGTTTGTCAGCCTCCTATTGTTGCCATGAAACTCTCTAACCACCCACCTAGCAAACCGTTGTTTGGATACGTAGGCATCGCTCAGCCTCTCTTATAGCGTTGTTACTTGCAGGTGAAGATTTGAAGATTCTTGCTTCATGATGAAGTTTTTGTGGGGATATCACAATATATAAACTGTTAAACTAAATCATCTATATATAGGTAATGGGTGGAAGGCTAAGCCTCTTGCTTGGTGTTTTGTTCCACTCATGCCACCCTAGGAATTGTTAAACCGGTGTTATGGTCCTTGATTTTGCGTCTCTAACACGGATGGGTTATGGCCCCCCCCTCAATAACCCGCTTAGCACTAAAGCTTTTCCAGCATGGCCCAACATTGGTGTTACATTTGCCTAACAACTAAAAACTTGCATAGGGACTAGCTACCCCGAGGACTTAATAAACAACCCCCGGGCCAGTGCTCCTCATGAGTGTTGGTCCAACCCAGAGTCGTTTGCGGTACCCCCCTTGGCAACTTGGGTTTGTTCACCGTACGCTGTGCTCATCCAGTCATGGCTTGAGACTAGATACGCGCGGCTACTATCAGGGTGTCAGCACGCCGGGAGGTCTTGCTGGATTAGTTTTACCTATGTCGGAATATCTTGAGCACGGAATTTCGAGAATACTCGGGTCTTCCCACCTTGGAGTTGCGACTCTGCAGATCGTGAGCTTGTGATGGGCTAAGTTGGGACACCCCTGCAGGGTTTGATCTTTCGAAAGCCGTGCCCGCGGAAATGTGGCAGATGGGAATTTGTTAATATCCGGTTGTAGATAACTTGACACCATGTTCATAATACACTACCAGCATGAGTAACCGTGACGGTCTCTTTCTGAAGGGCTCGGGAAGTGAACACGACGGGGTTATGTTTGACGTGAGTAGTTAGGATCACTTCGTGATCACTTTGACGATCGTTGGCACTTGTTTCTCTCCTCGCTCTACACCCGTAAGTTAGTGCTAGTGCTGTTGCAACCTTGTTTTAAGCCTTTTCCACACCTAAGGCTTTGATAGTATTGCTACCCGGGAAGGGGATTGCTGAGTCCTCCGTGGCTCATAGATTCTACACAACACCAGATGCAGGTACCATTGAGAACTACATAGGTGGTAGTTCTGAGTTGTATTGGGAGTTCGATGAAGAGCATGGGCGATACTACGTGTCCTATCCCGAGGATTAGTAGGGCTCTTACTAGGATTGTCGGGACCTTGTGTTGCTTTATTTATGGTATCTTTCATTTGGATATTCGTCCGTAGTCGGACTCTCATGTTATTCAGATGATGTATGTAAATGTATTTCATTGTGTGACATGGCGAGTGTAAGCCAACTACTCTTTTACATTTTCATCCCCTCTTTTACATGAGTTGTGCAAAGATACCATACTTGAGATCATTCTAGTATGTGATTATGCCTTTAAGTCGTGCCTCGACACGTGGGAGGTATAGTCACACACTGGGCATTACAGCCAAACTCCTGTACAATTGAGCATTCCAAGATCAGTACATAGGCATTTTATGAGCATTTTCATATGCATATAGATAGGATCACATCCTGCATTCCTTCTGATATGCATGAAGCTGCATGTTCCTGCCGTGAACTTAGCTTCGACAAGGAGTTGAGAAGATTGCCTGGCACTGCGATCCCCGACAAACCAAATAGATAAGTTCTACCTCCTGTCCGTTAGGGTTCTGTAAGCTATAACTTGTGCATAAGAGAACCTCGCCACTATCTTGAGGCTTGGGTGCTCCCATTGACTCGAAGGTTGCTTTGAATGGAATGGTTGTAGTGGCCCTAGGTGAAAACAAGTTGGCAGGGGGCTCACCGCTTTGTGTGTTCCCCAGTAGTTATTCTCTGGCAGACAAAAAGGTTGCCAGTAGGGTAGCTTGCCAGGGAAACTCGTTTATTTACATTAAAGAGGTATCTCACCTCTGCATGCACATACACATTAATGGGTTCTCGGCAAGGTTCATCTTTTTCATTAACATGCTGATACGAGTACAAGCATTATAGAACAGAAACATGGACTCAAGGAGTTACATTATTTGAATTAAAATTTGGAAAGTGCCTACAGATTTAAGATTGGAAAAAGATAAGTGCGCTGTAATCCCTTTCTTTGTCCCTCCTTCCCCAGGTACTGCATCAGGAAGGGAAGGGGGCAAAAGGAGCGCCTAGGCAAAGGTGACGGTGAAGGGATCAGCAATAGAGATTCCTGATCACCGCCACCAGGGCCAGCAAGATGCGTATGGGTAGACGAAGCCGAAAGGAACGAGGAAGCCTGCCGGGGATCCCAGCGGAAGACTGTCGGGAGAGGAAAAATAGCGCCATGGAGAAAGGGAAGAGTTGGAGTCAAGACGGTGAGCCACTGGTGCGGGTACCAGAGCGTCAGTGTCATCGTATCCCGCCTCAAGGGCGTGCCTCCCGCTTCCTCCATCCTCCTTCATCTTCCCGCCATCACCGCGACAGGGAGGCACGTCGAAAGCTGAGCGCCCACTACGGCCTGCGGGTGACGCACACTCAGGAGCTGTGTGAAGCAACAGGCGAAACCCGGCGCCTCCCTTGGAGAAGCAAGAAACGGTAGCGACATCGCCCGGAGCACCTCCAGAACGCCACTACCCATGTCGGTGGGAAGGAAGAAGCTCCGTTCCTATGCAACGGCCTCGGCTCCGCTGGAAGGAGTTATGCTGGGGACGCCAACATCCCCGAGCGCTGCACCCCGGGATGGCACCCGCAACCCCGGGGACTTCAGCAACGAAAAGACGAGCTCCGGCAGCTCATAACCAAGGCCGGCACCCATCCTAAGTTGACGAGTTTAGGCAAAGGGGGTAGGTACCTCAGCATATAGGTGTCGTTCGTCGCCTCCCATGCCCTGGGCACACCGGCTACTGCGCCGTGCTACATCTTGGACCAGACCCACTCCCGAACTCTAGTACGGCCATTCAGGCCAGTCAAGCACAAGCTACTGCCTGGGGGCTAGCCCTAGTCTCTCTTCTTCAACATAAACTAGTAGAAGTAGAAGACAGAGGAGGAATGCAGAGATGGGAAACTCCGTCCTCCTCCACCCCTCCTTTTATAGGCAGGCCAAGGAGGGGAGCCACTCCCCCAACGGGCGACCACTATCCTCCTTCGCCAATTCAAGATAACCGGGCCATGCCTTGATGATGTATCATGCCACGGGCCTGCGTTACCTAGCCCACGCGATGCATGCAACGTACGTGGCTATAGATAAGGGCGTGGTGGGAAGAGTTAATTGGAAGTTTCTACCCCGTGTGTTAAAGTCATTGACGGGCCATTGCTGGAGTGGCCCCACCACTATTGGCTTTACATGACACGCAGGGAAATCGAAACTGGCCCAGAATCAAGACTAATGAAGAAGCAAAGAAGACATCAAGAGACCAGCCTCTTCAGCAACCTCTCCTGTGCACTTATTAGGCCCTACCATGACGATGCTCGGCTGCGCATTTGTGGTAGACTCGGCGGCTTCTGTCTGTGCAACAAACCCTGGGTCTGTTACCCTGACTGTGCATAGGCACGAGAACAAGATTGAAGCACCAGCCCAAGTTAGACTAGAAGAAACCAAGAACTTCGAAGGACCAATAAGAAGATCAGAGGTACCAAGACCAAGCCAGAGAAGCAAGGTAGCGGCAAGATAATGGCCTCCCTTCCCGGGCAGGCGAGCCCGGCAAGGGGCAAGGCCACCCCCAGGAGAAGACAACCAAGGCGTCTTGGCAGAGCCTTCCGGGACTCATGGAGGCTAAACCACCTCACCAACCACTCCTCCACGACTCACGTCGTCGATCAGTGCGGTGTCAAGGTGTAGAGTGACTAAGTGGCAGCAATTCGCCACATGGCAGCGTCTCCCTATAGGAAAAACCCACAGATGACACCCGTCCAGCAATGTTTCTAGCAAGTAGACGCGGAGCTGGCAAGATAGCCCGTCAAGCCTTGCCGGGCAACAAGTGATGTGACTTTAAGCAGTGCATTTAATGCGCCATGTTAGCCTGCAAAGTTAGGTATGATACCATTGTTGCTATCTTATCAGTGCATAATGACTACTTTGCCATTGTAGTAACCCCTTGATCCTATAAAAGTAGGCACATGGCAACCATAGACGGGGTTAGAAGATTGGATAACTCAGACCCCCACACGCGCATAGTCCCTACCGCCCTGAGGCAACCCTTGCTGGGCAAGTGTACTATGCTCCACCACCTCATTTCCACCATCAATCCACTAAACCAGGAGTAGGATCTTAAGCCACCATGGCGGCCTGAACCTGGGTAAAACTACCCGCATGACCTCTGTCATGCTGCCCCATGCTTGTCTGCTCTTTGTGCAACGCGACGTCCCCTTGCCGAACCAGCAAGGGGCCTCCTGGTCCCATAGGTGGTCGTGGTTTCCCTTGACACAGATGCACGAGAAGACTCTCTTCCTCTCGCCACCGAGTTCCTAACTACTGAGCTACTACTACGATCTTCCCCATCTCTGCTTGCGACGTGCACCGCTGGTCGGGATAGTAGGCCTCCGAAATCGCACCTCTTTGAGTCCTATACGGGAGAAGGGTGATAAGAGCACTCAGCGTGAATACTGGCTTCTTTTTCACACACTCCGGTGACTACTTCCCTGGCGACGACTTCTTCCCTATCGTCGACAACCTCTTCCCCTAAAAAAAGACACATCCATGACATTTTGGGTGGAATGAATTTTTTCTGTCCTGCTTATGACACTTCTATGACGATAATTGTGACAAAAAACCGTATCATCATAAATGTGGTGGGCTCCTACTTCTATGACATAAAATCTTTAGAGAAAATGGGCTTTTCGTCCTGGACGGGCCGGAGACGCAACTGCATGACAATCTTTGGGCCATCCATGATGGAAAAATCGTGGTAGAAGCGACGGCGAGGAAAAATTCGGGGAGTTCCTGGTTACGATGGGTGGTCGGGGTAGAGCGACACACGGAGGTTTGCACGTTTCGGGTACTTAAGTCATCGGCGTCTGGTGGCCAGACATAAGTGTCAACAAAAGCTTCTTCTAAGTCCTCCCAGCTACTGATGGAATTTTCAGGCAGGCTATTTAACCAGTGTCTAGCTGGATGATATGTCTCTAACGTATCTATAATTTTTTATTGTTCCATGCTATTATATTATGCTTCTAGGATGTTTTATGGGCTTTTATATACACTTTTATATGATTTTTGGGACTAACCTATTAACCCAGAGCCCAGTGCCAGTTTTTGTTTTTTCCTTGTTTTTGAGGTTCGCAGAAAAGGAATATCAAATGGAGTCCAATTGACGAGCCAATTTTTGCTGATTTTTTCTGGACCAAAAGAAGCCCCCGAAGTAAAAGAGTTGGGCCAGGAGAGCCACGGGCTGTCCACGAGGGTGGGGCGCGCCTACTCCAAGTGGTGGTGCCCCCCTATCTCGTGCACAGCCCGGAGACCCCCGTGAGGTGAGACCTACGCCAAAAATTCCTATAAATACTGAAACCTCCGGTAAGTAACCTAGATCGGGAGTTCCGCCGGCGAAAGCCTCTGTTGCCACCCTGCCGGAGGGTGGGATCCCTCTCCGGTTGCCATCTTCATCATCCAGGCGCTCTCCATGACGAGGAGGGAGTAGTCCACCCTCGGGGCAGAGGGTATGTACCAGTAGCTATGTGTTTGATCTCTCTCTCTCTCTCTAGTGATCTTGAGATGGCACAATCTTGATGTATCGCGAGCTTTGCTATTATATTTGGAATTTATGATGCTTCTCCCCCTTTGTCTCTTGTAATGGATTGAGTTTTCCCTTTGAAGTTATCTTATCAGATTGAGTCTTTAAGGATTTGAGAACACATGATGTATGTCTTGCGTGGGATACCCGTGGTGACAATGGGGTATTCTATTGATTCACCTAATGTACGTTTTGGTGATCAACTTGCGGGTTCCGTGACCTTGGGAATCTATGCATAGGGGTTGACACACGTTTTCGTCTTGACTCTCCGGTAGAAACTTTGGGGCACTCTTTGAAGTTCTTTATGTTGGTTGAATAGATGAATCTGAGATTGTGTGATGCATATTGTATAATCATGCCCACGGATACTTGAGGTGACAATGGAGTATCTAGGTGATATTAGGGTTTTGGTTGATTTGTATCTTAAGGTGTTATTCTAGTACAAACTCTACAATAGATCGAACGAAAAGAATAGCTTCGTGTTATTTTACTACGGACTCTTTTAATAGATCGATCAGAAATGATAACTTTGAGGTGGTTTCGTACCCTACCATAATCTCTTCGTTTGTTCTCCGCTATTAGTTACTTTGGAATGACTCTTTGTTACATGTTTAGGGCTAGTAATATGATCCAATTATGTTATCCTTGTTGAGAGAACTTGGACTAGTGAAAGTATGAACCCTAGGCCTTGTTTCCTATCATTGCAACACCGTTTATGCTCACTTTTACCACTTTCTACCTTGCTGTTTTTGTATTTTCTTTTTACAAAAACCTATATCTACCATCCATACTCCACTTGTATCACCATCTCTTCACCGAACTAGTGCACCTATAAAATTTACCATTGTATTGGGTGTGTTGGGGACACAAGAGACTCTTTGTTATTTGGTTGCAGGGTTGTTTGAGAGAGACCATATTCATCCTACGCCTCCTACGGATTTATAAACCTTAGGTCATCCACTTGAGGGTAATTTGCTACTGTCCTACAAACCTCTGCACTTGGAGGCCCAACAACATCTACAATAAGAAGGTTGCGTAGTAGACATCAAGCTCTTTTCTGGCGCCATTGCCGGGGAGGTGAGTGCTTGAAGGTATATCTTTAGATCTTGCAATCGAATCTTTTAGTTTCTTGTTTTATCACTAGTTTAGTTTATAAAAGAAAACTACAAAAAATGGAATTAAGGTTACCTCATATGCTTCATCTTTTTAATTTCTTTCGTGAAAATGATGGAAAGGAAAATTGTGCCCAAGTACTAGAAGAAGAATGCAATAAAATGTTTGGCACTAAATACTTGAATGATGAGCATCATTGCAATGTTGTTAGTGTGAATTCTTCGAATATCCATGATGCTAATGACATGCAAGGCCACAATCTTGGGGAAGATATGTTTGATGAAGATGATATGTTTAGTCTCCCAAGTTTTGATGAGCAAATTTATTATGATGAAAGAATGACTCCCATTTATGATGATTATATTGATGAAAGTGGATTTGGAGACATCATGACTTTATTTAGTGATGAATCCACTATTTCGGAAGAGGTTCCAATTGATTATGAGAACAAAGTTGCTATTTATGATGATTATTGTGATGACTTGTATGCTATTAAGAATAATGATAACCATGAAACATGTCATCATGATTTTAATTTTCAATTGGATTATGCTTCACATAATAGTTATTTTGTTGAATTTGCTCCTCCCACTACTATGAATGAGAAGAACTTTGCTTATGATGGGAGTAGTAAAATTTCTATGCAAGAAGATCATGAAAAGAATGCTTTATGTGATGGTTATATTCTTGAATTCATTCATGACGCTACTGAAACTTATTATGAGGGAGTAACATATGCTTGTAGGAGTTGCAATAATATCATGTTTCCTCTCTATGTGCTTAAAGTTTTGAAGTCATGCTTGTTTTGCCTTCCTATGCTAGTTGATTATCGTTCCCATAATTTGTTTGCTCACAAAATCCCTATGCATAGGAAGTGGGTTAGACTTAAATGTCCCAGTTATATTCTTCAAGATGCTCCCTTTATGTTTCAATTCTTATCTTTTATGCGAGCATCATTGAAATCATCATGCCTAGCTAGGGGCGTTAAACGATAGCGCTTCTTGGGAGGCAACCCAACTTTAGTTTTTGTTCTTTGCTTTTGCTTCTGTTTAGGAATAAATATTGCATCTAGATTCTGTTTAGATGTGGTTTTGTGTTTTAATTAGTGTTTGTGCCAAATAGAACCATTGGGAAGACTTGTGTGAAGTTATGTGATCATGCTGTAAAAAACAGAAACTTTAGCGCTCACGAGATTGGCTGTAATTTTTTACTAGAGAGTGCTTTTTATTTGATTTTTTTGCAGATGATTAACAGACAAATTCCTCACGTCCACCAAATTATTTCAGAATTTTTAGAGTTACAGAGGTATTCGAAAGTTACATATTGCTACAGACTAGTCTGTTTTTGACAGATTCTGTTTTCTATGTGTTGTTTGCTTATTTTGATGCATCTATGAGTAGTATCGGAGGGTAGGAACCATAGAGAAGTTGGAATACAGTAGATATTACACCAATATGAATTTAGAATGAGTTCACAACAGTACCTAAGTAGTGGTTTTATTTTCTTATACTGACGGAGCTTATGAGTTTTCTGTTGAGTTTTGTGTTGTGAAGTTTACAAGTTTTGGGTAAAGATTCGATCGACTATGGAATAAGGAGTGGCAAGAGCCTAAGCTTGGGGACGCCCATGGCACCCCAAGGTAAAATTCAAGGACAACCAAAATCCTAAGCTTGGGGATGCCCCGGGAAGGCATCCCCTCTTTCGTCTTCGTCTATCGGTAACTTTACTCGATGCTATATTTTTATTCACCACATGATATGTGTTTTGCTTAGAGCGTCAACTTTGTTTTGCTTGCTGTTTGAATAATATCCCAAGATCTGAAATTATTAAATGTTAGAGAGTCTTCACATAGTTACATAATTATTCAACTACTCATTGATCTTCACTTATATCTTTTGGAGCAGTTTGTCATTTGCTAGTGCTTCACTTATATCTTTTTAGAGCACGACGGTGGTTTTATTCTATAGAGATTGATGATTTCTCATGCTTCACTTATATATTTTTGAGAGTCTTTTAGAACAGCATGGTAATTGGCTTTGGTTATAAAACTAGTCCTAATATGATAGGCATCCCAGATGAGTATCATAAAAAAATTCATATAAAGTGCATTGAATATGATGAGAAGTTTGATACTTGATGATTGTTTTGAGATATGAGGATGGTGATATTAGAGTTATGCTAGCGGGGTAATTATGAATTTGAGAAATACATGTGTTAAAGTTTGTGATTCCCGTAGCATGCACGTATGGTGAACCGCTATGTGACGAAGTTAGAGCGTGAGGTATTTATTGAGTGTCATCCTTTGTGAGAAGGTCGGGGGCGCGCGATGGTTAACTCCTATCAACCTCCTCCCTAGGAGCATGCGCAGATTACTTTGTTTTGATGACTAGTAAATTTTTGCAATAAGTATATGAGTTCTTTATGACTAATGTTGAGTCCATGGATTATACGCACTCTCACCCTTCCACCATTGCTAGCCTCTCTTGTACCGCGCAACTTACGCCGGTACCATACACCCACCATATACCTTCCTCAAAACAGCCACCATACCTACCTATCATGGCATTTCCATAGCCATTCCGAGATATATTGCCATGCAATTTTCCACCGTTCCGTCATATGACACGCTTCATATTGTCATATTGCCATGAATGATCATGTAGTTGGCATCGTATTTGTGGCAAAGCCACCATCACAATTCATTCATACATGTCACTCTTGATTCATTGCACATCCCGGTACACTGCCGGAGGCATTCACATAGAGTCATATCTTGTTCTAGCTTCGAGTTGTAATCTTTGAGTTGTAAGTAAATAAAAGTGTGATGATCTTCATAATTAGAGCATTGTCCCGTGTGAGGAAAAAAATATAAAGGCCAAAACAAAAGAGATGGCCCAAAAAAATAGAGAGGGGCTAAAAAAAATAGGAAAGCCCCTCCAAAAATATGAGAGAAAAGAGGGAAGGGGCAATGCTACTATCCTCTTCCACACTTGTGCTTCAAACTATCACTATGATCTTCATGATAGAGAGTCTCTTGTTTTGTCACTTTCATATACTAGTGGGAATTTTCATTATAGAACTTGGCTTGTATATTCCAACGATGGGCTTCCTCAAATGCCCTAGGTCTTCATGAGCAAGCAAGTTGGATGCACACCCACTTAGTTTCTTTTGTTGAGCTTTCATACATTTATAGCCCTAGTGCATCCGTTGCATGGCAATCCCTACTCACTCACATTGATATCTATTGATGGGCATCTCCATAGCCCATTGATACGCCTAGTTGACGTGAGACCATCTTCCTCTTTTGTCTTCTCCACAACCACCACTCTATTCCGCCTATGGTGCTATATCCATGGCTCATGCCCATGTATTGCGTGAAAGTTGAAAAAGTTTGAATTAAAATTAAAATATGAAACAAGTGCTTGGCTGAAACCGGGGTTGTGCATGATTTGAGTATTTTGTGTGACGAAGATGGAGCATGGCCAAACTATATGATTTTGTAGGGATGAAGTTTATTTGGCCATGATATTTTGAGAAGACATAATTGCTTTGTTAGTATGGTTGAAGTATTATTGTTCTTGTGTCGATATAGAATTTTGTCTTGAATCTTTCGGATCTGAACATTCATGCCACAATAAAAATAAATTCATTGAGAATTATGTTAGGTAGCATTCCACATCAAAAATTCTGTTTTTATCATTTACTTACTCGAGGACGAGCGGGAATTAAGATTGGGGATGCTTGATACGTCTCCAATGTATCTATAATTTTTTATTGTTCCATGCTATTATATTATCCTTCTAGGATGTTTTATGGGCTTCTATATACACTTTTATATGATTTTTGGGACTAACCTATTAACCCAGAGCCCAGTGCCATTTTCTGTTTTTTCCTTGTTTTTGAGTTTCGCATAAAAGGAATATCAAACGGAGTCCAATTGACGAGCCAATTTTTGCTGATTTTTTCGTGACCAAAAGAATCCCCCGACGTAAAAGAGTTAGGCCAGAAGAGCCACGGGCTGCCCCCGAGGGTGGGGGCGCGCCCACTCCAAGTGGTGGCGCCCCCCTTTCTCGTGCACCGCCCGGAGACCCCCCTGACGTGAGACCTACGCCAAAAATTCCTATAAATACTGAAACCTCCGGAAAGTAACCTAAATCAAGAGTTCCGCTGCCGAAAGCCTCTATTGCCACCGAAAACCAATCTAGACCCGTTATGGCACCCTGCCGGATGGTGGGATCCCTCTCCGGTGGCCATCTTCATCATCCTGGCACTCTCCATGACGAGGAGGGAGTAGTCCACCCTCGGGGCTGAGGGTATGTACCTGTAGCTATGTGTTTGATCTTTCTCTCTCTCTCTCTCTCTCTCTCTCTCGTGATCTTGAGATGGCACGATCTTGATGTATCGCGAGCTTTGCTATTATAGTTGGAATTTATGATGCTTCTCCCCCTCTATCTCTTGTAATGGATTGAGTTTTCCCTTTGAAGTTATCTTATCGGATTTAGTCTTTAAGGATTTGAGAACACTTGATGTATGTCTTGCGTGGGATACCCGTGGTGACAATGGGGTATTCTATTGATTCACTTGATGTATGTTTTGGTGATCAACTTGCGGGTTCCGTTACCTTGGGAATCTATGCATAGGGGTTGGCACACATTTTAATCTTGACTCTTCGTTAGAAACATTGGGGCACTCTTTGAAGTTCTTTATGTTGGTTGAATAGATGAATGTAAGATTGTGTGATGCATATCGTATAATCATGCCCACGGATACTTGAGGTGACAATGGAGTATCTAGGTGACATTAGGTTTTTGGTTGATTTGTATCTTAAGGTGTTATTCTAGTGCAAACTCTATGATAGATCGAACGGAAAGAATAGCTTTGTGTTATTTTACTACGGACTCTTGAATAGATCGATCAGAAAGGATAACTTTGAGGTGGTTTCGTACCCTACCATAATCTCTTCGTTTGTTCTCCGCTATTAGTTACTTTGGAATGACCCTTTGTTACATGTTTAGGGCTAGTAATATGATCCAATTATGTTATCCTTGTTGAGAGAACTTGCACTAGTGAAAGTATGAACCCTAGGCCTTGTTTCCTATCATTGCAACACCGTTTTATGCTCACTTTTACCACTTGCTACCTTGCTGTTTTTATATTTTCTTATTAGAAAACCTATATCTACCATCCATACTGCACTTGTATCACCATCTCTTCATCGAACTAGTGCACCTATACAATTTACCATTGTATTGGGTGTGTTGGGGACACAAGAGACTCTTTGTTATTTGGTTGTAGGGTTGTTTGAGAGAGACCATCTTCATCCTACGCCTCCCACGGATTGATAAACCTTAGGTCATCCACTTGAGGGTAATTTGCTACTGTCTTACAAACCTCTACACTTGGAGGCCCAACAACGTCTACAAGAAGAAGGTTGCGTAGTAGACATCATTGGCCCTTTCAGTTTTAGTGGGAGGTATTTGATGGCGTGGAGATCGTATCCTCGGGCCGTGTGGATGTGGAGAATAAAATCCTGGATCCATATTGCGGGATCGTTTGTTTCGTCTTGTGATTCAATATTGACGGGCTTGAACCCTTCGGGGAATTCATGATCCATTACCTCATCTATGAAGCAGAGAAGGTGTGCGGCGCCTCTATATCAGGCCGCATCACGGTACACCTCCGATGAAGTCCGCCTGCGGTTATCGGCCCGAGCATGACTAGGTTTGTCCCGTCTGAATAGGTAGTCGTTGTCACGAGTCGAAGGGCATCCTCGCGATCCGTAGATTGATCTGGTATGTCATGCTCTACTGTCCAGGTCCTGCCGAAGGTCGTATCTATAGTCCCGAGCTGTTTTGTTTCTGTTTTTACGAGGCGTTGGGGCGGGCTGGTGCGAGGTGGTCGGTCTGCATTGCACGGGGGCGGTATGGGCACGTCATTGAACTGAGGTAGTAGTCTGCGTTTCGGGTAGCTCTTGGCTGGATTCTTGGGGCTGTATTCTTCGGCTGCCAGGACGTCGGTCCATCTGTCAATGAGTAGGTCTTGATCAGCTTGAAGCTGCTGCTGCTTTTTCTTCAGGCTTCTTGTAGTGGCTATTAGTCGGTGCTTGAAGCGCTCCTGCTCTAAGGGTGCCTCAGGCATGTTGAAATCCTTGCTACCAAGGCTCTCCTCCTCCTTTGAGTATGGACGGTAACTATCGTCATCCGGTTCGTTAGACATAGCCTGTTTATCAGGGTTGACTTGCCCGTTGTTTTGTTCCTCATGTTCGAATGTTGTTCCAACGGGATTTTCCTTGTTTTCGGCATCGTCTGGAGTACTATTTTCTCTGGTGCTAATGTTGCTGTCTTTTGAGCGACGTGACTTAGAAGGGCGTTTAGGCCGCCAGTGCTTGGATTGTGTATCAGCAGGTTTATTCTCAACTGGATCTTTTTGGTCATCGTCATCAGCTCTTTTAGGTGTATCAAACATATACACATCGTATGAGGAAGTGGTCATCCACCGCCCAGTAAATGGCGGGTTTTGACCCTGCTCTTCATCGTCATCGTCATTCATGCCGTCGATGTCTTCGGAGCCGTAATCAAGCATGTCGGTTAAGTCATCGACAGTGGATATGAAGTGGGTGGCGGCAGAAGGCGAGGTCAAAAGAGCCACCGGCGCGGATCCCATCTTGCGGTAACCGGGATGACAACTCCGTCCGGCGCTAGCTAGCCAAGCTAGCACACACCCTGCTGGATGCATCTAGCTGCTTGTCCGCAAGGTTTGCTAGCTAGGTTGGCATGGCGGTGCAGCGGCTTGCTCGCGCGCGCCGCGCTAAGGCCAGCCATCTGACTTGAGCGAAGTCTACCGCGGCGGATTGCTCGCGTGTGAGCCATGCTTGGGACAGTCAGCCAACCCATGGAGAGGCCAGCGTGGTGTCCGGCCCTTCCGGCGGAGCGGCGGCCAGCTCGCTCATCACCGGCGCCACTGACGAACATGCATGAGAACTGTTTGAAGTAATGTTCAGGAAAAAAATGATTGGATGAGGTAGAACATGATAGAAGGTGGGATGTGGGTCCTTTGTGTCAATGGTCAAGCAAAATGTGTTTGTTTAAGGTGCCTCTACAACACGGACGTGTGGGCCAACCCTATCATAAACGGGTTTAAACGAGCCTAATCGCCACTAGGTAGTACTTTTTTGGCGCGTATTAAGAAATTTTGGGTATGTTTTTGCTATTTTTGTACAATAGTTTATTCCTAGGGCTGGTTGAAAGTGGTAGTTTTTTGTTAAACACTCTTCATACTATCGGTAGGAGTGAAAGTTAAACTTTGGAATGAAACCATGTATCCGACCACCATGCCATATTGTTCTAGAGGGTACGTTTTTTAATTGCTCAACAATGAGGTTGTAGGAGATAAGGATGAACGAGGGAAGGCCTTGTCTGCAAATGTGGAGAGAGGTGCGGGTATCTTTTAGTTTATTTCTATCCGTCAGATATAGATCGGACGGTCTATCTTGAAAGATGGTAGGCATACCATCATCACCAACTCGGTTTTTTATAAGAAGAAGATTGGATATGCAAACGTATTATCGATACTTGTTTCCATAAACTTGGATCTGCATTATATTCAACGGCTGAGCATATGGGGCCTTAGCACGATGACTTCTCGATTGTGTAAAACAAATATTTTCCTATCGCCGATAAGGAGGGGGTGACAGCGGCGCGAATTCGGCTCACTCTAGTCCTAGTAGTCATACTAGGTGGTCTACAGATGTGTAGATTTATGCTTTTTCACGTCTCGTGTTCGTCATACTTCCATGACTATTGATGAATAGACGTTAAGTTATTCACGAGAAAACATTTTGGTTGAGCGTATGTGCGAGAGAGAGAGAGACAGCGCGTGCGTGTGTGATATGTGTAGAGACTGATCGTTGTATCTCTGTTTGTGGAGGATATAGAGAGACATGTGCATGGGGCTTTGTGTTGTGTAACGTGGAGACACATAGACATAATGAGAGAGTGACCATGTGAGATACACATGCAGACATGGGAGAGATGTGTGAGTTAGAGAGATGGAGATTTTTGGTGTGCGTGTGAGCTAGAGAGAGGGGGGTATATACATATATACCAAGAGCTGGAGAGAATATGCAAGGGTGTGTGTCTTAAAAGAAGGATCTAGATAGATGGGTGTATGTCCGTGTCTGTGTGTGTTTGTGCGCGCGTGTTTGTGTGAGAGGGAGTGTGTGTATGTGGAGAAGAGAGACCACTAATGGTGGAAACCTAGTAGGGATGGGGTAATGGTGTGACATGTGTGTCAAGTAGAGAGAAAGGCATGTGCAACAGCGTGATAGCATGGGTGCGGGCGTGGAGCAGACTATTTGGAAGGGACATTGAGTGTGTGTGCGAGAGGGTTGTGAGAGCGAGAGAGATAGAGCTAGCGAGGGAGAGAGAGATTTAAGGAGGGGCAGAGACAAGGGTCGTTTGTGTGCAGAAGTGGCGTATAGATAGGGAGACAAGGTTGATGTTTTTCGAAAGTGGCATATGTACGGAGACGCAACGGACGCGAGTCATCGTGTGTGTGATAGAGACTCCATGAGAGATCTAGAATAGATGGTGTAGAGAACATTGTGCGAGATTGAGAACGATGATACGTTAGGGAGCTATGGAATGAGTCACGACATATACGTATATAGGAAAGGAGCTGGGTTGGGTCGGCATGTGGGAGAGATAGAAAGAGGAGAGTCGTGCACAAGGAGACATAGGGTGCTTGTTTGCAGTGGGCGGTGGTGAGTGAGGTGAGTGTGTGAGAAGCACATAACTAGGCAGATGGGTGTTTTATGTGTATGGTCAAGATACACTCTATATAGTGCGTGTGCTTGGGAAAGAGAGATGCCGGGAGACCTAGAGACTGGGGGAAGATATGTGTGCATGCCCGAGAGACAAAGTGATAGAGACCTATATTGGGGTCCGGACTTAGAAGATAGAGGGGGATTAATGTGCTCGTGTCTTCGTGTCCGGGGGAGAGAATGTCTTGTGTGTGTGGGGGGGTGGCTTCAGATAAAGAGTGAGTTGTCCATAATTGAGAGACATCAGCGTAATCGAGATATATACAAGGTAAATAGTGTGTGCACTCATGGTTGATCAATTTGTTTCACAGTTTGGACTATGAGATAACAATACTTTCGAACATGTGTGATATACTTTGAGGTACAAGAATTACAAACCTAAGATATAAATTTTGGAATTCTACTTCATCATTAGCTTTTGTAATTCATTTAAACGGAGGTACATTTTTTAATCCGGGATTTCGTGATTTCATATTCATATATCAAACCTCGAGATATAAACATACGACCATGGTCAAACATTATAATCATCCACTTTATTCATACACATACACATTTTTGTCTTTGTCATTATATTTAGGATCAACACATTTGGAATTTATTTGAATACCATATGATGGTATTTGCTTCCACTACCTCAATGATCCATATTTGAATTCAATGGACAATCTAAGTTTCAAGTTGGAGACAATGATTTTCGAAACTCAATTTCAGCCGCCAAAAGTTTTCAAACTTCCGGCTCACATCGAATATCTCGCGCCCGAAAGTTTAGCCCTGGGATATTCCTGTTTTACACCGGCCACATGAACGGAAAAGAGCTGCTTTGGTAACTCCATTGTTTTCCCCTCTTTGCCCCGACAGTTCTTCCACAGAGCCCCTCCCCTTCCCCTCTGTGCCTCCTCCCCGCCACCAACTATGGCAAGCCGCCGAATCTAGTCCTCCGCTGCTACGGTGGACCTCACACCCCGCAGATCTACCTTTCGCACCTTGGAAGCCCAACTTCCAACTCACCACTTCATCGGAGCCGCTTCAATGACTAGCTTGTCCACCGCTCTAGATCTCCTTGACCCCCATCATGCTCGATAGCACCGGCTCTGCTTCAGCGGTGCCCTCGGCCACCACAGTTTAGGCCCTCATTGACACCCTTGTCCGCCCCATCACTGGCCCTTCATACAAGCCCACGTCCGCCGCAACAGATCCGCCTCACCGAAAGCGTTGTACACTGCGCCGGATGTGCTTCACCAACGCATTCGTCCACTGCACCGGACCCGCTCAACGAACACCATATTCAACTCCACAGGCCCTGCTTTACTGACACCGCAGCCTCATCAGGTTATTTCGATTTGTAGTCCTTCAGTTTTTCTCTTCTTTATCGTGGAACTGTTCACTTACCACATATGAGCTTTCTTGTATGTCGACATGCACTGCAACCGAGACACCGGAGTCGCTTCAGCAGCGGCGACTGCTGGCCCAACTTCTACCAAAACATGAGCACCATCGATGATCCTTAGCTATCGCCTATGACAACAATACCCATACGCCGCCGAGAATCATGTACTATTATCCAACGGCCGGCACCTACGTTCACTTTCTAAGCATAAGCACCGCACCTTCGAATTTCTTCAGGGCATCCTTCAATTTTTTTATGAGAAGCGTTATTCTGCATGCACCTGTAGGGTCGTAGATCTGGTAGCGAACATTTTACATGTGCTAAATTACAAACCAGTGCACATAAAGTTACGATGCTTTAGATTTGTCCTAAGTATTACTAGCAAGATCTATATTATACTAACAAGAGGCCCATGTGTTGCACGGAACATCAAAGTGCATTTATACGAGTTGATCATCTTGTGGAAGACAAAGATGAACGAGGGAAGGCCTTATCTGTAAATTTGGAGGGTGCGGGTATCATTCTTCTTAAGTTTAACCATGGAGTCTTATAGATTGTACATGTGTCAAAATCTGGTGGAATGTAGATGATATCCAACGGCCAGTAGTGCTCGGATTTGCCATCTCTGCACCGTTTGATTTGTTTCATCCAACGACCATATTTCAAAGTTATTCACACACTATATAGGGGGTATAGATATAGATATAGATGATAATGTTGTTGTTCTGATGCCACCTGTTGGTTACATCATATTGCTCCATGTTCTCTATACTTGATTACACATCAGCAAACTAGCTTGTGGTTCCGCTGCTTTTGGTTTGTTTTAACATACATTTTCCGATGCTAGCTATTACATCACTACTCCGAGCCTCTGTTCAATACTTTTTTGTGCGTTCTTCATCTTCCCAAGTTGCATCACTAATTCGATGCTTCTATTAATTTTGGAGCTGCCAACCCATCAAGCAAAATATTTGTTCTTTTGGGGATAGCACTTCAAGCAAGCATAAAAATAGAGTGAAGCACATATATTGTCTTGTAAGCACACACCCTTCTTTCATTAGTTTATATTAACCATTAATGATCAACTTGAACTAGTGCATGCGATTAAAATTAATTTTACCTAAATAGAGGGTGCAGAATAAACTACAACAACTAGTTTTGCAACCACGGGATGCTGACGACATCTTCGGAAGAACATTGCAACAGCAGCGAGGCTTCACAACAACATATCGTAAGCCAGTGTGTTTTAGTACATGTGAAATGTAATGCGTGTGGGCTGCTTTCTTGCCTTGTTCCCTCAATCTATAATCCTGCAAAATTACAAATAGTTTAGTTGTCTGCTTTGCTGTACTTCTTGATTTGAATGTTTGTTTGTTACTTGTTAGGCTATACCTGAGTTGGCCAATATGTGAGAAGTGCCTGCTGTACTATCGTAAAGAAATGCATGCCTAGTTCATTTGAGTCCTTAACTTCTCCTATGAACTTCATCACAAGACTGTCTACATAGTTTATATGAGGCCACACTATTAAGTGCTTTCTCAGATTATTTCAACTGCTTAGATGTCCGCGCAACTTAAATGAAGTGGTGGTACACCGCCTTTCATCTAGGGATGTCAAATTTGGTCCCGTTTAATCCCGATTAAAGTCCAATAATGGTACGATAGTTCAAAAGAGTTTTTTGTTTTTTAGGAAAGTGAAATAGTGAGCTAGCAAAAACTAACTAGATGGGACTGACGGATGCCTTTTATTTGTCACTTACATCCCTATTCAGCTTACCATTTAAATTTGTTTTTGGCTGATGCTGCTTCGAACCATTTAAATAATTCATATGTTGCTTACCATGTAAGCTTACTTATGTCCAGCGGAAACCTTTTAGGATGCCGTTCACACTAGGACACAATGTACAACCCCAGAATCTATTTGTGGAAGCAGTGCGCCATCCATGCTACGAGATGGTAGCAGTTCAGATACAACACCGCTTGAGAGCAGTTTGATCACATATATTGTAGTTCTTGAGGCTCTACTAGAGGAAGAAAGAGATGGTGTGGCTGCCATGAATGAGGTAATCTTGATCTTGAGGCTGGAAATTATGCAATTAGCTCCACGCATTATGCACGCAACCCAAGAATTGGAGGAAGTAAGAATGTTGCATTTGAAGACGGAGGAGGTCCTACAGCTTCTTCTATCTGATGCCCAGGGTAATCCCAGTTCTTATTTATATACCAGGTGAAATTTTCATTAGATTAGTATACTTGCATGACGTGTCATCTCTCTAAATGGATTGTATTGTAAGACCCCTTGTGTTGTCCATGTGTTGTAATGATCCGAATTTTTGGTGAGATAATCCACAGTACTTTAATGATTGACATAAGGTGAACTATTTTTCGATGAGCATATTGTATTGGATGAAATAACTGTTTGACTCAACATGTATCCAACCTACTGAATTCGAAGATCACGACATTTCTAAATCATATTCATATGTAAAGGTGGAATAAATCTTTGTCGTGGTTTTGAAGAAATAAATAACAAAACGTAGATTGATGTATGAATATTCCTAATCGAAGACAAATTGGATTTGAATTTAGTTGCGAGGGCCCTGGGTAAACGTGAATGCTAATTCTTCAAAATTTTGAATGAAGCGGGAAAACACCCCCTATCGTTTGTCGGCTGCCCGAAGGAAGTGTTTGCAATATGGAAATTACTGTCTACCCATGACACTTCACATCCTAATCGACCCGATTTCCACTGATGTCGCTAGGTGTAGACTAGTAACTTTAATCATACGTGAAACGACCGCCTCTGAGCACATTCAGACACGGTGGGCGCCAAATGTGGGCGGCAAAACACATTTGATTCAAGCTCGTTCGAAAAACCGGTCTCTCTCCCTCGATTTCCCCATTCATACACGGTGGGCGGCAAAACAAACTCTACTCGTCCGAAATCGATGTCAGAAAATATTTTAAATAGCGACAGATGTGTAACTTTCCTTAGACGTGACACAACTGCCCGACCTGTCAGCCCCATTCCAACACCGTGGCCGCCAACCGTGGGCGGCAAAACACCTTCTCCTTGCCCGAAATCGCTATCGACAATTATTGGGTATATGGGAGAGAACCGTCCTATCCCCAAGCGATGAGATCTCCGAAATTTTAAACGGGGGCTAAGTTCCTAACTTTCCCACATTTCAGACAAGCGCATCCTAATGACTGAGACCTCCCCTCCCCCTCCATTTCCCCATTCATACATCATTGGCGCCACAACAACCTCCCAACTCCGGTAAGCCTTCTCCGTCCGCTACCCCATCCCCCACCTTGCCGGAGTCACTACCCCTAGCCATTCGTCCACTTCAAGAGATGGACGTCTCTCATCTACGGCGCCGGACGAGGATCCTTTCATCGCGTACTCTCGCTTCTTTAGCACCTCGCCCACGTTCCCTTTGCCACTCCTACGACCGCCTCGTCCATGGCAACCAGACTTATCCCCCAACCCGACCGTCTGCCGTCTAAAGTCTTCTTCCGTGCTGCCGACAGCCATCGCACCCGCATCACCATCAACATATGAGCAGGGGCCTACACAGCGTCGCAAGACTGGTGGTACTCTTTCATATCTTCTCAAGTTATTGATCTCATCAGGAAAATAGATTGTAATTTATTTACTGTACTTTTCTTGTCTGTACCAAATCGTACTGACTAGTTGAAAGAAAACATTGGTTGGGAAGTAGCCTTTGTCCGGTTTGCACCCTCAGATTCGCCATGGCACGATCACTATACTCGTAAATCTTACAGTTTCCCACTTTATATTCACTACCATCATCATAGGTGCTTCATGTCATGCTAGCACTGCTCCTCAAGACCTCAACCCATCAAGCGAAACAACATGCCACTCATAATTCCAAAGCTTAGTTGTTCAAATACGAATATGATATGATGCTCATATTACTAAAACAGAGAACATTTAATTGGTAAGCTAATTTTCCTATATTCGTGTTTGAGCATGTGCGCCACAAATAGAGGGAGAGCAGGGATTTGCATTTCGTGCACTCTGGTTCATCATGGGTGGGCAAAACACATTGTATTATCGAACTGGCAAGATGCATGTGTGTTGCACAGAACATCAGGATGCATTTGTATGAGTAGTTTATCTTGTGGGAGAAAAGGATGCTTTCAACGATTCTAGATGGTCTACCATAATATCCGAGAAATGTTGGGAACTATGTCGTCTTTGAAAGACTAGACTAATAGTAACAGTATTTGTCGGTGTATTGGAACGACACCTATGGGATCACAAGAATCCCTACTACGGTTAGCGGGGCGCGGGGTTGAGAGAAGAGCGGATCAAACAGATAGCACACGGTTCGTTTATCCAGGTTCGGGCCGCGAGTATGCGTAAAACCCTACTCCTGCTTTGGTGGATTGTATATATGTGTTCTTCAGCTAGCTATGGGGCGTGAGGAGCTCCGAAAAACCGAATCCGCCTCCTGGTCACCTCGGGCCTCCTTTTATAGAAAAAGGGGTTGCCACAGTGGCACACAGGAGGTGGAAAGGGTATAGTGAAGCGAGTTTATCCCTCGCATTACATGACAAGGCGCATTTAATGCGTCTTGCTTAGGTGTCCTTGCTTTATCGGGGACGGGGGAAAGATCTGTCTTGTCCGTCGCCACTTCTTCTTGTGTCGACACGTGCCCTGGCCAGCGATGCCTGAGATGCCATGTAGGTACCCATGCAGCTGAGGTGGCGCAATGGTGGGTCTTCACGAAGATCTGCATGTCGCCACGCAGGTGCCTGCCCGGCTGGTTGGGTCGGCAGCTGCATACGGCGGTGGAAGTTTAGTTGGCATGGGCCTGATGGTGGCCCTGCGGATGTCCTCGGCAAGAGCCTTACCGGGGCCCCTGCAAGGGTCTTGCCGCGGCGCCTGCTGCCATCCCCGGCAAGGTGCTTGCCGGAAGTCTTGTGGTCTTCCTTGGCTGGGATCCCGCCAAAGGGTCATCGTCTTCTTAGTGCATATATGATCTTGAATGTCTTCACAAAGATCTGCATGCCACTACGGGGATGTCTCGCGAATCCTTGCCCTATGGGGGCAGCTGACTCAAGGGTGATTTGCTCTGTAGGCGTGGGGCAAGTTGCCGTGGCAAGGGTCTTGACGGGGCAGCTAAAGTCGGCCCCGGCAAGGATCTTGCCGGGGCTGCTAAAACTGGCTGCCGACAAGGATCTTGCGGGGGAACCCGCTTTGTCCCTTTGCTATTTGTGGTCTTGTTCTTTGGTGTCATTCTAGTTCTCTTGAGCTTCGGTCTTACCCAGGCTTACCTCCCTTGCCTTGCTTGGTGTGGCGGTGCCCATGGCTGAGACTCCCCGTGCACAGTCATAGGGGTATAAAAAGTGTAACCCCCTTTTTGTACACCGACAGGAGCCCCCGGGCCTGGGCCACACATAAGCACGACGCGTTGTTGGGCTAGGCCCAAAACGGTGCGCGGGCAGGCGGGACGGTTTTTACAGCGGTAATATTTTTCACGCGCTGTGCCTCCCACGATCCACGTGTGTGGCGCGGTGTGGAGGGGTGTGCGTGACGTGGGCGGCATGCGTGGGGTTGGTTCCCGCAGGCATGCGTCACATCACAGCGAAGGGGCGGTTCACGCCTTCCCCATAAACGGAGGGAGGCGTGGAGGCGCGGCCCATTTACCGAATGGGGCCGAGGCGCGGTCCTCAAGGCGTCCAATCCCCACGATCACGGGGTGGGGAGAGGTCGCCTCACTCATCCCCTCGGTTTTGCACGTCTGCCACGTGTCTCCCATGCGCTTGGGGTGGCAAACGGTGGAGGCGGGAAACCGGGCCGTCCCTAGTTGGGGCGGCGTGTCGGTCCTGGCTCCCTGCGCCTTCTGTGTCTTGATTGGCCGAGCGGGGTGGTCGAGCCCCAACCCCGTTCCTTTATAAAGAGCGGGAGGGGAGGGATGGCGTCCTTCATTCTTCCATCTTCTTCCTCCTTCAGCTTCTGCTCCTCCCTTCCATTCGTCATGGAGAGAGGAAATCTCGGCCATTCAACGGTGGCGGCGAGGGTCGCCGCTCGACAACGCGTACCTCCTTCTCCTGCGCCTGTGGTGGCAGAGCCAGCCGCGAGGGGAAGGGGGACGGGGCGAGGCTGTGGGCGAGGCTGGGGCGCTCGGGGAAGAGGAGGACGGGGTGGCCCGATAGCCTCGCCCCCGCCAGCAGCTCTTCCTCCAATGGAGGGCCATGTTGGGGATGACCCTTGTGAGTTCTTCGTCAGGTTGCGCCGGCCGACGCACCGTCTCCTTCGTCTCCCGACTCCATTTGCGCGGAAGATGGAGCTGGATCCGCCGGAGTCATTGCGGATGCACATGAGGGGCTGCGGGATAAGTGGCACGCAGGTCTGCGTCGACTTCCCTGCTCCTCATGTGATGTATCTTCGTCGGGGATGGAAGATATTTGCTCATATCCACAGCTTGACGGAGGGGCTCACGCTCCATTTTAAGCTAATGGAGGCTGGCCTTCTGTAGGATCGAAGAAGTATGTCTAGAGGGGGGGTGATTAGACTACTTGACAATATAAAAAATCTGCCTTTTGATCATGCAAAGTTTTTGGCAGTTTCACAATTAAGATCAATTCAAGTATCACCCTACACATGCAATTCTAGAGTATAAGCAGCGGAAAGTAAATTGCACATGTAGTAAAGAGAGGTGGAGAAGATCAAACGCAGTTTGGAGACACGGAGATTTTTGTCGTGGTTCCGATAGGTGGTGCTATCGTACATCCACGTTGATGGAGACTTCAACCCACGGAGGGTAACGGCTGCGCGAGTCCACGGAGGGCTCCACCCACGAAGGGTCCACGAAGAAGCAACCTTGTCTATTCCATCATGGCCTACGCCCACGGAGGACTAGCCTTACTCGGGGTAGATCTTCACGAAGTAGGCGATCTACTTGCCCTTACAAACTTCTTGGTTCAACTCCACATCTCAAAGACGGAGGCTCCCAAGCGACACCTAACCAATCTAGGAGGCACCACCCTCCAAAAGGTAATAGATGTTGTTGATGATGATGAACTCCTTGCTCTTGTGCTTCAAATGATAATCTCCCCAACACTCAACTCTCCTCACTGATATGGCTGTGGTGGAAGAAGGGATTGAGTGGAAAGCAACTTGGGAAGGCTAGAAATCAAGTTTCATATGGTAGGAATGGAATGACTTGATCTCAACACAAGGGTAGGTGGTTCTCTTCTCAGAAAGTGTATAGTAGGAGTGGTAGACTTTCTGATGGCTCTCCTCACGAATGAAGAGGGGGTGGAGGGGTATATATAGCCTCCACACAAAATCCAACCGTTACACACATAATTGAGCAATCTCGGTGAGACCGAAGTGAAAACTCGGTCAGACCGAAAGTTTAAATATAGTGAATGTTGGGGTTTTCGGTGGGACCGAAAATACCATCTCAGTTTGTCCGATTTGATCAAAGTCAGGAACTTGCCAGTTTCGGTGGGACCGAAAATGCAGTCTCGGTTAGACCGTTTTGAGCCAAGACAGGAGCTTGCCAATTTCGGTGAGACCGAAAATGCAATCTCGGTTAGACCGATTTGAGCCAAGACAGGAGCTTGCCAATTTCGGTGAGACCGAAAATGCAATCTCGGTTATTCCGAAATGATGTCAAACGGTTACAGAAGGTTGGCAGTCCGTATTTCGGTGAGACCGAACTCAAACTCGGAATGACCGATTTTTCTAGGGATTGGAATATGGCAGAAGTGGTTCATCTCGGTGGGACTGAGTTGGAAGAATCGGTTTGTCTGAGATTACTTATGAGTGTGTATAGTAGTGAAAGTTGCTGATAGTTGAAGGAGACATATCACTAAGCACTTGAGCAACCAGATCATCAACACAACCTCATCCCCTTTTACTAGTATTGGCTTTTCCTATGGACTCAATGTGATCTTTGATCACTAAACCAAAATGGAGTCTTGAGGTTTTGCCAATGCTTGCCTTAGCATTTGAGGGGTCCACTTCTTCAGTCATCTTGCCATACCAATGTGATTGGATTTCCTGAAACATACTTGATAAAAGCATTAGTCCAACCACAAAGTATGTTGTCATTAATTACCAAAACCACCCAGGGAGCAAATGTGCTTTCAATCTCCCCCTTTTTGGTAATTGATGGCAACACACTAAAATCACACTAAACAATACATCAAAGCTTATTGAAAGAAAGACAGAATTATCATGAAAGCTTTGACAAGCATGTAGTACACAGGCTCCCCCTACAAGTGTGCAAGATTTTCATAGATTATGGTTTTGGACTACCACAAGCACACAAGAGAGATAAGCAAGATGTGCTACATGCAGCTTGGCTATATGCATTAGAGCAGATGAAAGGAAGTGAGTGATAATGCATATGTGCATGGTGATTTCTTGCAAACAAGTATTTACAAGCAAGTCACCATCATGCACATTCTGCAAGATGCATATACTTACCTTGAGGTTCCTTGGCATTGTACCTGAAGGGATAAACTTGAGAAAACAAGGTTAGATAACACAAGAGTATTCCTTCAACCAACTACAAGAACATCAAGAGTACCAAGCCAGGGAGGACTTGTATAAAGAGTGTCTCATATTGAGCACAGGCTTGAATCAGCAAACATGTCTCCGAAACTAAAGGATTTTCAATGAACTCTGAGAGATTTTGCTTTCCATAAGATATCAATTGTGAAGATTCTTCTCCCTTTGAGTTCTCTCAGAACAGGGATGTGATGGAAACAGCAAAATCAAAAGAATGATGCCAAAAGAGAATGATGTCCAATGTAAGACACGATAAGGCTTTGATGTGATTCTCTCCCCCTTAAGATAAGATTGCTTTTCTTCTCCCCCTAAGTCTTCTCTTCTCCCCCTACTCCCCATAAGTCTTCTCCCCCTTTGACATCAAGTGCCGAAAAGGACAGCAAACTAGGAAGGTTAGGAAAGATGGAAAGAAAGAGGTGGGATCCTTAAGAATCACAAGAGGGCAAATGAGAACATGCATAGAGAAACAATGAGTGGAGCTGCAGGAGATGATATCCTGGAAGAGATAAATCGGTGACACCGAATTAGATGGATCGGTGGGTCCGAAAGTCAGGGACTTAGGACAGATCCTTTTCGGTTAGACCGAAAATTTTAAATCGGTGACGCCGAGTTTAATTCCAAGGAAATACAGAAATAATTCAGCTCACTTGCAAGGAATGTTTCAAAGGATTTGCAATGAATTTGTGAAAGATTTTCGAGGAATTGATCTGAGCCAGAAGGATATTCACACATACATAAGAATAGAAATGAAAAGATTCCTAGATGAAGTTTTTTTTTGTTTAAAGAAAACTCAATGAGAGAACATAAGAGAAAACAGAAAGACTCCAAAAGCATATGTACTTCATCTAGATAAAGGTCGGCGACAAGGTCACCTATGTTTGAGTATATTGACTTAGGAGTCAAATGAAGACATTTGATCATAGGTCATACTCATCATTTAAGCTCAAAATGGGGTTGCCATTTTTCTATTAAGCATTTGATGTGATCACATCTTATGAAGCTACTTGTACTCATGACTTTGAGCAAAGCTCCTCAAAGATGTGAAGAACATACCTTGGGTTTGTTGTTGCTTTACTCATGTAGGTAAGCTTGATGTAGGTGCTCATTGAATGTGAAGTTGGAGCGCCATTTCTACTTGTGTAGTTCATCTTCCTACATGGGTTAGGCAAGCAAGGAAATACTCGAGGATATCCAAGATGACAAGAGTGAAATACTAGATGTATAAGGTGTCAAAAAGGATATGTGGAATTTTGTTCCTCGAACTCAACATCCCAAAGGGCTAGATACTTGGTTAATGACAAGATTACTCATGATTTGAGTGTGTGGTAATCTTGTGGAATGTAGATCATCCAAGTACCTGCAGAGAGTTAGATGCAATACAAGGAGGCAAATGTGTCCAAGACATATGATCATCGTCATAAGAGAAATATCAAGGATTAGTCAAGTGAGCTCATGCCTTGCATGCATCAATGGAGTTATCACTCCAAGTTTGAAGCATCAATGATGTTCAACTCACTCCTCAAGCGACAAAACACTTTCTCATCAAGAGGTTTTGTAAAGATATCAGCAAGTTGCTTGTTAGTACGAACATGCTTAAGATTAATGTCACCCTTGGCAATATGATCACGAATAAAATGGTGACGAACTTCAATATGCTTTGTTCGAGAGTGTTGCACAGGATTGTGTCCAATCTTGATTGCACTCTCATTGTCACAAAGCAAGGGAACACGTCTCACATGTATCCCATAATCTTTAAGCGTTTGTGTCATCCATAGCAATTGAGCACAACACGAACCAGCAGCAATATATTCCGCTTCGGCAGTGGATAATGATACCGAATTTTGTTTCTTGGAGGACCAAGATACAAGGGATCGACCAAGGAATTGACACGTACCCGAAGTTGACTTTCTATCAACCTTGTCACCGGCATAGTCCGAGTCGGAATAGCCAACAAGGTCAAAAGAGGCCCTCTTAGGATACCAAATGCCAAAGTTTGGTGTGTGTATCAAATATCTCACTATCCTTTTAACAGCTTTAAGATGACATTCTTTAGGGGCTGCTTGATATCGCGCACACATGCATACACTCAACATTATGTCAGGACGAGAAGCACAAAGATATAGTAGAGAACCAATCATAGATCGGTAAACCCTTTGATCAACGGGTTCTCCATCTTTTGTCAAGTCATTATGTCCACTTGTAGGCATGGGGGTACTCATACCTATGCTTTCTTGCATGTTGAACTTCTTGAAGAGATCTTTGGTCTACTTTGTTTGTGAGACAAAGGTACCCTCCTTAGATTGCTTGATTTGCAACCCAAGGAAGAATTTGAGTTCACTCATCATGGACATCTCATACTTCTCCGACATGAGCTGTCCAAACTTCTTGCTAAAATGAGGGTTAGTTGAACCAAAGATAATATCATCAACATATATTTGGCACACAAATAGTTCACCATTAACCCTTTTCGTGAACAGCGTTGAGTCTATCTTTCCAATCTCAAACCCTTTTTCAAGAAGAAAACTAGTCAAGCATTTGTACCAAGCTCTAGGAGCTTGTTTAAGACCATAAAGGGCTTTATGCAACTTGTAAACATGATTAGGCCTTTTGGGATTCACAAATCCGGGAGGTTGTTTCACAAATACTTCCTCTTCAATTTCACCATTTAGGAAAGCACTTTTGATATCCATTTGATAGAGAGTAATATCATGGTGATTGGCATAAGCAAGAAGGATGCGAATGGACTCAAGTCTAGCAACGGGGGCATAGGTCTCACCATAGTCCATACCTTCGACTTGTGTGTACCCTTGAGCTACGAGACGACCCTTGTTGCGGATGACTTGTCCATCTTCATCTTGCTTGTTCCGAAACACCCATTTGGTTCCAATGATGTTTTGATCATCCTTGGGCTTCTCTACCAAAGTCCATACCTTGTTCCTCTCGAAGTTGTGTAGTTCTTCGTGCATAGCGTTCACCCAATCCGGGTCTTCAAGTGCTTCTTCTACCTTCATAGGTTCAATACTAGAGATAAATGAGTAATGCTCACAAAAGTTAGCTAAGCGAGTTTTAGAGCGAGTAATTCTCCCGGAGTTGATGTCGTTCATCATTTGTTCCACGGGATGATTTTTCTTGACTCTTGCTCGAACTCGGGATAGCTTTTGTTGATATTGTGGCTGAGCTTCCTCATCATCTTCATCTTCCTCTTCTTCTTCTTCATTGTTGTTGGTGTTGTCTTGAGGCGGTGGAGAAGGAGGTTGTGGTGGATCTTCTTGTTGCACTTCCTCATCTTGGTGAGTTCCACTTGTGGAGGCCTCCATGTTGCCTTGAGGTTCATCTCGCCGTGAGGTAGGTGGCTCCACATATGTAGATGAGGTACTCTCCTTCACTTCCATGGGACGGATCTTTCTAATAGATAGATCTTGGATATCTTCCGATGGGTCCTTGTCTCCTACATCAATAGGCATTTGCTCTACTTGCGAGCCGTTAGATTCATCAAACTTCACATCTACCGTTTCTTCAACCTTTCGGGTGAAATTATTGTAGACACGGTAGGTGTGGGAGTTTGATCCATAACCAAGGAGAAAGCCTTCATGAGATTTAGGAGCAAATTTAGACCGACGATGCTTATCAAGGATATAGCATTTTGAACCAAAGACACGAAAGTATCCCACTTGGGGTTTGTTACCGGTGAGGAGCTCTTATGATGTCTTGCCGAGGAGCTTATGAAGATAAAGCCTGTTGATAGCATGACAAGCTGTCTCGACCGCTTCTCCCCAAAAATGCTTCGGTGTCTTGTATTCATCAAGCATTGTTCTCGCCATTTCTATGAGCGTTCGGTTCTTCCTCTCAACAACTCCATTTTGTTGAGGAGTGTACGTAGCCGAGAACTCATGTAGGATCCCTTCCTCACCGAGAAAGGAGTCTACATTGGCGTTCTTGAACTCCGTTCTGTTGTCACTCCGAACTTTCTTGATCTTCACTTCAAATTGATTTTGGGCCTTTCTGGCAAAGGTTTTGAAGATCCTCTGAACCTGCGATTTGTCATCAAGGAAAAATACCCACGTAAATCTGGAATAATCATCAACTATAGCTAGACCAAAGGAGTTACCACCAAGGCTTTTGTAAGCATTGGGACCGAAGAGATACATATGAAGAAGCTCAAGCGGTCTCCTTGTGGTCATGATGTTTTTCACGGGATGACTTCCACCAACTTGTTTTCCTGCTTGACAAGCACTACAAAGTCTATCTTTGTCAAAGAAAACATCTTTAACACCAAGAATATGATCACCTTTGATCAGCTTGTCTAGATTACGCATACCAACATGTCCTAGCCTTCTATGCCACAGCCAACCTTTAGAAGATTTTGCAATGAAACAAGCTCTAGGTTGGGCTTTCTTAGTGAAATCAACAATATATAGATCACCTCTACGGATACAGGTAAAGGCCATGTTTTGATTATCACGACGAAAGACTTGGCAATCTACTTTGGTGAATAGCACATTGAATCCAAAGTCAGCTAATCTAGACACGGAAAGTAAATTGTATCCAAGAGATTCTACAAGCATGACATTTTGAATAGAGCTATCATGAGATATGGCCACCTTACCAAGGCCAAGTACCTTACCCTTGGAGTTGTCTCCAAACGTCACATACTTGCGTGGGCCATCGTTTTTTGCAAGCTCTCGAAACATGTCTTTATCTCCGGTCATGTGATCGGTGCATCCACTATCAAGAATCCACTCTTTTCCGCCGGACATGTAGTCTCTCATATTTGCCATAAGATTGAGACTCTTCATGACCTTGTCTAGCTCGGTGTCCGAATCGGAGTAATCATCATCATGCTCATGCTCATCATCATATTGACCCATAGATTGTTCATCATCAACACCTAGGTCAATTTGATAAGTACTTGCATTAGTTTGGTCAATGTGACAATAATCTTCGGAATGCAATGCAAGAGCATTTCTAATTATAATATTGATAAGACCGGGATCACCCTTCTTTTTCATAAGATCACGAAGCTCAAAAAAGCATTTATCAAAGTTGGGATCATTGGGGTGCAACTTATCAAATTCAATAGTCTTGTGTAGAATTTCATCAAGACTTCTCAACGAGTAGTCCGGATAAAGTTCTTCCAAGAATTTCCACATAGCATAGGCACACTCAAAGTTTGTAACGAGATTAAGCAATTCATCGGGTAACCCTCTAATGATAAGATTTACAGTTCTAAGGTTACGAAGCAAATCAAGCTCTTCATCCATGGTAGGGTGCAAGGGATCAAAAGGAGGCACATAGGGGGTCTCAACATATTTTCACAAATTGTACATTTTAAAGATACTAAGCATTTCAGACCTCCAAGAGTTATAGAACCTTCCATTGAGAACAGGCACTCTATGGCTAACACTCCCATCCGTAGACACGTCCATCTTCCTCCAATGGTGTGTAAACCAAAGCAATGGAGACCAAAGCTCTGATACCAATTGTAGGATCGAAGAAGTATGTCTAGAGGGGGGGTGATTAGACTACTTGACAATATAAAAAATCTTCCTTTTGATCATGCAAAGTTTTTGGCAGTTTCACAATTAAGATCAATTCAAGTATCACCCTACACATGCAATTCTAGAGTATAAGCAGCGGAAAGTAAATTGCACATGTAGTAAAGAGAGGTGGAGAAGATCAAACGTAGTTTGGAGACACGGAGATTTTTGTCGTGGTTCCGATAGGTGGTGCTATCGTACATCCACGTCGATGGAGACTTCAATCCACGGAGGGTAACGGCTGCGCGAGTCCACGGAGGGCTCCACCCACGAAGGGTCCACGAAGAAGCAACCTTGTCTATTCCATCATGGCCTACGCCCAAGGAGGGCTAGCCTTACTCGGGGTAGATCTTCACGAAGTAGGCGATCTCCTTGCCCTTACAAACTTCTTGGTTCAACTCCACATCTCGAAGACGGAGGCTCCCAAGCGACACCTAACCAATCTAGGAGGCACCACCCTCCAAAAGGTAATAGATGTTGTTGATGATGATGAACTCCTTGCTCTTGTGCTTGAAATGATAATCTCCCCAACACTCAACTCTCCTCACTGATATGGCTGTGGTGGAAGAAGGGATTGAGTGGAAAGCAACTTGGGAAGGCTAGAAATCAAGTTTCATATGGTAGGAATGGAATGACTTGATCTCAACACAAGGGTAGTTGGTTCTCTTCTCAGAAAGTGTATAGTAGGAGTGGTAGACTTTCTGATGGCTCTCCTCACGAATGAAGAGGGGGTGGAGGGGTATATATAGCCTCCACACAAAATCCAACCGTTACACACATAATTGAGCAATCTCGGTGAGACCGAAGTGAAAACTCGGTCAGACCGAAAGTTTAAATATAGTGAACGTTGGGGTTTTCGGTGGGACCGAAAATACCATCTCGGTTTGTCCGATTTGATCAAAGTCAGGAACTTGCCAGTTTCGGTGGGACCGAAAATGCAGTCTCGGTTAGACCGATTTGAGCCAAGACAGGAGCTTGCCAATTTCGGTGAGACCGAAAATGCAATCTCGGTTAGACCGATTTGAGCCAAGACAGGAGCTTGCCAATTTCGGTGAGACCGAAAATGCAATCTCGGTTATTCCGAAATGATGTCAAACGGTTACAGAAGGTTGGCAGTCCGTATTTCGGTGAGACCGAACTCAAACTCGGAATGACCGATTTTTCTAGGGATTGGAATATGGCAGAAGTGGTTCATCTTGGTGGGACTGAGTTGGAAGAATCGGTTTGTCCGAGATTACTTATGAGTGTGTATAGTAGTGAAAGTTGCTGATAGTTGAAGGAGACATATCACTAAGCACTTGAGCAACCAGATCATCAACACAACCTCATCCCCTTTTAATAGTATTGGCTTTTCCTATGGACTCAATGTGATCTTTGATCACTAAACCAAAAATGGAGTCTTGAGCTTTTGCCAATGCTTGCCTTAGCATTTGAGGGGTCCACTTCTTCAGTCATCTTGCCATACCAATGTGATTGGATTTCCTGAAACATACTTGATAAAAGCATTAGTCCAACCACAAAGTATGTTGTCATTAATTACCAAAACCACCCAGGGAGCAAATGTGCTTTCACCTTCTCTCCGTCAAGGTCTTCGGGCACTTTGGTACTCATTCAAGGTGCTGCGTGGAGAGCTCTTCTGATAGTGAAGGTTCCTCCTCGAGCGAGAGTGATGAGGAGGATAGCGACAGCGACGACGAGGGCGGTAGGCGGCAAGATGACGAGTCCGACTAGGTGTCGGGCGCCGCTCCTGGTGGCACCGGTGACCCCATCATCCGTGTCGCCGGCTCCTTGAACTTCTCGGGGCCGTCCCCTTGGGTGGCTGGCGTTGGGAGGCCGCGGAAGAGGAAGAGGGCGGGCGGCAAGGTCGTCAAGTCGGAGTACGCGGGCACCGACGCCTTCGACGTGTACTGACATCCTTCCGCCTCGTCTTCGAGCTCTGCTTCCGGCGCCGCCATCACCATCCAGCCTTTGGGCGGCCACCAAGATGTTCTCTCGGTGTCTTCTGCCACCCGTAGCTCGCCTAGGCGCTCTTTTTGCCATTCTCACCTCCTTGACCCGCCTTCTGAGGAGAGGGACAAGAAAGGGATTACGGGCATCTTATCTCTTTTTAGTTTGTAAGCCTTCGGGCGTGTGTTAAATTTAATACTTGTAATCACCTTGTTCATGTTTTTCATTCCCTATGGACTGTACCTGGGCGGGTTGTTTTTTTTAATGAAAAAGGGATGTTTGCCGAGTCATTTGTTCGCAGGTAGAACCCACAACAGGGAATAAATCCCTGATATCTCTAAGATAAACATTTTCTTGCCCGGCAACAGGCCTCGCCATCCCCCCACTTCGCTCGACCTTTCTCACGCCTTTGGCGGAGGCAGGGATGAAGTGGGTTTAGGCTCCTTGTTTTACCCTTTCGCCGCTGCAACTACGACCAAACTTGGTCCCATGAACGAGCCCTAGGGCCTAGAGTTAGGGGAGCACGGTAGTTTAAGGAAAAAACGAGGTTTCACATACCTCAGAACATAATGGAATGCATGATAAGGGATGAAGAACTTATCTGAAGCTGCAGCCCCCGGCAACCCTGGTTTGCCGTGGGTGAATCTTTGCTCTTGCAGGCCCCGACAATACTAGCCTGCCGGGGCCTAGATGCTGGTATGTTCCTATTTTTCTCCCCAAGTGGTTTCGGCAAGGATGTCTGTATGTCCTGTGAACCAAAGAAGATAAAAGAAAGACAGAGAGATGCAAACTCGACCTCTAAGCTAGGGGTTAGCCGCCGCTAAGCACTATCAACCCTAACCAAGAACGAGACTCGACCTAGCATGCATGCTATAACTTAGGGCACCAGCGCTTCATTTATTTATGCTCAGGGTCTGCGCCTGGCTTTGTATAAAGGGTTACATGCCTTGTCGACAAGGCTTGTACAAAAGGTGGCTTGCCGGGGGGGCCGGCAAGCCGCGCCTCACGGGTAAAACTTGCGAAGATGCTCAATGTTCCAGGAGTTGCTCACTAGAACGGCATTTTCGGTCTCCAGGCGGACTGTGCCAGGCCTGGTGACTCGTATTACCCGATAAGGGCCTTCCCACTTCGGCGTCAACTTGTTGGTATTCTTGGCCGATTGAATGCGCCGAAGAACAAGGTCGCCTTCCTCAAAGCTTCGGGCACGGACCTTGCAGCTATGGTAGTGGCGCAAGGCTTGTTGGTAGCATGCTGCTCTCACAGCCGCCCAAAGACGATCTTCCTCTAGGAGCGTTGCGTCATCTTGCCGCAGTTGCTCTTCCTTAAGCTCATCATAAGCGAGCACTCGAGGTGACCCGTATATGAGTTCAGTGGGGAGAACTGCTTCTGCCCACTAGGGCAAAGGATGTCTGGCCGGTGGCTCGATTTGGCGACGTTCTGATCGACCAAAGAACCGTCAGCAACTCATCAATCCAGCGCCTTCCACTCTTGCGCAGCCTATCAAAGGTCTTTGTCCTTAAGCCTCGCATCACTTCAGCATTTGCTCTCTCAGCTTGACCATTGCTTCGTAGGTGAGCAACGGAAGCGAAACAGACTTTGCTGCCGTGGTCTTGGGTATATTGCATGAAGGTGCGGCTTGTGAACTGTGTGCCGTTGTCGGTGATGACCCTGTTGGGTACACCAAAACGGCACACTAGTCCCTTGAAGAATTAGACGGCTGACAGAGCTGTGACCTTCCTCACTACCTCCACCTCTGGCCACTTTGTGAACTTGTCGATTGCGACGTACAAGTACTCAAAGCCCCCGGCAGCGCGGGGGAAAGGGCCCAGTATGTCGAGCCCCTAGACCGAGAAGGGCCAGGAGAGAGGAATGGTTTGAAGGGCTTGAGCTGGTTGATGAAGTTTCTTTGAATGGAACTGACATGATTCACACCTGGTGACCAGTGTCGTCGCATCCTGGAGGGAAGTGGGCCAGAAGAAGCCTTGCCGAAATGCCTTGCCGGCAAGGGCTCTTGACCCTATGTGGGATCCACATATGCCTCCATGTATCTCTGCCAACCGCCCCAGTCCTTCCTCTCGAGGGATACACTTCAATTTCACGCCGTTCGGTCTCTTTCTGTACAGGACGTCATCGACGAACTGGTACATAGCAGATCGACGACCTACTTTTTCCGCTTCTTCCTGCTCCTCAGGAAGTTCCCCGGTTTGGAGGAATCAGACGGTATGCTGTGCCCATGCTGGAGCCTGAGGCTCGACGGCGAGGACTAAATGCATTTCCTCCGCTATAGGAGCGGCTGTCTCAACGGCAAGAGCTTGATGCTCCGCCGGAGCTAGCCGTCCCGTGGCGGGCTCAGTGTCCCCGGAAACATCCTTGCCGGCGGCTCCGGGGAGCTCGGTGGGAAAGTACTTGCCAGGACCTGATTTCCTCCTCTTGTTTTGCTCTGTTGATGGATCAATGGATGGCTGAGAAAGCTAAAGCACAAAGGTACCTGGTTCCACAGGTAACTTGAGGGCAGCGCGCTTTGACAGGTAATCGGCGATGTAGTTTTCTGCTCGGGGAACGTGCTCCACCTGTATACCATCAAAGCGCTCTTCCAGCTTTCTCACTTCATCGACGTAGGCCTTCATCAATGGGCTCTGGTAATATTTGTTGACTTGTTTGACGACAAGCTACGAATCGTCCCTTACAATGAGTTTCTTGATTCCGAGGTCTGCCGCGATCCTAAGACCAGCAAGCAGCCCCTCATATTCGGCGGTATTGTTCGTCGATACCTCCCTGGGGAAGTGCATCTGGACCACGTACTTGAGGTGCTCTCCGGTGGGCGCGACAAACAGTACGCCAGCCCCGGCGCCCTGTAAGGAGAAAGCTCCATCAAAGTACATGATCCAGTTGCAACTCGCCTCTTTGCCGGGGAGAGCAGTTTCCTGGGCTTCTTCATCAGGCGTCGCGGTCCATTCTGTAACGAACTATGCTAGGACTCGGCTTTGAATCGTCGAGGTACTTTCAAACTTGAGGCCAAAGCTGGACAGCTCCAGTGCCCACTCTACAATTCTTCCAGTTGCATCTGGATTGTGCAATATCCGTTGTAGAGGGAGGCGAGTGACGATAGTGATCTCGTGTGCCTGGAAGTAGTGACGCAGCTTCCTCGAGGCCATAAGAAGGCCGAAGAGCAATTTCTGCACACCGGAGTACCTTGATCTAGCCCCCCTGCAAGAGGGAGCTAACAAAGTAGACTGGGTGCTGCATCATTTTCTTCCTTGGCGGCACTCCAACCGGCCGTGTCGTATCTGCACCAACGGCATCAGGCTCTGTCGCTCCTATCACCTCGTCATCAATTTCTCTCTGTGCCACTAGTGCGGCGCTGACCACCTGGTTCGTTGCCGCCAGGTATAGCAGCAACGGTTCTTATGGCCTAGGCGCAACTAGTACTAGCGTGGAGGAAAGATACCTCTTCAAATCTTGCAATGCTGCATCGGCTTCTGGCGTCCACTCCATTGGGCCCGCCTTTTTCAAAATCTTGAAAAAGGGGAGGGCGCGCTCGGTAGACTTGGAAATGACTCTGCTCATGGCGGCAACGCAGCCAGCAAGCCGACGCACATCCTTGACCCGTTTGGGTGCTTCAATCTGTTCTATAGCCTTGATCTTGTCCGGATTGGCCTCTATCCCACGCTGTGACACAAAGAACCCGAGAAGCTTGCCGGACGGGACGCCGAAGATGCACTTCTCAGGGTTCACCTTGAGATTGATCTTGTGTAGGTTTGCAAACGTATCTTGTAGATCCGGTATGAGGGTTGCCATGTTCTCGGTTTTGACCACTATATCATCCATATAAGCCTCCATATTTCACATGGGGTGATGAATGTTGTCTTCTGTTCGTCTTCTCTTTTCATGAAGATCTGGTGGTAGCCGGAGTAGGCATCGATAAATGACAACAGGTCACACCCAGCCGTGGAGTCAACAATCTGGTCGATGCGCGACAACGGGAAGGGGTCTTTGGGATAAGCCTTATTGATATCAGTGTAATTAATACACAGCCTCCACTTCCCATTTGCCTTGCGCACTACCACTGGATTAGCCAACCAGGTTGGATGGAGCACTCCTCTTACCAAACCCGCTGCTTCCAGTTTCCGGATCTCCTCTGTGATGAACTCTTGTCGTTCCAAAGCTTGCTTCCTGACCTTCTTCTTGACGGGCCGCACATGAGGACAAACAGCAAGGTGGTGCTCAATCACCTCCCTGGGAACGCCGGGGATGTCGGATGCTTGCCATGCAAACACATCGACATTTGCCCGCAGGAAGGTGATGAGCGCGTCTTCCTATTTGTCATCAAGGGTGGAGCTTATGGTGAAAGCCCCTCCTGTGTCGTCCTCCTTAACAGAAACCTTCTTGGTTCCCGGCGGTGTGGCCTTGGACTTCTTGTTTCCATCGGTGGAGCTCTCTGGCACGTCCTCGACGAGAGCACTACACTCCGAAGAGGTGCGCTTGCCGGAGTGGGGGTCCGAGGTCTCACCGGTCTTCTTCTTCTTCTTCCCGCCCGGGGCTCCAGTGGCAGGAGCAAGTGCCCTAGTGGCGGCAGCTGCTGCAACTGCTTGTTGGTATAGTTGGTCAGCGCAAATCAGCGCATCTTTCTTATCGGAGGGGATGGTGATGACCGTCACAGGTCCTGGCATCTTCAGGGTGTCGTAGGCGTAGTGTGACGACGCCATGAACTTGGCCAGCGCTGGGCGGCCAAGGATCCCGTTGTAGGGCAAGGGGATCTTGGCGTCATCGAACACGACCCTTTATGTCCTATAGTTCAGGTCACTTACAAAAGTCACGGGCAGCGTGACCTTCCCATTTGGTTGACTTCTTCCCGGGTTGACCCCCTGAAACGTGCCCGTTTCCTCGAGGTCTCAGTCAGGAATCTGCAGCTTCTCGATCACGGTAGGTGAGATTAAGTTCAGACCGGCTCCGCCATCGACTAGCATCTTTGTCACCTTGAGGTTGCGTATTGTTGGTGAAACCAACAATGGCAAGCACCCGACCGCAGTAGTGCAGTCGGGGTGATCCTCAGTGTCAATAATGATAGGCGTGCTGGACCACTTCGGCGGCTTTTGGGCACCAGACGACGGCTCCGCCGCTGTAATCTCACGCGCCCACTGTTTAAGCTGGCGGTGAGAAGTATGCAGCTAGGCGCCGCCGTTGACGCACATGGCCTCTGTGGCTTTCTGAAATTCTTGGTCGCCGGACTCGTTGTCCTCTTCGTGATCGTCGTCTTTTGGCTTTCTGTCACGGCCTCGGGCGGGCCTCTCCTGTTGTTTATCCTTGCCGTGACGGCCTGCTTGGCCGTCACGCTTCTTACCGGACCCCTCAGCACCGTCTAGGCCCTTCTCCTTGTCCCGCCTCTCATATTCAGCCCTCTGCTTCTCAACAAGGAGCTCAACCTGTCGGCAGTTCTGGAGATCATGGCATTTGCTGCGATGGATCTTGCAGTATTGCTTGTCGGAGTTTCCTAGCTTCTCGGTAGCCGCCAAGGCCCGAGAGGTGACACACCCGACAATTTCCTTGCCGGGATCATCCGCCTTGGTTTTCTTGGCGGAGCCGGCGTCATCAGATCCCTCGATGGCAAGCACGGCTTTACCTTTGTGCTTCCTGTTGCGGCGCCGGCCTTTCTTTGCTGAGACGGCAACATCCTCATCTGAAGTGTCGGTTTCCACGCCGGCATCTTCGTCGGGGTACTTCCTTCCCTCTTCAGCCCGGGCACATTTGTCAGCAAGAAAATAGAGTTCTTCCACGTCTTTCACCTTGGTCATTGCCTGCTCTTCGCGCATCTCGCGGTTACGCACGTTCTGATGAAACGCGCTGATGATGGCGGCAGGGTGAACATCACGGATATTGTATTGTACCCAGTTGAACCTCTGTATATACTTGCGCAGACTCTCGCCTCCCTTCTGGGGAATGACGTGCAGGTCACTTGCTTGGCCATGAGCTTAGTGACCTCCAGTAAAGGCGCCAACAAACTCATGGCACAAATCCGACGAGGAGGAAATAGAGTCTACCGGCAGGTGCATCAACCACGACATGGCGTTGGGTTTAAGAGCCAATGGAAAGTAATTCGCAAGAACCTTATCATCACGGGCTCCGGCAGCTTGCATCACGATGGTGTAGATGCTGAGGAACTCCGATGGGTGGGTCTTGCCGTTGTACTTCTCGCCCACGTCAGGCTTGAAGGTGCGGTGAGTGGACCATTGGAACTGCCGTAGCTCACGGGTAAAAGCCGGACAGCCTACCTCGTAAGGTAGACCTCCAGGGCTCTCCGGTGCTGGGTGGTTCGCAGCAGGCCCTGCTTGCCTGTCTGACTGGTGGCGCGCTCCGCGCCGGCGCTCGATGGTGGTTCGAGCGTCTTCATGAGCTCGCTCCTGAAGAACCTGACGCTGGTCACAGTGGGTCCGTGGGTCGGATGACGCTATGGAGATGTCGTCACCCGCGATGTCTCGACGAGTCGACACACACGGTACCGGGCGAGGAGGCAGCGAATGCACGGTGGCCACGGTGTTGCCGATTCTCCCGCCACCGGTGCGTGGGACCCCATCGAAGCATCGACTCAAGGGCTTCGCTGGACTTGGTTCATCCTTGTTGGCGACCGCGACAAGGCTTCGGATGGTGGCTCTCCATACGTCGAGTTTCCCCGTAATGGGAGGATAGTCAAGGAGCAACTGCGCGCGCGCCAGGGCTTCTGCTGGGGTTAGCGGTAGCGAAACCTGCACGGACCACGACGCGCTTCGACTCCTGCCCATGTCAGGAGGAGCTCCATCACGATCCCGCGCTCGCATGCCGTTTTCACCAGCGCTTCGGCGGGCGGGCGGGTCTTCTACGTCTTGGGAGTGGCGCTCGGGGCTCTTCCCGCAACGACGCACGGGATCTTCGGCGTGATGACGCCGTTCGTCGCGCGCTGCTTGGGAGGAGCGCGCTGTTGGCGCCGACGTGGGAGTCCTGGAGGCCCTTGCGTCGCCTTCGGGTGATGCGGCTGCGATCCTGGAGGGCCCCGCGCCACCTGCGGAGGGCCTGGCTCCGTCTTTGGATTTGGCGGTGTGTGGGCCGTTACCAAGCGCACAAACATCGCCACCTCCCAAACTCCGGCTGCTGGGACAGTGTTGGTGTTCGCGAGCAGTGCCCCGGGTCCTTTCCGCGACAGGTCCGCTGCTCGCCCACGTCGGGACGGGCTGTCCGGCTTCCGACGGGCCAACCGCCACCATCGTCTTCTTCTTGGGTGCCATGATGATGAAAAAGCGTCGAACTAACTGCTAAAGGCGATTCTCACAACTGCGTCCCCCTACCTGGTGCGCCAAAGATGTCGGTGTATTAAAACGACACCCATGGGATCACAAGAATCCCTACTACGGTTAGCGGGGCGCGTGGTTGAGAGAAGAGCGGATCAAACAGATAGCACACGGTTCGTTTATCCAGGTTTGGGCCGCGAGGATGCATAAAACCCTACTCCTGCTTTGGTGGATTGTATATATGTGTTCTTCAGCTAGCTATGGGGCATGAGGAGCTCCAAAAAGCCGAATCCCCCTCCTGGTCGCCTCAGGCCTCCTTTTATAGAAAAAGGGGTTGCCACAGTGGCACACAGGAGGTGGAAATGGTACAGTGATGCGAGTTTATCCCTCGCATTACATGACAAGGCGCATTTAATGCGTCTTGCTTAGGTGTCCTTGCTTTATCGGGGGCAGGGGAAAGATCTGTCTTGTCCGTTGCCGCTCCTTCTTGTGTCGACACGCGCCCTGGCCGCCGATGCCTGAGATGCTATGTAGGTAGGCAGGCAGCTGAGGTGGCGCAATGGTGGGTCTTCACGATGATCTGCATGTTGCCACGCAGGTGCCTGCCCAGCTGGATGGGTCGGCAGCTGCATACGACGCTGGAAGTTTAGTTGGCGTGGGCCTGATGGTGGCCCTGCGGATGTCCTCGGCAAGAGCCTTGCCAGGGACCCGGCAAGGGTCTTGCCGCGGCGCCTGCTGGCATCCCCGGCAAGGTGCTTGCCGGAGGTCTTGTGGTCTTCCTTGGCTGGGATCCCTCCAAGGGTCGTCGTCATTTTAGTGCGTATCCGATCTTGAATGTCTCCACAAAGATCTGCATGCCACTACGGGGATGTCTCCCGAATCCTTGCCCTTTGGGGGCAGTGGACTCAAGGGTGATTTGCTCCGTAGGCGTGGGGCAAGTTGCCGCGGCAAGGGTCTTGCCGGGGCTGCTAAAGCCGGCCCCGACAAGGATCTTGCCGGGGCTGCTAAAACTGGCTCCCGGCAAGGATCTTGCCGGGGGAACCCGCTTCGTCCCTTTGCTCTTTGTGGTCTTGTTCTTTGGTGTCGTTCTAGTTCTCTTGAGCTTCGGTCTTACCCTGGCTTACCTCCATTGCCTTGCTTGGTGCGGCGGTGCCCGTGGCTCAGACTGCCCGTGCACAGTCATAGGGGTACAAAAAGTGTACCCCCCTTTTTGTACACCCACAGTATTGTGCCTTTAGTTGAATAGAGCTGCCCCTTTTGGGGCCATAGAATTTCCGAACCCTTTCTTGGCGTACTGGCAATACAAGCCCATATGGTCCAGCTAGTTCCACTTTCCTGATTTTTCTCTTGATGCTTAGGTTTTTCCCCTTTTATCTACTGATATTAGTTGATGATTGTGATATGATACGTATATTAGTTAACAGACTCATTTAATTGGTTAGTTAAAGGTCCCACTTGAGTTTCCAAATGCATCTCGCGACATATAGAGTGACAACATAATTGCATTTCTTTGTCAATTGTTGACTGTACTTTCTTGTCCATACCAAATATTAGTTGTTATTTCAAAGCAAACATCGGTTGCTAACTACCCTTTGCGCGGTTTGCAGCTTCATATCTGCCATCCCACTGCCACGGTCAACACTATACTTATCATGCTTACGGTTTCCCAATTTTATGATGACCACGATCAGCCTACGTTGTTTGTGTCGTAATAGAACTACTCCACCCATCGAGCTAAACAAGATTAGTTGTACAAATTCCAATCTGATATTGCGCTGATATTAGTAAAACTGAGACATGTTTAATTGGTCAGTTAAATGTTCCATATTTAGTTTTGAAATGCATGTGAGCCACATATGGAGACACCGGAAGGAATAGTATTTCTCTGTGCGCTCTGGTTCATCATGGGTGGGCAAGAGACACTATATAGAAAGACTTGTAATATCTTCAATCTGCTTGCTCTTCTGCTCTTCTTTAACATGATCCTCTTCTCTTCTTGAATAAATATGTTCCTTGTTGGGAAGAGTAGCAAAGACATTTGTGGTCAACTCATCAGGTCGAGTTGTTCTCCCTTAGTGTATTTTAAATTTGTTAGGTCAGGCCGACTTGTTCTTCTTTACTATATGTTGAAGCTATGATCTGCGAAGTATCTTCACTTCTGGAGCTCTCATATTTTGAGTAGTAGACCACATTATATTAATGCACACACAAAATTACAGCATGCATTACATCTCTCGGAAGAATTGCAGAGATATCACAAAGGGGTTTACAGGGAAGCAGTATTTCACTAGAATCACTTCTACATTATATAGATAATCTCAATATTACTATGTTTTCATGCATGTCAGGTATTGAACATGATCAACATGAATATGATAACGGGCACACGAGAGGAATATTGTGGAACAATCCACTGGCTAACAAACTTGGCATGTTGCAGGATGGCCTATCTTATTCACCCATCAAGGTGCTTGCTCTAACTTGGCAAGGTTGTATTGGTCGCACATATTTTGCTTATGACCTCTTGCATTACTTCTACTTTGTTACACACCACAATCTTCTTAGTTTGTGCATCATATATGAGTATATTCCATACCTATCCATTTTCTGTACCTATTCCATGTGTCATCATACTATGTTTTTTCAGTCAAATGTTGTTCGTTCGTAATAGATGTCCAAAAGGAAGAGGGTGAGTGCAGATCCTCAAAGTAGGTATTTGGAAAAGGTAGTGATACATGTTAAATCAGATAAATCAGTAACCACCCCTATTAGAACTGCTGAGAGCCCACCGTCACATAGTATCAATGATATCAATAAAAAAATTGAACTCCTAAATTTATGCATGTGCCTTACCTTCTTTCTTGTATGATAACTAATTTCAAATGAATCACCTTTGTCAAAGGATCATACGATCTCAAGACAACACTGGGCACCGCATTACTCTTGTCAGTACCTCTTGCCCTTTGTCAGCATACTTACACCCATTGCTGTTTAATTATGTGGCATTACAATAAATGTTCGCTTCTTTATCTTCCCTTTGCTCGAAATTATAGGATCTATATTTACTCTTAGATAAATGTAGAATTAACACAATGGTTATGAAGTTTTGGATTGCTCATGTAAGTACTTGTTGTCATGTACTCCCTCTGTATTGAATTAATTGTTGCTCAATTGGATGTATTTAGAACTTAATAGTGCTAGATACATCCATTTGAGCGACTAGTAATAACGGACGGTGATAGTATTATTGTTCTTACATTGCGAGATAGTTGATTGTCTAGCATTACTCTGCATCTTACTGTACCCTCCACTTTGTCCAAATTATCAGATCCACATTTACTCTTACCAAGATGTTGAATAAAGCCAATGCCACTGCACACATTAATGTCTGCATTCATCTTGTCAGTACCTTTTTCCTTGTAACGTTGTACTTAATTAATTGCTATTTTATTATGTATCATGACTCTGCACCTGATCTTCATTATCCTCTATTTCTACCAGTATTATTTGATCTACATTACTCTTTACAAAATGTAGAATAAAGGCAATAGTTATAAAGAAGTTTCCTTGGGGAATTTATTGAATTATCCTTCCATCGACATGGACAAGGGCTTTGTCCAGCCCATGTTAACATCTAATGTAAGTTCATCCTTCTCAAGCCTTCACACTTTGTTCTAGTATAGATTTGGATAGGCATCATTTCCTCCACTATTGTTTACTTTGGTGTTTACATCTGATTGGATGTTTGCAACAACTACAAGTTTAAAGTTGTTGTTGTAAAAAACATGTTCCTTATGCAGAACAGATCCATTTATTTGCTTATATAGTTGTGAAACCTGTTACGTGTCTCCGTGTTTCTCTTTCAAAGTCGTATCTCTCATGCCAGGCAGAACTTTAGGGAAGATAGTGAGCCATACCATCTTGAAGAGAGCGAGATGACCCCAAGGTCATGTCTTGATGAAGACCATGAGTTGAAGCTACTCACCAGCAGCAGTGAGACAACCTTTGTGCAGTTGCTTCCTCAATCAGTTTGACTTCTTCAGTCTCAACTTAAAGTGGAAGGGCTTGCTTTAGCTCAGCTCCAACTTGATTTCAATGATGTGAAGAAGGCCGCAGAGGTCACCCATGCGTGCTTTCTTGCTATGCAGCTAGAGTTAGAGCATCTTCGGTGACACAACTGAGGTCTGAATAGCTTGTTCAGCTGCTTTGGGTGCGGCGCACGGGTAGGCCTAATTCCTTCTAAAGTGCTCTTAGTTTTGTATATTATTTTTTTCATCTCATTGAATGCACTGGTGGCGACCTTTGATGCCCAGTGAATGTAATTCGCGACCACGTTGTGCTTTATTATCACCGGTGGCGAACTTTGATGCGAAGTGGATATAATATGCCGTAATTTCTATATTGTATAGTCTAGGTTTATTCATGGTCGCTATGCTGTAATATAGGCCGGAAGCTTCAATGGATCTCAATGTTGTCGGTCTTCAGGCCGGCCCGTAACTCGCTATATATGGGCCAAAACATGGGCCTATAATCATATTGGGGCATTAGCAGGTCTAAACATATAGTAGTTTTCCGCCTTTAACAGTCCGAGTAAAGTTCTAGGCCAGCTCAGCCAGAGAATACCATGGGCTTTTAACAGGATGAAAACTATATTAGGCTAACGTTGAGAGAAAAAATACGGGCCAATGCAGGCTGAAAGTGCCTTAGCCCCATTCTTGGCCCAGACAGAACGAGTCGTTAACAGGCCAAAATATATCTCGAGCCCTATTTGGCCGAATAAATTTATGGGCTTTAAGCAGGCCGATGTCAACGCGGGACGTAGGCCCAACAGTGTCACGGGCCATTAACAGATGGGCTGTAAGCAGGCTAGATTCAAAGCGGGTTGTAGTTAGGCCCAACTATTAGACATGCCATTAAGGCATGTAGGGCTGAAATTTAACCACAAAGACTACGGGCCGTTAAGAGGCCTAAAGTTACTTCAGACAATAAATAGCCTAGTGTCTCCATGGGCCGTTAAATTGCCTAAAGTGAAACCGGGCCGACAGCGGCCCAGATGCACCATGGACCGCTAACTAGCCGAAACTATTATTGGGCCGAGCTGGTAAACAGGCATTTAATAGGCTGAAATACAAACCCAGCTTAGATTGGGCCCAAAAGAATAGTGACCTGTTAACGGGCCTCAATTGATATGGGTCGTAAATTGGCCCAAAACAAAACAGGATGTGAACGGGCCTTCTCTAATATGGGCCTCAATTTGATCCAAAACATGGCAGGTTGTTAATGGGCCAGCCCACTAGTGTCTGAAAATCTATGGTGGGCCTTTAGCTGGGCCGACCCTGACTACTAGGAAAAGACCTATTAGTGGCACACCTGTTTTGGCCATTAATGGCGCACTACAGGTACGCCACTATCAGCACGCCATTAGTAGCAAGTACTAATGGTGCACCCCTGGTGCGTCATTAGTATATCAGACAATAGTGGCGCACCTGGCAGTGCGCCATTAGTATGCCTCCGAGGGGGCCATATTTACCTTGCGCTCTGGATTAGTAATGGCGCACTTCTACAAAATGCGCCACTAGTGTGTTTATTGTAGTGCGCCACTAAAGTGCAGTGTGGTGCGCCACTACTATATTAGGATTCTTTTTTTTTGCTTTTTTGATATTTGCACAGGTTACAAAATAAATTACAGCATCGAATATAAATAGCACAACATATAAATAGCAGATTTATCGAATACAATAGAAGATTAGTCTCCGAATACAATTCATCATATTAGTCTCCGAATTCAAAATACCGAACAAAGTTAGAACATTACATGTCTCGAGACCGCAAGCTGCGAGTTTGTCTTCACATTACAAGTCGATATCTAAACTACCATCACATAGAAGAGAGTTGCGGTCACGATGAACATCATCGTGATGAAACTGGTCTTCATCCGGTTCCTCCTCCGCACCCTCCTCTCCCCCGCTAGATAGCGTGCGTATCTAGCTTCCGCCTCCGCGCTAGTGGTCTACCCTTTGTAACTATTACCACTGAAATGATGAACATGTCTCCGACACTCCTCCCAGTCGTCGTAGACTCCGGGAACCTTACCCTTGTACACGACATACGACGGCATCTCTATGCACTAGACAAACAAAATGTTAGTAGCAATTCACAGACAATACATAAGAAATATATAAGTATGCAACAAAAGGATCGGAAGAGAAAAGCAACACATTAATAGAACGATTCATGGTCCTACTAATAAATAGCATCGATTACATATAAGTTGACAGACTATCCAAACCAAAGAGACATACAAGTTCATTAAAAAGTTTAATTACAAAATGAGCTAATCGATATTTCAGAACTACATAGCATCACTACTACTTTAGACTCGACTTAGGGACTGGAGCGTCTTTGACGCCGCCGTCTTTCGTGATGGTCATGAATGTGCGGTCGTTGTCATCCTGTATTTGTAGTGTTGTTTCTATTTCACTATTGGACGGTTGATATTTGAGGTAGAACTGCCCCGAGGTACGAAGGACATCTTGATGGATGATTTCCGAAAACTCCGACTGGATGCGAAAGAATTCTTGTCTGAGGTCCGCATCCCTGATTTCCTACAAGCGTGCGGCCCATGCTTTGAGACTATTTGGTAGCAGAAAGTGATGATGGTTTCGTACAATCGACCGCATGTGATAGAGGGCGTAGTAGGCATCCTTCTGACCGCCAGGTGGCTGGTTGACACAGGGGAACGTCGTTACGTGGGTGAACACGTGTCTGCCGTACCTACAAATTGGCCTCTTGAAGGTGCCTCCAGATTTGGCGTAGCCGGGGAGAGCTTCATCAAGAACTTTCTTTACATTTGAGTAGTCTTTCTTTGACTGACGGTCCGAGTCAAAATACGTGGCCATGGAATATTGCGGGCTTAAGAGGATGAGTGTGCAATGTGTGTCACTGCACAGAACACACAATGTTAGAAAAAAAGAACGACCGAAATCTAAGAAATCATATCATATGGGGCGGTGAGGGGATGACTTACTCGGAAAAGTAAGGCACGAGGAAGTTATCCTTATTTGTGTTTGACAAAATGACGCCTTCAAGGTATGAACTCGTCACTTGCCGGTCCCCCGCGATGCCCAAGATCTTGGCACGCATGTAGAAGGGGTCGACTATCACGATGTCCGGGATCTTGTCTCTAATGATCCCCATCTCCATACTCAGCGAAAATAGCCGAACGAAGGTGTAGTGCAGTGGATGAAGGTTAAACATAGCAAAGATGTCATCAAACCGCAGGACGATCATACCCCCGATGGCGCTATCCACAAAGCCCTTGTGCTCTGGCACCTTGGCCACGAAAACCTGGTATGCCACATCATTCTCGGAGAGACGCCGCTTCTCTAAAGAAAGAACATAGTCATGCAGACTCCCCATAGCATCGGTTGCAACATTGAGCAGATTAGCCGGTAGCATCGGCCTACCCGCCACATGCACCCTCCTCAAGATATCCTTAGGTGAAGGTGGCCCGTCCTGAGTACGGATCGTACTCGGTGCCGGCTGGCTCGCACCCTTGTTATTCTTTCTTTTCCGTCCCTTCTGCTTCTTCTGCTGTAATGGGATCGAGTTTTGCTCAGAGACCACCTTCTTGAGTGTGTTGGGGTTGATAATATTTCGCACCTCGGCTATCTAAAGTTCGGTGAAGGCGGCAGCTAGAGGCATCTCTTGAGAACTGAACGCCAGACGATGCCTGTTGCAATTGGGGTTCTCCGCGGTACTAGCTAGATCGCGATCGTCTTTTGCAGGGTTGGGTTCCTGAGAAGGAGGACCCAAGAATTCATCATCGTACCCATGTTCGTTGAATTACTTATCGACGTTCCTAAATGTACCGTCGTCGTCGTTTGGATCCTGTGCCATATGCATGTTCGGATCAGCTGACGGCGGTAGCGTTGCGGCGGTCTTGCCATGGCTTGGCGCCGGCACGACTAGCGGTGTTGTCTGTGGGGTGGTTTCCCCCGCCCCCAAATGCATCTGGCTCTTTGGCCAAAGCATGGGCCAGCTTATGCAGGCGCTGAGGGTCATCCCATCATCATTGTGGGCCCCAGGGGTCGATACGGAGGTAACAAGTCGTCGAAGCCCCGCAGCACCCGAACCAGTTGAACCCTATACATGGTGGGTGGCATCGCATTACGGTGGAACACGCAGCTACCCGGTTGAACGATTCTGGCCTTGGCGACATCGATTAACTTGCCGTCCATGAAGTGCAGGAGAGTGCAAGGAACGTCGGCGGTGCCCTACGAAAATATGTAGGGCGTCAGGGATGCCAAGTCAAAGGCAAGGAGATGAAGTCATCGGCCGAGAGAGGCTTAATTAGTTACCGTGATGGCGTCGTGCTCGGCTAATGTCGAGGCACCTCCAATGGTGGGCGTGCATGTGACGGAGGGTCCGCTTGCTGCCGAGGTGGCGGCCGGCATATTCTTCCCACACCCGGGTGCATTAAGCTCCAATGGTGGCGCCGACGCTGAAGACACCAATGTCGCCTCCGCTGGAGACACCAATAGCGCCGCCGGCGTGTTATGCGAGTTGCTGCCAGTGAAGCTGGGAATCGGGGGCGGCCCCTGTTGGCCGCCCACAATCCACGCCTGCAACCCCTCAATTAAGGTAGGCACAATGGCGGTGATCGTCGCTCCCAGTTGGTCTCGCACTTGCTCTTCGACTATCTCCGGAATCCGCGCCACTTGTGCCTTGAGTTCTTGCACCTCGCGCTCCTGGCTTTCCGAGCTGGTCTTTTTCTCATTTCGCCCAGCGGTATAGTATTCCGACCATTTCGTGGAGAAGCCTTTGTCGGTGACACGACCAGCTGACGACGGCTTACTGACATTATCCTTGTTTTTCATTACGTTCAACGCCCTATTTAAAGTGGTGTCCCAAGGGGAGCTCTTAGACGACCCCGCGCTACTGCTTTCAGTTTCCTATGGAAGGAACGTGAACCATTTAGAAATTTGGCTTCATTAATTAGAATGCAACCATATGGAGCTAATTACGCGAGGGGGGG
>LR738711.1:340140477-340166115 GCA_902687465.1 Secale cereale | reverse complement strand
GGGGGGGGGGTGGTGGCTGGCAAAGACAGATCGGACGATGAGACGACGAGGGAGCTCGCTGAACTTGGCGTTTCTCTGCTCCGTGAAGAAAACGAAGTAGACGAAGAATAGGACGTCATGGAAGAAGATGATCGTCCTTGTCCTCATCTGGCTCTAGGCCTGCGTGTAGGCGAAGGAGACGCCGTTGGTGAGCCGACAAGGAGCGAAGACAACGACGGAGGAGGGCTATGGATGTGACGGAGCCATGGGAGTTCTTCGGAATCTCTCTGGTGGAAGGGGCGACCGCTATGTTGGCGTGGCTTGGACCTACTGGGTGGCGGCGGCGCAGAGAGGGGAGAGGGAAACCCTAGGGCAATCGGCTATGGCTTTATATGGAGGAGCGGGCGGGGGCACCATGGCCACGGTGGCCATGTGCCCTTGTCCAAAGTTTACAGTGAGAGGGTCTTTCGTGGATAAGGAAGAAAGGGAAGGGGAGAGAGTCTTCCTGGCAGGCCCAGGGGTGCAAAAACTGCAAGCTGGAATAATTACCAGGGGAGGCGTTGGTGGGCTGCTGGGTGCGTTGTTGCTGGGCCGCTGCTGGTCTACTCTCTGCTGTGTTGAGCTGCTGCTACACTTTCTTTTTCTTATTCAATTTCTTCACACAGAAATGCAAGAAAAAACCCATAGAGTTTGGCAAAAAATTTGGATGAGATAATGATATGTCTGAGGCCCTCGATTGATGATGTCATTGAGTAAATTGCTCTGGGCATTTTTAGAGAAAGAAAATTAGTGCAAGTTTGAATTAAATTCAAACTTGAGACAATTTATATTCCAACCAAAAAAAACTAAAAAATGATGATACTTGAGAGACAGGTATAAGGCATGGTGCAAGATTTGTTGGCAAAGATTGAACATTCATGGAGAAGGGAGAATGGCACTTGCAAGAATGAAAAGAGTAAGAAGGAAGGATGGGTGGTGCAAGGCACATATACATATGACAAGCAGCATAACAAACATAGTGCAAGCACAACAAGATGGATACCACAATGCACATGATGAGCATGAAGAATGCAAAATAACAAGAGGCACAATGCAACAACATGGCATATGCAACAAATAAAGGAACAATGCATAACAAGATGACAATGGAAAATATGCCATGACCAAGAAACAAAACACAAGGATGGCATGGCACTATCATCAACATGGCAACAAACAATTGAAACACACGACGACAACAAAAATAAATGGAAGGCAACTGGAGCATCGGTCTCAGGGGGTCACAACAATCCCCCACTAACAACAGATCTCGTCCCGAGATCTTAGGAACGATATGGAAGAGGAATAGGAGAATAAAGTTGCTTCTTTGACAAACGAGTGAAACCAAGGAACCTTAGAAGGTCAAAGAATTTGAAATAGAGAATACAACGGAGATGAACGATACCGAAAACACTCCGTTAGAAAAGAGGAACACGTCACACGATGAGAACCTTGTAGGTTGAAAGACATGAAAAAAGAGCTTAATGAACCGAAAGAATATGAAACCACACCGATGGAGAGGAGAGTAGGAAGGAAGAATCTGGCAACACCCTGGTTGAAAAGAGTAACAAGACTTGATAGGAGGAAAATAACTTAAATGAGCACACACCCCTCCGGTTGGAAGGATGATCAAAGGAAAGAACACGATCTTGATAAAATGGGAAGATGGGTCAAAGAGAGCCACATCATAATGCGTTCGTTATGAAAGAATACAAGCTAAACCATTGCAAGGAAAAGAACATAGAAAAAAATGAAAACTTCTACCAGAATTAAAAAAGCATTCTTAGAAAGAAGGATTGAACAGAGTTGTTGGAAAATCCACAATGAAAAATAATAAGCTAGTTGTGGTCTTATGGAAAACATCTCAAAACTTGAGGTGAAATTATGCCACAACCAAAGGATTGAATAGTTGAGAATAAGGATGAAATGCCAAACTCCACTTCAAAAGAATACATAGATTTAATTGCACCTCGAGACGCAATAAGAAAAAAATACTTGAGCTTCTCCAGAAGAATTTTTGATGAACATCTGAATAATGAATTAAATCAGGATGGACCAGCATGAAAAACTCTGGTAATAAAAGGATGATGAGATGGAAATTAAGGATGAAAGAATAATATTAAAGCCTTGTAGTGATTTAGATGGAGGTTCCGACGAGATAGCTGAGAAAACTTTGCACTCCGGAAAACAAAAGATGGAAACAATTGGGATTAGAATTTATTCATCTTGAACAAACTCCAAAGGAAGGGATTAATCAAGTTGATTAAAGAATAATAAGAATTATGTTATGCTTATCCTCTATCAATTAAATTCATGAGAAGCAACAGAATTGCATACTACTTATTCATGTTGAAAATTATTAAATAGATATAAAGCGCGAACTTGGGAAGGTCTTCCTGTACCTCCGGTAGGGTTGGAAAGAACGAATGAATTGATATGAGAAGAACGAAAGAGAAAATAATAAACAAACCACCGTCAGAACTGAAACCGAGTGATGCAAGAGAACGAACCACCGAGAAGAATTAGAAAATGAACTGAGATACTTTAGGCAACTTAGATATATGAGAACGAAGAGATCACGAGCTGACTAGAGAATACTTCAAACCATGCACCGGAAGAATTTGAGAATGAGAGCCTAACATTGAGAACGAATAAATCTCCTGATATGATGGCCTCTGTAGGATCGAGGAATGAAAACAAACCATGAAATGCTTCGGATGGGTAAGAAAAGATTTTTATGATTGGAAACAACTTGAGAGGATAACATCAAGCTAGCACCGCGAATCTTCGAGAGAACAGACAAGATTTCGAGGAAAACTCTTCTTCGGTCTTCAAATGTTGAGAATGATGACGAGAATTACCATGAAGAATTTTTCAGATACCCGAGAAGAATGACAAGGGGGAAGGTTGATCCAAGAATGAAAAGAATTTGAAAGCCATCTTGGAGAGGGCATGTGACTAAGGGAATCCATTCTAACGTCACAGTTTGATTTTTTTTTGGGAAACTCTATAAAATTAGAAGAGCCAGGTAAGATCGTGGGAAAATACCTACAGGTTAGGGCCCACTTAGAAGAAAACACCATTGGAAAGGATTATTTGAATGAGAAATGATGCAATGGAACGATTGAAAGACACAAATGAGGTGACGACCTCGAATTAATTGGAACAGAAACAAATCTCCTGAGATATCTTCGTCGCTCCGGAATGATTGAATAGCGAGAGGCGAATGAGACATTCGAACGATGGAAAGAATATGAACTACATCGAATACTTGAATTGGATCCACCGGAGAAGAAAAAGAGATCAAGAATGACGAACTAGACAAGGATTCACCAGTTGGGACAATTGAGGAAACGATGCTAAGGCTTCGAAAGAGTGTAGGATGGATACTCAATCAAGGACTCCGGCTCCGAGATGAAAAAGTGTGGGCGGGTGGGAAAAAAGAAAGACAACTTCGGACGGCAAAACATCTTCGTTGAGAAAGAACTGAGGATTGATCTTGCCAAATTCGAAGATGATCAAATGACTCGAAGAGAAGTGCGCCAGATGAAAAGAGGTGTCATTGTAACAAACGAAAACTAATTACTTGATCCTAAAGAAAAAATTGAAGGGGAAGAGGAGTAAATCAAAACATCTATGTCAAGATTCCTGACCAGAGCGAGGAAGGGGATGAGAATTAAAACCAATTCCTACTCTCTGATATAACTAGACTCGAAAAACAGTTTTCATCTAGACTCAACAACGGCCAAACTACGATCAATCAAGCGGGTTCCTATGGTCGGTCGAGGCTCTAATACCAACTTGTCACGCCCAATACGCGACCCTATCCTCGAGGAACTAGAAGGTCCCACTAAGTATAGAAGCGCATATTGAAGACGCTTTGCAAGGTGGATATCATTCCATCATACCATTACATCATAGATGGGGATACATACAAAGGCACACAAATGCCACATGAATACATCAAACATAATACATAAGAGAGGCATCCGATTACGGATGAAAACAAATGGAAAACACAAACGACATCGAACCTGCTAGCCCAAATTACCGGCCAGGAAGCTATCCCCTGATCGAAGAAGAAGAAACAGAAGAAGAACTCCAAAGCAAGAAAACGTCACTCTCACGTCATAACATAACATTACCTGTACCTGCAACTGTTGTTGTAGTAATCTGTGAGCCACGAGGACTCACCAATCCCATTACCATGGGTATCAAGACTAGCAAAGCCTAATGGGTATGGAAAGGATAAGTGGTGAAGTTGTAGAAAGCGACTAAGCATTTGTATGGTTGCTAACTTACAAGTTCAAGACTAAGAAGAGAAACTACGCATAACAGTTGCATAACAGTTGCACTACTTACGATTCAAACATAACCCCACCCTGTTCTCTTTCTCAACATGCTCAAAAAGAGACAATCATGGTTATGCACACAGTTGGTGACCCTCTATCTGAATTAATTAGTTAACAATATTATTATGTTGGAAAATTAAAACCAAAGTTGGGCCTTCGTAGAGGAGTTTTATTCAACGCGAACTGTCAAGGGGGGCATAACCTCCGACCATGTGAGGAACGCACAATCGAGGAACAATACACCGATATGACAGAAACTAGGGCGGCAAGAGAGGAAAAAACGCCAGGCAAAATGTTGAGCCTTCCACCCTTTACCAAGTATATATTTGTATTAATTTAATAAGAGATATTGTGATATCCCAAGATATCCATGTTCCTACATGGAATAACCTACAACTGTACCAGAAACTAGCAACGCTGTAAGAGGGGCCAAGAATGCGGTAACATAGCCAAACAGCGGTTTGTTGGGATTGTTAAAAGGTTTAGAGGTTGTTTCATGGCATATTGGGAGGCTTGATAAACAAGTGGTTGGTAGCGCGACATAGCGATAGCATCAAGACAACTAGCATAGCAAAGATAGTAGTGAGATCCAAGATGATGGCCATCTTGCCAGAAATCCCGCTAGGAACAAGATACAATCCATGAAGTAGATGAACGGGCGTAGTCGAACAGATCATCACAATCGTAACGTTACCGGAACTATGGAGAAGAAGCAACACCGGAAAGAAGCAAACAGCATGGTAAACATACATATCATAACCATGGCATGATGCACAATCAAGTATGATGCATGTCCGATTTAATAATGCATGGCCCGGCAAAGTGCAACAAACAATACTACAAATTAAGTGGAGCTCAATATGCAACGAGTTGCTTATTGATGAAACACCATATTCAATTATGTAGTTAGCTCCCGTTTATGTACCCAACAAAATTAAATGTTATTGAACATGGCAAGAGGTGAAGCAAATGTAAACTACACATTTAAGCAAGTTAAATGCGTCCTGAAACAGCTAACAACAATTCTGAAAAATCCCCATGTGCATATTTCGAAATTGGCACTATTTTGATTAAAACACCATCTTAAACTTGTTAAACAGCAAGTTAACAAGCACCATGATTTTCTAAACATTTTCCCAGCCCATTTACAGATACAGCTTATTCAATTCAGAGCTACTATTATTTAGTTATAAAATAAACCATTTTGGTATCTCATTTATGCAAATTAATGCATACAACAATTCAAAAAAATAACAAGGACGAAAGTCTCATATTGTTAAAGTGCATGAAAAACTGAGCAAGATGCATATATGACATTTTTTTGTAGGCATGGATATTTAGTCATCAACAATTCAAAAAAGATGGCATTACTGTAATTATGCAATACACTAGAAAAAAACCAAATTCGCAGGCAAAAAAAAACATGCGCGGGTCGAAAGTCCTGGTGAGGATTCGGCCAAGCGGCTGTGTGCAAAACAAAAGGAAAATGAAAGCATCGCGTGGGTGTGTGCATGTGTGCAGCAGGCGCTATGTGGTTGGTGCGGCTGAAAGCAGACAGAGAGCTAGGCGCTCTGTTTCATCCGCATGGTGAGCGCACGGCGATTGGTCTTCACACATGAGTAGGACATGGCTATGGGGAGATAAACCGACAGGGTTACGATGCTTGGAAGAGCGGCTGCTCGCCACAGGGGGGCTGGCGAAGACACATCGGATGGAGAGACGATGAAGGCGATGAGCGAGCTCGCTGAACATGGCATTTCTCTGCTCCGTGAAGAAGACAAAGTAGACGAAGAAGAGGACGTCATGGAAGAAGACGATCACGTCGCCCTTATCCCCATTTGGCTTCGGGCCTGCGTGTAGTCGAAGGAGACGTCGTCGGTGAGCCGACCAGGAGCAAATCAACAATGGAGGAGGGCTATGGTTGCGGCGGAGCCATGGGAGTGCTTCAGAAGCTCTCTGTTGGCAGGGCGACGACTATGCTAGCGTGGCTTGGACCTCCTGGGTGGCGGCGGGGTGGAGAGGGGAGAGGCGAACCCTAGGGCGATCGGCTGGTAATTCATATGGAGGAGCGGGCATGGGCGCTGTGGCCTCGATGGCCATGTGTCCTTTGCTAAAGTTTTACTGTGAGACGGTCTATTCATGGAGGAGGAAGAAAGGTGAAGGGGAGAGTGACTCCCAGACGGGCCTAGGGGTGCAAAAACTGCCATGCTGGAATAATTACCAGGGGAGGCGTTGGTGGACTGTTGGGGTGGGCTGTTGCTTGGCCGCTGCTGGGCTCCTTTCTGCTGCACTGAGTTGCCATTACTCTTTCTGGGAGCAAGTAGTTAATGAGCGCTCCTTCGGGAGCCTTGCAATGATCAGCGCCAGTTGGCGCGCTCTCAGCCATTCTCCACGTGTTGTCCTCTGGGCTCTCCCTCCAGATTTTATTTTTGTATTTTTTCGCACACGTTTTTGGCTTTTAAACTTTTTTTCAGGTTTTTTCGACGTTTTGGTTTTCCACTGGTATTCCTTACCTTTTCGTTAAAAAATCAAATTTTTTTCCGCGGAAAAAAGTGTTTTTTCCAGTTTTTTTTACTTTCTAGAGAGTCATGTTTTTTCTTCCGTGAAAGACACGGTTTTGCTTTCGCGAGAGTCACGGCCGCGCCTCTCGCAATTGAGAAAAAAAATGCATTTTCTGTTTTTTTTTCTTTCGAGACAATCACGGTTTTGCTTCCGCGAGAGGCACAGTTGTGCTTTTGCGAGAGTCACGACCGTAACCCTCGGAAACAGGAAAAAACATGTTTTCTGTTTTTTTTTTCTTCCACGAGAGTCACGGTTATGCTTCCAAGAGAGCCACGGTTGTGCTTTCGCGAGAGTCATGACCGCGCCTCTCGGAAATGAAAAAAATGGGTTTTCTATTTTTTCTTCTTTTGCGAGAGTCGCGGTTTTGCTTTCGCGAGAGGCACGGTTGTGCTTTCGCGAGAGTCACAACCGTGTCTCCTCGGAAAAGAAAAAAAACGTGTTTTATCTTTTTTTTCTACGAGAGTCACGGCTTTGCTTCCGCGAGAGGCACGGTTGTGATTTTGTGACTGGCATAGGCGCACCTCTTTCGGAAAGGGAAAAATGCGTGCTCCCGGTTTGGTTTTTTGTCCAGTTTTCTTTGTCCATTTTTTTCGTGAAAAAAAGTTTGTCAAACCCCTATCAAGATGGGATCTAGTTTTCAAGATCTTGATGTGAGGAATCCAATGGTGAAAGCAGCTCGAGATATGGATGCACAGTTTAAGAGATAAAAGATTGTCTACAAAAAATGTGAAAACTCCCAGGTTGCGACAAATGGCGCACATGCAGCACACCACTTGTTGCAACTTGGGGACGTTGGAGTGATCATTGCAATGTGTACTCCTCAACTAGTGATTTCGACTCTTTCTTTTTCTTATTCGATTTTTTCACACAAAAATGCAAGAAAAAGCCCAGAGAGTTTGGCAAAAAATTGGGATGACATAGGGATATATCTGAGGCCCAGGATTTATGAAGTATTTGAATAAATAGCTCTAGGCATTTTTAGAGAAAGAAAATTATCGCCAGTTTGAATTAAATTTAAACCTGAGGCAATTTTTATTCCAAACAAAACAACTGAAAAAAGGATGAAACTTGACTGAGTGGTATAAGGCATGGTGCAAGATTTATTGACAAAGATTGAACATTAATGGAGAAGGGAGAATGGCACTTGCAAGAATGAAAAGGGTAAGAAGGAAGGAGGGGTCATGCAAGCGACATATGCATAGGGTAGACAACATAACAAACATAGTGCAAGCACAACAAGATGGATACCACAATGCACATGATGACCATGAAGAATGCAAAATGACAAGAGGCACAATGCAACATAACAATGATGAGCATGGCATATGGAACAAATAGAGGAACAATACAAAACAAGATGACAATGGCGAACACTCCATGACCAAGAAACAAAACACAAGGATGGCATGGCAGTATCATGGACATGGCAACAAACAATTGAAACACACGGCGACAAAGAAAATAAATGGATGGCAATTAGAGCATCAGTCTCGGGGCGTCATAGTTAGCCTTACTTGTTCCTCAAGTAATGTTACCGTTGCTCCAAAATATGAATGTCGTAAACGTGTTGGTTGGCCATTGGCTAGGCCCTATGTCCAAAATAGTCGTATCCTATCAGGGAAGGCTGCGGCTATAAATGGCCACCCCGCAGTAGCTTGTCATGTGGCTGATCCATTTGATTCTGAGAAGATTTGTGAGAAACCCCCTCTCTGAGCGATTTGAGTTTAAAATCCACCGAGATAAAAACCCCTAGAGCCGAAGAATTAGATAGTGGTTCAGCATCAATTGAATCTAAGTCCAGTACGATCGACCTATTTACTCTTGAGAGCTGCAAACTCGCTAGATGGTTAGGTGTCATATTCTTCACAGACCAAGAGTTATTGTGGTTCTCGAAGAAGAAGTCTCTAGTGGTTCGGAGATCACCTCAAGTATCAACGACGAGTAATCGACTTTGGTTGATGAACCAATTGTCGAGGAGAATAGGATGAAGATAGGTTATCTTCTGTGTTAAGTCACATGCCCTCCAACCAGACGTAGTCCTTGTGCAGAAGGATGAGCTGGTTGAACAAATACCATGTCGCCATCTAGCATCAATGGTCACCTCTACTACCCTCTTTTACATTCGTTCAGTTTATGCATCGTGTATTATGTCTCAATGCATGTCGTTGTTTCCTTTCGATACTTAGTATTAGCTCATTGTAGTTTCACTTTCATTCGCTCCGCTGTTGCGTTCCGAGAGTTTTGAGATTTTCGAAGAAATTTTAAAACTCCCATTCACTCCCCCTCCGGTAGACATACTTCGATCCTACAAATGGGATATTCTTCTCAAAAAATTTTACTTGTTCCTTCTATTTAATTTGAACTTCTTCATTTAATTCTTTAGAAATGAGAAAAAATCAGAGTTTTTCATAAACTTTGAACTTCTTTGTTATTTTAATTTGAGCTTTATAGTTTTGTTCTTAGAAAAAAGATATGTTTTAAATAAGCATGTAACATAATTTAAAAAATTGAATTTCATACTTTTATTATTGCTACAAACGGAAAGAATTTAAGTTTTTTGTATACATAGAACTACTCCATTGTTTTAATTCGAACTTCTTGATTCCATATGTTTAGTGGCAAGGAAAATCAGATTTTGTAAATTTGAACTTCTCAGTTTTTGTAAAATGAACTTCTCGAGTTTTTCTGAAATGGTGAAAATCAAATGTTGTCTTACTTCTAGGTTTTTATAGTTCACTCATCAGTGGATAATTTTTTTGGGTCTGCTTCTTTATATTCGCACACCCAAGATGTGCATTTAATTGAAAGTGGACATTTTGAATTTTCTGCGGCACAAACTATGTACTTCTCATCCACTACTATTTTTGTGTATCCACATCTTTTTCCATAGAACACATATACCAGGATTTGTAATTTATATTTATGGTGACGCATGTCGATCTCTGTCAAGAACAACACAAATAAGCAATGTTTAGGCCAGAGTGGTAACTAATCACCACTAGACACCAGGTGCTAACATATATACATACTAGTGCTCGGTGGCCTTCATGCAAACACAATACCCCATGTGCATTCCCATATATACACACTGAACCTTTACCAATGAGTGGCAACATGCCCATGCGTTGCAACAGATCCAAAGTAGAATAATACATGTAAGAAAAACACTCGAGTTTTGGTATATATATCACTACAAATACACACGTATTAGGTTGCAATGAAAATATATTCTTTATGGTTATTTTGATGAGGTGGGGGAGGGATATGGTTGGTTTAAAGATACTAAGGGGTTTCTGCAAATTGGATGTCGAGACTGTCGGTGTCAAAACCGGAGGATCTCGGGTAGGGGGTTACGAACTGTGTGCCTGAGGATCGATGGTGACAAATGACTAGGGACATGATGTTTATCCAGGTTCGGGCCCTCTCTATCGAGGTAATACCCTACTTCCTGATTGATTGATCTTGATGAATATGGGGTTACGAGAGTTGGTCTGCCTCGAGATCATAATGGCTAAACCCTAGAAGTCTAGACTATGATATTGTGATTCTGCCTTTACGGACTAAACCCTCTGGTTTATATATGCACCAGAGGGACCTAGTGAAGAAAATATGCCCTAGAGGCAATAATAAAGTTGTTATTTAAATTTCCTTATATATCATGATAAATGTCTTTTATTCATGCTAGAATTGTATTAACTAGAAACTTAGTACATGTGTGAATACATAGACAAAACAGAGTGCCCCTAGTGTGCCTCTACTAGACTAGCTCGTTAATCAAAGATGGTTGAGTTTCCTAACCATAGACATGTGTTGTCATTTGATGAACGGCATCACATCATTAGGAGAATGATGTGATGGACATGACTCATCCGTTAGCTTAGCATACTGATTGTTTAGGTTATTGTTGTTGCTTTTTTCATGAATTATACATGTTCCTCTAACTATGAGATTATGCAACTCCCGAATACCGGAGGAACACCGTGTGTGCTATCAAACGTCACAACATAACTGAGTGATTATAAAGATGCTCTACAGGAGTCTCTGAAGGTGTTTGTCGAGTTGGCATATATCGAGATTAGGATTCGTCACTCCGTGTATCGGAGAGGTATCTCTAGGCCCTCTCGGTAATGCACATCACTACAAGCCTTGTTAGCAATGTGACTAATGAGTTAGTTATGGGATGATGCATTATGAAACGAGTAAAGAGACTTGCCGATAACGAGATTCAACTAGGTATGATAATACCGACGATCGAATCTTGGGCAAGTAACATACGGATGGGAACAACGTATGTTGTTATGCGGTTTGACCAACAAAGATCTTCGTAGAATATGTAGGTGACAATATGAGCATCCAGGTTCCGCTATTGGTTATTGACCGGAGATGTGTCTCGGTCATGTCTACATAGTTCTCGAACCCGTAGGGTCCACACACTTAATGTTCGATGATGATTTGTATTATGAGTTATGTGTTTTGGTGACCGAAGTTTGTTTGGAGTCCCGGATGATTTTATGGACATGACGAGGAGTCTCAAAATGGTCGAGGGGTAAAGATTCATATATTGGAAGGTTATATATGGACATCGGAATGGTTCCGAAGAAGATCGGCGATTTTTCGGAGTACTGGGAGGTCGACGGAACCCCCCAGGAAAGTTAATGGGCCTATAGGGCCATAGTGGAGAGAGGGAGGCTGCCACAGGAGGTGCCCCCCCCCCAAAGCCCAAACCGAATTGGACTAGGGGCGGGGGGCGCAGCCCCCTTTCCTTCTCCCGCTCCCTCCTTTCCCATTTCCCCTCTCGATAAGAAGGAAGGAGGGGGGTTGAATCCTACTTGGACTAGGAGTCAAAGTAGGACTCCCCCCATGGCGCGCCTCCTCCTAGGGCCGGCCTCCTCCTGCCCCTCCTTTACATACGTGGGCAGGGGGCACCCCAAAGGCACACCAAGATTTGTCTTAGCCGTGTGCAGTGCCCCCCTCCACAGTTTTCTCCTTAGGTCATAGTTTCGTAGTGCTTAGGTGAAGCCCTGCGCGGATCCCATCACCAACACCGTCGCCACGCCGTCGTGCTGACGGAACTCTCCCTCGACCCTCTACTAGATCATGAGCTCGAGGGACGTCATCGAGCTGAACGTGTGCCGAACACGAAGGTGCCGTGCGTTTGGTATTTGGATCAGTTGGATGGTGAAGACGTTCGACAACATCAGCCGCGTTAATACAACGCTTCCGCTTTCGGTCTATGAGGGTACGTAGACACACTCTCCCTGTCTCATTGCTATACACCTCCTATATAGATCTTGAGTGAGTGTAGGAATTTTTTTGAAATTGCATGCTACGTTCCCAACAGTGGCATCATGTACAAGGTCTATGCATAGATGATATGCGCGAGTAGAACACAATGATTTGTGGATGATAATAGTCATGCTGCTTACCACCAACGTCTTACTTTGATTCGGCCGTAATGTTGGAGGAACCGGCCCGGACAGACATTACATGACCGCGGTCATGAGACTGGTTCTATCGACGTGCTTTGCACACAGGTGGCTGGCGGGTGTCTGTTTCTCCAACTTTAGTTGAATCGAGTGTGACTACGCCTGGTCCTTGTTGAAGGTTAAAACAACATACTTGATGAATAATCGTTGTGGTTTTGATGTGTAGGTAAGAACGGTTCTAGCTAGAAGCCCATAGCAGCCATGTAAAACTTGCAACAACAAAGTAGATGACGTCTAACTTGTTTTTGTAGGGCATGTTGTGATATGATATGATCAAGACGTGATGAGTTATATATTATTGTATGAGATAATCATGTTTTGTAAATTATCGACAACCGGCAGGAGCCTTATGGTTGTCTCTTTATTGTATGAATTGTGAATGCCATGTAATTGCTTTACTTTATCACTATGAGTTAGCGATAGTGGTAGAAGCAATAGTTGGCGAGACGACCATGGCGCTACGATGAAGATCATGGTGTCAAGCCGGTGACGATTCTTTGGAGACAGAGATCAAAAGCACAAGCTGATGATGCCCATATCATGTCACATATTTTGATTGCATGTGGTGTTTATCTTTTTATGCATCTTATTTTTCTTAGAACGACGGTAGAATTATAAGATGATCCCTTACAAAAATCTTAGGTACAAGTGTTCTTCCTGAGTATGCACTATTGCGACAGTTCGTCGTGCCGAGACACCACGTAATTATCGGGTGTGATAAGCTCTATGTTTACATACAATGGGTCTAAGATAGTTTTGCACGTGCAGAATACTCGAGTTAAACTTGACAAGCCTAGCATGTACAGATATGGCCTCGGAACACTGGAGACCGAAAGGTCGAGCGTGGATCATATAGTATATATGATCAACATAACATGTTCACCATTGAAAAGAACTCCATCTCACGTGATGATAGGACATGGTTTAGTTGATTTGTATCACGTGGTCATTTAGATGACTTGAGGGATGTCTATCTAAGTGGGAGTTCTTTAGTAATATGATTATTTGAACTTAATTTATCATGAACTTAGTCCTGGTAGTTTTTATATATCTATCTTGTAGATCAATGGTCCGTGCTACCGTTCCCTTTAATTTTAATGCATTCCTAGAGAAAGCTAAGTTGAAAGATGATGGTAGCAACTACACGGACTAGGTCCATAACTTGAGGATTATCCTCATTGTTGCACAGAAGAATCATGTCCTTGAAGCACCGCTAGGTGAAAGGCCTGCTGCAGGAGCAACTCCTGACATTATGAACGTCTAGCAAGCTCGATCTGATGACCACTCGATAGTTCAGTGTGCCGGGATTTACGGCTTTGAATTGGGACTTAAAAGACGTTTTGAATGTCATGGAGCATATGAGATGTTCCAAGAATTGAAGTTAATATTTCAAGCAAATGACCGAGTTGAGAGATATGAAGTATCCAACAAGTTCTATAGCTGCAAGACAGAGGAGAAAAGTTTTGTCAGTGAACACTTACTCAGAATGTCTGGGTTCCATAACCACATGACTCAGCTCGGAGTTAAAGTTGATGATGATAGTGTTATTGACAGAGTTCTTCAATCACTGCCACCAATCTATAAAAGCTTCAAGATGAACTATAATATGCAAGGGATGCAGAAGACAATTCCCGAGCTCTTGGTAATGCTCAAAGCTGTGGAGTTAGAAATTAGAAAAGGAGCATCAAGTGTTGATGGTTAACAAGACCACTAGTTTAAAGAAAAAGGGCAAGGGAAAGAAGGGGAACTTCAAGAAGAGTAGCAAGCCAGTTGCTACTCCCGGGAAGAAACCCAAGTCTCGAGCCATGCCTGAAACTGAGTGCTTCTACTACAAAGGGACTGGTCACTGGAAGCGGAATTGCCCCAAGTATATGGCGGATAAGAAGGATGGCAAAGTGAACAAAGGTATATTTGATATACATGTTATTGATGTGTACCTTACTAATGCTCGTAGTAGCGCCGGGGTATTTGATACTGGTTCGGTTACTCATATTTGTAACTCGAAACAGGGGCTGTGGATTAAACAAAGATTGGCTAAGGAGGAGGTGACGATGCGCGTGGGAAATGGTTCCAACGTCGATGTGATCGCCGTCGGCACGCTACCTCTATATCTACCTTCAGGATTGGTTTTAGACCTAAATAATTGTTGTTTGGTTCCAGTGTTGAGCATGAACATTATATGTGTATCTTGTTTGTTGCGAGATGGTTATTCATTTAAATCAAAGAATAATGGTTGTTCTATTTATATGAGTAATATCTTGTATGTTCATGCACCCTTGATGAGTGGTCTATTTTTGTTGAATCTCGATCGTAGTGATACACATATTCATAATAGTGAAGCCAAAAGATGCAAAGTTAATAATGATAGTGCAATTTATTTGTGGCACTACCATTTAGGTCATATTGGTGTAAAGCGCATTTAGAAACTCCATGTTGATGGGCTTTTGTAATCACTTGATTATGACTCATTTGATACTTGCGAACCATGGCTCGTGGGCAAGATGACTAAAACTCCGTTCTCCAGAACAATGGAGTGAGAACCTCACTTATTGGAAATAATTCATACTGATGTATGCGGCCCGATGAGTGTTGAGGCTCGCGGCGAGTATCGTTATTTTCTGACTTTCACAGAAGATTTCAGCAGATATCGGTATATCTAATTAATGAAACATAAATATGAAATAATTCAAAAGTTCAAAGAATTTCGTAGTGAACTAGAGAATCATCGTAACAAGAAAATAAACTTTCCATGATCTGATTGCGGAGGCGAATATTTGAGTTACGAGTTTGGTCTTCATTTGAAACAATGTGGAATAGTTTCATAGCTCACGCCACCTAGATAACCACAGCATATTGATGTGTCCGAACGGCATAACTGTACTTTATTAGATATGGTACGATCTATGATCTATCTTACTGATTTACCGATGTCATTTTGGGGTTATGCTTTAGAGACATCTGCATTCATGTTAAATAGGGCAGCATTTAAATCCGTTGAGATGACACCTTATGAACTGTGGTTTGGCCGGAAACCCAAGTTGTTGTTTCTTAAAGTTTGGGGCTGCGATGCTTATGTGAAAAAGCTACAACCTGATAAGCTCGAACCCAAATCGGTGAAATGTGTCTTCATAGGATACCCAAAGGAAACTATTGGGTACAGCTTCTATCAACATCTGAAGGCAAGATTTTCGTTGCTGAGAATGGATCCTTTCTAGAGAACGAGTTTATCTTGAAAGAAGTGAGTGGGAGGAAACTAGAACTTGATAAGGTAATTGTTTCTTCTCCCGAATTGGAAAGTAGGTCATCACAGAAATCGGTTCCAGTCATTCCTACACCAATTAGTGAGGAAGCTAATGATGATGATCATGAAACTTCAGATCAACTTACTACCGAACCTTGTAGGTCAACCAGAGTATGTTTCGCGCCAGAGTGGTACAGTAACCATATTCTAGAAGTCATGTTACTAGACTAGGACGAACCTACAAACTACGAGGAAGCGATGATGAGCCCAGATTCCACAAAATGGCTTGAGGCCATGAAATCTGAGTTGGGATCCATGTATGAGAACAAAGTGTGGACTTTGGTTGACTTGCCTGATGATCTGCAGGCCATTGAAAATAAATGGATCTTTAAGAAGAAGACTGACGCCGATGGTAATGTTATTGTCTACAAAGCTTGACTTGTTGCAAAAGGTTTTCGACATGTTCAAGGAGTTGACTACGATGAGACTTTCTCACCCATACCGATGCTTAAGTCTGTCTGAATCATGTTAGCAATTACTGCATTTTATAACTATGAAATCTGGCAAATGGACTTCTCAAAGATGAGTTGTATATGATGCAACCAGAAGGTTTTGTCAATCCTAAAGGTGCTAAAAAAGTGTGCAAGCTCCAGCGATCCATCTATGGACAAATGCAAGCATCTCGGAGTTGGAATATACGCTTTGATGAAGTGATCAAGGCATATGGTTTTATACATACTTTTGGAGAAGCCTGTATTTACAAGAAAGTGAGTGGGAGCTCTCTGGCATTTATGATATTATACGTGGATGACATATTATTGATCGGAAATAATGTAGAATTTCTGGATAACATAAAAGGATACTTGAATAAGAATTTTGCAATGAAAGACCTCGGCGAAGCTGCTTATATATTGGGCATCAAGATCTATAGAAATAGATCAAGACGCTTAATTGGACTTTCACAAATCACATAGCTTGATAAAGTTTTAAAGAAGTTCAAGATGGATCAGCCAAAGAAAGGGTTCTTGCCTGTTTTACAAGGTGTGAAGTTGAGTCGACTCAATGCCCGACCACTGTAGAAGATAAAGAGAAAATGAAAGTCATTCCCTATGCTTCAGCCATATGTGCTATAATGTATCCAATGCTATGTACCATACCTGATGTGTGCGTTGCTATAAGTCTAGAAGGGAGGTACCAAAGTAATCCGGGAGTGGATCACTAGAAAACAGTCAAGAAAATCCTGAAGTACCTGAAAAGGACGAAGGATATGTTTCTCGTTTATGGAGGTGACATTGAGCTCGTCGTAAACGGTTACATCGATGCAAGCTTTGACACTGATCCGGATGACTCTAAGTCGCAAACCGGATACATTTTTTATTGAATGGTGGAGCTGTTAGTTGGTGCAATTCCAAGCAAAGCATCGTGTCGGGATCTACGTATGAAACAGAGTACATACCTGCTTCAGAAGCAGTAAACGAATGAGTTCATATCCGGTCTAGGTGTAATACCTAGTGCATCAGGTCGAATTAAAATCTTTTGTGACAACTGTGCAGCAATTGCCTTGGCGAAGGAATCTAGGTTTCACAGGAGAACCAAGCACATCAAGAGACGCTTCAACTCTATCCGTGATCAAGTCAAGGATGGAGACATAGAGATTTAAAAAATACATACGGATCTGAATGTTGCAGACCCGTTGACTAAGCCTCTTCCACGAGCAAAACATGATCAGCACCAAGACTCCATGGGTGTTAGAATCATTACTATGTAATCTGGATTATTGACTCTAGTGCAAGTGGGAGACTGGAGGAAATATGCACTAGATGCAATAATAAAGTTTTTATTTGTATTTCCTTATATATCATGATAAATGTCTTTTATTCATGATAGAATTGTATTAACCAGAAACTTAGTACATTTATGAATACATAGACAAAACAGAGTGTCCCTAGTGTGCATCTACTAGACTAGCTCGTTAATCAAAGATGGTTGAGTTTCCTAACGATAGACATGTGTTGTCATTTGATGAACAGGATAACATCATTAGGAGAATGATGTGATGCACATGACCCATCCGTTAGCTTAGCATAATGATCGTTTAGTTTTATTGCTATTGCTTTCTTCATGACTTTTACATTTTCCTCTTACTATGAGATTATGCAACTCCAGAATACCGTAGGAACACCTTGTGTGCTATCAAACGTCACAATGTAACTGGGTGATAATAAAGATGCTCTACAGGTGTCTCCGAAGGTGTTTGTTGTGTTGGCATATATCGAGATTAGGATTTGTAACTCCGTGTATCGGAGATGGATCTCTTGGCCCTCTCAGTAATGCACATCACTACAAGCCTTGCAAGCAATGTGACTAATGAGTTAGTTACGGGATGATGCATTACCGAATGAGTAAAGAGACTTTCCGGTAACGAGATTGAACTAGGTATGATGGTACCGACAATAGAATCTCGGGCAAGTAACATACCGATGACAAAGGGAACAACGTATGTTGTTATGCGGTTTGACCGATAAAGGTCTTCGTAGAATATGTAGGAACCAATATGAGCATCCAGGTTCCGCTACTGGTCATTGACCGGAGATGTGTCTCGGTCATGTCTACATAGTTCTCGAACCCATAGGGTCCGCACGCTTAACTTTCGATGACGATTTGTATTATGAGTTATGTGTTTTGGTGACACACATGACGAGTAGTCTCGAAATGGTAGAGAAGTAAAGATTCATACATTGTAAGGTTATATATGGACACCGGAAAGGTTCCGAAGAAAATCGAGCACCCGAACCGCCCAGGAAAGTTAATGGGCCTATAGGGCCATAGTGGATAGAGGGAGGCTGCCACAGGAGGTGGGGCGTCCACCAAGCCCAAACCGAATTGTACTAGGGGTGGGGGCACAGCCCCCCTTTCCTTCTCCCTCTCCCTCCTTTCGCCTTTCCCCGGTCCATAAGAAGGAGGGAGGGGGGCCGAATCCTACTAGGACTAGGAGTCCAAGTAGGACTACCGCCATGGCACACCTCCTCCTAGGGCCGACCTCCTCGTCCCCCTCCTTTATATACGTGGGCAGGGGGCACCCCAAAAGCACACAAAGATTTCTCTTCGCCGTGTGAGGTGCCCCCCTCCATAGTTTACTCCTTAGGTCATAGCTTCATAGTGCTTAGGAGAAGCCCTGCGCGGATCACATCACCAACACCATCAACACATCGCCGTGCTGACGGAACTCTCCCTCGACCCTCTACGAGATCAAGAGATTGAGGTACGTCATCGAGCTGAGTGTGCATTGAGAACGGAGGTGCCACCCGTTCGGTACTTGGGTCGGTTGGATCATGAGGACGTTCGACTATATCAACCGTGTTAAGACAACGATTCTGCTTTGTGTCTACGAGGGTACATAGACACACTTCCCCCGTCTCATTGCTATACATCTCCTAGATAGATTTTGCGTGAGCGTGGGAATTTTTCTGAAATTGCATGCTATACGTTCGTAACACCTAGGGTTATACGTGATCATCTTGCAAAGGAAGGAAACATTACACCCGAAATTAAAACATGCCCCACATATAGGAGCCCTATCCGGATGCGGGGGATAATGTTCTATGATGATCTTCACGGCCCACCAGTCCAGCCCATAACGAGTAATCCGGACACCCGAGGACCCCTTAATCCAAGACTCCCTTAGTAGCCCCTGAACCAGTCTTCGACGATGATGAGTCTGGCACGCGTACTGTCTTCGGCATCGCAAGGCGGGTTCCTCATTCCGAACGTATGAAGTTTCTCCCGCATAAAGGAACTATGTCCATATCTGCATGATTAGTACAACCCTTAGTCACAAAGGTAGCCTTGTGTCGAAAATGAACACTATGTCTTTACTGAAAACTTTTCAGCAAAATGTCATGTCTGACCCTTTAACATTTTGAACCATTTTTTGGCTCTCGTTTCGTGTTTCGAGGCATAGTATCCATTGACACATCTTGTCGAAGAAGAGATCGTGCCCGCTTATTATGGGATCCTAGTCAATATGACATGGGTAACCCAACCACACCTCATGCACGATTACGTTGGGAATAGACGAGTTTTATGGCTGGAGTGTGGGACGTTTGGTATTTACCATCTATAAAAGGACACATATCCTTCCCTTTTTACCTCACCCTCTCCTCTCTTAGCTCCAGCGCCCACTACTCTAGCGCCCGCAACTCCCATCTTCTACACCACTGCCTCCATCTCCAGCAATGGACGGATCTGGTTCTAAGGGCAAGTGGGAGGCCTCCACCATCAAGGAGAAGAACGTGAAGAGTCTCCGGAGCGTGGGATACCTGGTTGATGACATAGCACACCGGATTCCTGACGAGGATCAAGTGATCCCCGTCCCTGAGCCGGGTGAGAGGCTGGTGTTCAGTCCTCAAGTTATTCGGGGGCTGGGATTTCCGCTTTAGCCCTTTGTTCGGGGTCTCTTGTTCTTCTACGTTCTAGATTTCAATGATATGGCCCCGAACTCTATCCTCCACATATCGGCTTTCATATTCGTGTGTGAAGCTTTCCTCCGCGTCCCCCCACACTTTGTCCTATGGATCAAAATCTTCAATATGTAGTTGAAGGTGGTCAATGGGCTGCATGCGGACTACAAGTGAGCTATGGTGAGCAAGCTCCCGAACGCAACCTGGCCCAAAGGGGCTTTTGTGGAGACCAACAAGATATGGAAGCAGGAGTGGTTCTATAACACCGAACCCCGTGATGCCAAGTGGGCTGCTACGCCCGAATTCAGATCCGGACCCGCAGAGTAGCTCACCTCATGGACCACCAAGGGCCTTGATTGGGGGTCTCAAACGGAGGTGAAGACGCTCCAAAACCGCATCTCCAGCATGATGGTGAAGGGCACACACCTCACTGACGTGATTTAGGAAATGCTATTCCGCCGCACTCTTCCCTGCCAACTCTGGGCCTCCGATTTATGGGAGTTCAATCTAGAGGAACCAAGGACCTTGAAGCGCTTCTTCGGCACTACGCACGAAGACATATGGAAGCATATTTTCAAGGCCCAGAAGGAGTAGCCTGAGGAGACTGAAGACAAGGACATCAATAGCATAACTTCGGCTTCAGACGTAACAACAATTTTTCCGAACACTTATCCTATCCATACTTCAATTATAACAGGAGTTAGAACTCTTACGTTCCATACAACCCTAGACAAAGAAAGCGGAGCGGATCGACTGTTTGGCTCCGCTGCCCGAAAACCAATCCACTCCTCAATTAACAGCAATGCTAGTTCTGGTGCCGTACAAGGCGCTTGAGAAGAAGGCCAAGAAGAAGGGCAAGGAGACCAAGAGTGGCCTCCGCCCCAAGGGTCCTTCGGACAATATGTCCGGAGAGACCCGCGCCCACTCCACCCATGATGAAGAGGAAGAGGAGGAGGAGGTGGAAAGCATGTCCCCCCTCAAGGGAAGGGGGAAGAAGAGAGCGGCCCCCAAAGACAAGGGAAAGGGGGCACCTAGGAAGAAGCTGAACATCCCAGACAGCTCCGACTCTACGTCCGAAGCCAGTTTCCGAGTATAGCCCTGGGTCAAGCCCCTGGCCGAATCATGAGTATTCAGATTTTGACTGTTGTGTTTGGTTTAGTTATCTATTATTGCTTAAGAAACTTTATTTTATTTGTTTTGCAGACCTCCACACACATTCCCTGATGCTTCACTATCATCAGGGAGCTCTCTGCCAACTGAAATGGTGGAGAGTGATATGCCGCTGCGGGCTCAATCACCCATCCTAGGGGACACCGAAGTGTCTTCCCTACGGGCGTCCCCTGCATAAGCAGGTTGGAGCGGGGTAGACGAGAAGGTGCTCGAGGTCAACACCTCGGCCACCTTTAGCCAAGGGGAAACCGTCCCTGTGGCGACTGACGGGGGGGAGACCAAACAATTCGGGCTCCCGCCGAACACCATTTCGGAGGCTAGTATGGCTCCGGAATCGGAAAGACAGCCCCCTACGATAGGGGAGGAGTTTCAGCTCCAACGACGTCCTCCATTAATCTGGAGTCGCCGAACACTCTGGAGGAAGGACTACAAGGTGCTTCAATCATGGCGGAACATTGAACCCTGATGGGTGAGGTTATGGGAAAGATTCATTCTGCCAAAAGCAGACTGAATGAAGCCTTCAACGGCCTACCGACGAGCTTTGAGGTTTATGATGTAATACTTGTAAAAGGACTTTACATTTTATTTGTATAGGATAACAAACCTGTATACGAACAGTAGCCCCTGATGCTTTGTTTGATTCTTAAGAGAATCAGACAGAGCATCCATATAGTATTAGCCAATATGACATATTGTGCCATTTATTTGAACAGGTGTCCCAGGTAGCGGCATCTGCCCAGGTCACGGAGGTTTCCGAGCTCAATCGGAAGCTTCAATTAGCTGATGAGGAGCTCGATGCTACTTCTCGAGCTTGCGTTGTATTCCCTCGAAGAGGAAAGGGAGATGCAACACGGTAGCGTAAGTATTTCCCTCGGTTTTTGAGAACCAAGGTATCAATCCAGTAGGAGACCAGGCGCGAGTCGCTCGCACCTGCACAAACAGATAAGAACTTCATAGCCAACGCGATAAGGGGTTGTCAATCCCTTTACGGTCACTTACGAAAGCGAGATCTGATAGAGATGATAGTTTATATTTTTGGTATTTGTGTTTATAAGAAGAGAAAGTAAAAGCGGTAAAAGTAAAGTAGATGTAGATTGATATGTTGAGAATAGACCTGGGGCCATAGTGTTCTCTAGTGGCTTCTCTCCTGATAGTGATATTCTATGGCGGGTAAACAAATTACTATCGAGCAATTTATAGAAAAGCGAATAATTATGATACTACCTAGGCATGATCATTGTATATAGGCATCACGTCCGAGACAAGTAGACCGACTCCTGCCTGCATCTACTACTATTACTCCACACATCGATCGCTATCCAGCATGCATCTAGTGTATTGAGTTCATAAGAATAGAGTAACACCATAAGCAAGATGACATGATGTAGAGGGATAAACTCAAGCAATATGATGTAAACCCCATATTTTTATCCTCGATGGCAACAATACAATACGTGCCTTGTTGCCCCTACTATCACTGGGAAAGGACACCGCAAGATTGAACTGTAACTTCCAAAAATTCTAAATTTTTGAATGTTATAATAAATAGATAGATTTGATTGCTTGTTTGATGTGCTGAGTGAAATTGAGTGAATTTGAAACTTTTGAAAGTTAAATGAGAGGGAATAAAATGAATTTCCCAAAACTTTCACTTTGCTTTTGATCTCCGAGGGAATTCAAATTCTTTTCAACACAAAACCCTAGAGTGAAGATAATATGACTTCTTCCATTTATTTTTAAATGATAAAGGGTTTTGAAAGGATTTTGAATTTCATCCTCGAAATATTTTTGATTTAGAAACTTTAAGCAACTCAATGTTTTTCCCGAGAGAAGATAAAATGACTTCTTCAAAATATAGGAAATATGAGTTGGAAGTTTTTCTTGATCAAACACCTTCTTCACATGAATTACTGATGAGACTATAATTTCACCCGGCGTCTCATCCGTTCACATGAATTACCTCCAACAACTCCTTTGTAATGCCCCGGGTGAAATTTTGAGGAGACTATAATTCATGTGATAACAACAACTCCTATAAGTGCCTAGAAGCTATATCATGACCACGTACTCCAGGGCTTGCTGCGGTTTCCGATCCGCCGTTCCACCTCCAACGCGGATGAGACGCCGTCTGAGCTTCACGAGTCCTTCTTCGATCTCTGCGCAAGTCACCCTCGAATCCGCCTTGGTACCACGAGTCGCGGCACCCACTCCGAGTTGACCAAGGACCCTGCCTTCGACTCGTACTCAAACAGCTGTCACTGTCATCCGTATCTCATCGCTTTATTGCTGAGCCGCAACTGCCTCGGTGGCAGCCTCCACTCCGATGGTCTACGCAACCCGCCGCCGTGATTCACTTCTGCTGCCGTGATTCCACATCTGCCGTAGTTGTAACCCGCCGTGGGCAAGCCGCCTCCGTCATTGTCGCTGCCTGCTTCCAACCTCGTTGCTGTGAGCGTCGCCCTGAAGCACTTGGGGCCTGACCAAGCTGCCGCAGTGGCCGCCCCGCATCGAGCGTCCGCCGAAGAACCGCCCTGGCCTGAGCCGCTCGAGAGCCAAGACCCGCCATTCTGGCCCCGAGCCAGCCGCGATGGATTCAGGAGCTAACGACAGCTTGCAGCCTCGCATTCCACGCCCCTGGTGTCTGCAGTTTCTCTGGAAAGAAAGAGCCGCAGATACCTGCATTTCTTTTCTTTGGCTTTTGACGGGGCAGCTTCTATTTACATTAATGAAAGGCGAATCACATCAAACTGCTGGTGATAGTGGTCCTCCACGTGGAACAAGGTATTTTTTATCCTAGTATTGCTACTATTGCTACAGGAATACCACTATTGCTACTGTTGTTAGAAGCAATGGTACTAGTTGGGCTGGGACTGCTCCTCCACTCCGGCAAAAATACCAGGTGTTATTTTTCTCATGTATTTTATCAGTACATATTAATTTTTGGGAAACAATTACTCTGTTTTTCAGTATATTTTATACAGGACAAAGACCACTGTGAAGGTGATATCATAAATATGAGGTTCGCGCCGGTTTAAAAATCGTGGCCAACTCTCGTGCCTGCACCGACTACCACAGCTGCGACCGGCTCGTCTGTCCGCGCTCGCGCGCGCTTGACTTCAACACCACAGCCGACTCCCTCGCCAATGGACGAGCGCACGCCGCCGTTTTTACGATCCGGTCTACATTAACACGCCAGCGCCGCACCCGTCCTCATACACCGGCTCATCTATTGTCCAGGCGAATCAGGTGATATCTATCCTATTTATTTTTAAATACATATTAATTCATCCGAGCAAAAATATCTCGCCCTACTATATTATATATGCAGGAAAAATATTTATTGTAAAATGATATTATACCACGGAGGTGGAGGCATGCCAAACATTGTTCGACACAAGTGATCGTCGCCATTCCACGGGTTCAAGCGCCGGTTTACAACGCCGTGGCCATCTCTTGCGACCACGCCGGCCGGCCCATCTGTTCTTCAAACAAATCAGGTGTTATCTCTTTTATAAACTTTATCAGGATATTTTTCCTTTGAGCACCATTACTCTGCCCTATTGGTATTTTCATATACAGGTAAAATCATTGTTACACTGCGGAGATAAACACGCATTGGCCATATTCTACAACGGCGTTTTCCTTTGTGTCACATTACCTGATGAACGGACAACCGGTTCACGCGTCCGCACCGGTTTATAACACGGAGGATAACCCGTTCCTCTCCGCCGGCTTATAATACCGCGGCCGATTCATATATCTGGGGTGCTACTGATGCTATGGTCGTTTTACCGTCCACCCTGTGATCCAGCCTATTCAACATACCGGTTCAAATACACTCAGGTGATATCCATCTATAATGTTATTTCTCTTACTATATATTACTTTTTAAAAAAAACAAGATGCTTTGATCAGACTATCTGGTTGTGCAGGGCATATGCACAAAGGAGCAATAAAACTCTCAAAGAACATGAGATCTTATCCGGTTCAAGAAGAGGAAAACCTCATAAAAAGGAAAAACCCCGGCCGGGTTAGGAGGAATGTCAGAGGCCCCTGAGGACAGTGGTATCGCCCACACACCTCTTGAATGGCTATGTTATGAATTTTTGGGTTCCCTGAACAAGTTGGTATCAATCCACGTTCAAATGATGGCCCGGCCCCTGAGGACAGTGGTATCGCCCACACACCTCTTGAATGGCTATGTTTTGAAATTTTGGGTTCCCTGAACAAGTCGGTATCAATCCGCGTTCAAATGATGGCCCGGCCCCTGAGGACAGTGGTATCGTCCACACACCTCTTGAATGGCTATGTTTAGAAATTTTGGGTTCCCTGAACAAGTCGGTATCAAT
>LR738711.1:340050068-340140148 GCA_902687465.1 Secale cereale | reverse complement strand
AACAAGAGATTATATCCGGTTCAAGAAGAGAAAAACCTGCAGGGTTAGGAGGAATGTTAGAGGCCCCTGAGGACAGTGGTATCGCCCACACACCTCTTGAATGGCTATGTTTAGAAATTTTGGGTTCCCTGAACAAGTCGGTATCAATCCGCGTTCAAATGATGGCCCGGCCCCTGAGGACAGTGGTATCGTCCACACACCTCTTGAATGGCTATGTTTAGAAATTTTGGGTTCCCTGAACAAGTCGGTATCAATCCGCGTTCAAATGATGGCCCGGCCCCTGAGGACAGTGGTATCGCCCACACACCTCTTGAATGGCTATGTTATGAATTTTTGGGCTCCCTGAACAATGGTATCGCCCACGTTCAAATGATGACCCGGCCCCTGGGGACAGTCGGGTTCGCCCACATCCCCATGAATGGCTAAACCTTGTTTTGAGCCTGGCAGCTCTGTGAAAAAGCCTCGACTACATGGCCTTATTTGCAAAAAATTGCATGTTTTTTTGGTGTTTGTGTTTTATAACCTTTTAAACCGGAGTGGAACAGCTACTCAAGTTGACCACATATCTATCAAATTGAAAGTCTGGATCATGAAATACCAGCATGAGTAAACCGGTGGTCATTATAACCCGGATCATCCATCAGGCAAAAGCCAAGTATAAGCTACAAGCTTCTGGACAAAGTTTCAGCATGATATAAACCGGTGTCTTTTATCAAGCCCGGAATCATTATTGGATCTATCAAAGACTCCCTCAGAAAAATTGCAAGTTTCGCCGGATTAAGAATATCAAACATATTTTGATCGCAGGTATGAAGTATTTTATTTTCAAATATATATTGGCGGTACATGATCCGTTATAATGACCGGTGTTTATTAAACCGGCCTGGTTTTGACTATAAGTCGCCAGTATGACACAAAATAATGACCGGTGTTTATTAACCCGGCCCGATTGTGATCAAACATCATTGGAACCGGTCTTCAAAACCGGATTATATTCTTCAATAGCCAAACGTGGCTGGATTCCTATTATGATTATCAATATTATGATTGAGATCTTCAAAGTCGCTTTAAAGCGCAATGGATATTATTTCATCAATGAAAGTGATTTATTCTACAAAGGAAAAGTCCCGAATCGCCGCAGGCTTACAACCTGGCACTTGGGGGCTACATTATTCAGATTGAGATTATATCAAATACACAAGTCTCAAGCACACAAACAAGTTGTCTACTTGACACTTGGGGGCTAATGGAAAGATCATTTGCTTCATCTGGAAGTACCGGTTCACCTTCTAAATGTAGCTAAACCGGAACTTGGGGGCTACCAATCGCTCCTGTCAACAATTCAAGGTACACAAGTATTAATCCATTATATTGAAGGGTTCACTGCTCAGTTGGTAAAGCACAAGGCTCTTAACCTTGTGGACGTGGATTCAACCCCCACGATGGAAGTTACATCATATAATGTTATTTTCAATGATTATATCTGCAAAGTCCCTGCTCATTATTACATAATGACCCGGCACTTGGGGGCTATATGTTGCTATTCAAGTTTACATGATCATATTTTCAAAGTCCCTGCTCATTATTGCATAATGACCCGGCACTTGGGGGCTACATAATATGGAATATTCAGTTTCATAGTGATTGGGATGTACAATCCGGATTTCTTCAAGATTATACAAGGCTATGTTCAATGGAATATATACAAAGTCCCTGCTCATTATTACATAATGACCCGGCACTTGGGGGCTATAGGTAATATGCATATAAAGGAGGAACATCTTCAAATTTTCAGTTCTGACAAATCAGATTAAATTGTGCGACCCGGCAATTTTGGCAATCATAAACCGGCAAGTTCTACATCTTTAAGCCGGCTGGATATCAGTTGAATATTTCAAAGACCAATATTTTTGTCAAGTCAGAGCATTAAAGGCCGATTGAAATGAATTCTTCATTTACAATATTTCTTATGCAAGCAAGTTGATTATGAAGTTGGTCTGTTGACCCGGATTTTCTACAAGAAGGAAAGACAAGGACTTAAGGATGGTCAGATGACGGATTACAAGAAATTTTTAACCCGGAGCACAACCTATCAGATTCGCTATTGTGTTATTTTGAAGCATAAAGTTTACCATGGACACATCCAAGCTAAACTTGGGGGCTAATGTCGGGGATATACCCCGCGGTATGAACCGGCCGGAATTATAACCCGGCCGGACTTGGTGGTTTACTTGAGAGACGTTTTACATTTGATGATTCACTAGCAACCTGCCTAAATAATACCACTCACTGGTAACCCGGCTGGCGGATCATGGATGACAAGGCCCAAGGCCCAGAAGGCCGGTTCATATTAATAGTGGGCCGGTTTATGAATAAAGCGCAAGGAATATTCTCATACAAAGGAAGCAAGACTAGGACTCCTTGTAATAGATCAATCCTAGTCCTACTAGGACTAGTCATGTAAAGCCTCCCCTTCAACATATATAAGGAGGGGCAGGGCTCCCCAAAGAGGACAAGCTTTTTAGACAAACGACAAGAGACAAGTTTAGAGGAGAGGTTTAGACAAGTTTCTAGGGTTAGACACAAAGAGCCGGTTTACCGGCGACACCACGAGGATCATAATGAGATCTAGCCTCAAACAGCATGTAGGGTTTTTACCGGATGATGTTTCCCGGGGCCCGAAGCTGTCTAAATCTGTGTCCTGCATCGCGTCTCTCGATTCCACTCAACCCCTTCAAGCTACTACATAGATGCGCACCTCACCACTAAGTCCGTGAACCGGACATCTGCCGTGTTATTTCCACGACAGTATCCAACACAGATTCTTGGAGAAGGGATGGTTTATAAGAAAACCAACTTGATCACGGACTCAACATAACGATCAGGTGACAACCTGGTGATACTTCCGAGAAGATATTCGGAAAATCATGAACCACCAATATGTTACTAAGCTCGGGAACAATCTTGCTTTTCAAGGCAAGACGCTATGATCAAATGAGCAAGGACTTGACATAATCCTAACTCATCAATCAAGGAGTGCACCAGGAAAGTGGACTAGGTAGCACGATCAATCTTAGGATGGTGATTCGGTAACCAACACACTAAGAATGAAATTGTTGTCCTTTAATCACCAAGCAACGAAATTGCTAGGGGTATTGACTTCACACATCATGATTCACTTGTCAGCATTCCGGTTATAATAACGCGGAGACCGAGGAATGAACGAAGATGGCGAGAAGTATTACTGTATCAAGAGTTCATAAGAGATAGTGCAATTCTCACGACATTCTTGACATAAAGATGGTAATACTCCAGGATAGAACAGTTTAGAAACTGCATTAGCATTCTTCATCTGTGAAGTACAACTTCGTTGACCAAATCCTGGATATGGATAAGGTACTGGAGTTTGTTTCTCCTAGTCATTCCGGAATAGAATGGCTTGACGGACCTCAAGAGTAAAAGGCACCGATGAACACAAGTGCACGACTACTCCTGACTATCAACTGATAGACGAGTGTCACAATACAACGAAAAAGGAGACAACTCAAGGAACATATAACTTCTGAGTTGTGGAAGCATAGATTAACATGTCGAATGAGTTCAACATATTTCTTCCGGATAACCCATGCAGAAAGGTAGGATTGGCAGAGTCACAATATGAACGGAGTACTACTCAAGAGCACCCAGGTTGTGATCTTTTGGTTCAGAAGAACTTCTACCATGATGGTTCATGGTATTGGAAGAACGATAACCATGGACCTTGAGGACTATCACAAAGTTACTAATATCCTAAAGGGACGAGCAAATACTACAAACAAGAGGTAAGTGGAGTGAGTCTTGGGTTCAAGAACCCAGGAATAGAATACCTACCAACTAAATAGCATCATGGGATGCTTTCGATAATCATGGCCAGAATCATCACACTGGAATATAAAACATTGCTGGAATACTGGGTGATCTTCTAAGATACTTAGGGTCATAATAATAAGTCCAACATATATGTCGAGGTAACAGAGTGCCTCAACACACCGACTAGTGTGGTTTATCTGGCCTAAAAGGACATTAGGAACAGATAGGAATGATTTGCAAATGCATCAGACTATGTAGATACCTGGGATGACTCGGACAGCATAACTGTAGGATCGAAGTAGGTCTAGAGGGGGGGTGATTAGACTACTTGACAATATAAAAAATCTGCCTTTAGATCATGCAAAGTTTTTGGCAGTTTCACAAACAAGATCAAATCAAGTAACACCCTACAGATGCAATTCTAGAGTATATGCAGCGGAAAGTAAATTGCACATGTAAAAGGAGGTGGAGAAGATCAAACGCAGTTTGGTGACACAGAGATTTTTGTCGTGGTTCCGATAGGTGGTGCTATCGTACATCCACGTTGATGGAGACTTCAACCCACGGAGGGTAACGGCTGCGCGAGTCCACGGAGGGCTCCACCCACGAAGGGTCCACGAAGAAGCAACCTTGTCTATTCCATCACGGCCTACGCCCACGGAGGACTAGCCTTACTCGGGGTAGATCTTCACGAAGTAGGCGATCTCCTTGCCCTTACAAACTTCTTGGTTCAACTCCACATCATCAAGACGGAGGCTCCCAAGCGACACCTAACCAATCTAGGAGGCACCACCCCCCAAAAGGTAATAGACGGTGTTGATGATGATGAACTCATTGCTCTTGTGCTTCAGATGATAAACTCCCCAACACTCAACTCTCCTCACTGATATGGCTGTGGTGGAAGAAAGATTTGAGTGGAAAGCAACTTGGGAAGGCTAGAGATCAAGTTTCATATGGTAGGAATGGAATGGCTTGATCTCAACACAAGGGTAGGTGGTTCACTTCTCAGAAAGTGTATGGTAGGAATGGTAGTACTTTCTGATGGCTCTCCTCACGAATGAGGAGGGGGTGGAGGGGTATATATAGCCTCCACACAAAATCCAACCGTTACACACACATTTGACCAATCTCGGTCAGACCGAAGTGAAAACTCGGTCAGACCGAAAGTTCAAATATAGTGAACGTTGGGATTTTCGGTGGGACCGAAAATACCATCTCGGTGAGACCGAAGTGAGTCAAAGGTTAGGGTTTGCCATTTCGGTGAGACCGAAAATATGAACTCGGATATTCCGAATTGATGTCAACTGATCACAGAAGGTTGGCAGCCCTTTTTCGGTGAGACCGAAACTCAGAATCGGTTTGACCGAGAAGCTAGGGTTTGGAGAAACAACTGAAGTGGTTCATCTCGGTGGGACTGAGTTGGATAAATCGGTGTGACCGAGATGTTAGGGTTTGTAGAGATAACTTCATCTCGGTGAGACAGAGTTGGTTTGACCGAGATTACTTATGGGTGTGTGTTAAGTAGTGAATAGTGCTGATAGTTGAGGGAGTTAGATCACCAAGCACTTGAGCAACAAGAACATTAACACAACCTCATCCCCTTTTAATAGTATTGGCTTTTCCTATGGACTCAATGTGATCTTTGATCACTAAACCAAAAATGGAGTCTTGAGCTTTTGCCAATGCTTGTCTTAGCATTTTGAGGGGTCCACTTCTTCAGACATTTCCATACCCATATCATCGAACTTCTCTGAAATGATTCTCAAGATAATATTAGTTCAATGATATATATGTTGTTATTAATTACCAAAACCACCCGGGGATTAGTTGCACTTTCAATCTCCCCCTTTTTGGTAATTGATGACAACATATAGATCAAAGCTTCGATAAAAGATATAATCAAAGAATAATATCGTCGCTTTGAGAAGTATGTGATAAACAAGAGCTCCCCCTAAATTTGTGCATTATTTAAAATTTGCGTTTGAATGCAAATGCACAATCGATTAGGATTATTGGTCACTCTTCCATGTCACATACATCTTGGTGGAGCGCACAAAATGATAAGAATGAATAGCATGCACTTAATCACCAAGACAAGAGTAAATAGCCATACAATAAGGAATAGCATAGGATAAGCAATAAGCACACATTAAAGCATAGTATGACTAAGCACTCATTAAGGTAGCATCAAACGTAGTAGCAAGCACACTTAAAGTTTCAGGAACCAAAAGAAACCAATGTATCACAGAGAAACCGGCAAAAGACGAAAAAACGAAAGAGCACTCTCTCTCTCGAAGCCCTATGATCTATAACAATTTCTCCCCCTTTGGCAACAAGTTACCAAAAAGTTCGAAAGGGTATAGAGCTAAACGTCACTGCGGGCTCTGCTGGCGGCTCCCGTCTGGGTCGATGTCGGTGTAGAGATAGCTGCATCTGCGAAGACCTCTGCTGATGTCTGCGGTGGAGGAGTGGATGCTGGAGCTGTAGGAACTGCTGGAGCTGTAGCTGGTGCTGAAGTGGTAGCCCTGGAGTCTGTCACTGGGATAGCTGCAGATCTGGATCCTCTGGGAACAGGAGCAGTCTGGCGATGAGAGTCCTGGACTATATCATCCTGTATAAGCTCTGCTCTCTCCTGCCTAGTCTCCTCCATGTCTGCCTCAAGCTTGTTGACAGACACCTGAATCTCAGTCAGCTTCACGTCTAGAGCGTGGATCTTGTCCTCGACAATCCTCTCAAGGCTCTCCTGAGATTGCTCAATGCTGGCCAGGCGTTGTTCAATTCTCTGGGTAGCTTCAAGAATTTGTTCTCCAAAGCTCTTTGGCTTAGCTGCTGCTGCTGCCTCTTTGTCACCTTTGGCTTTCTTTGCAGCTTCGATCTTGGCTTTCCCTTCAACTGAGGTGGGATCCTCTTCATCCATCACAACTACGTTGTCCTCATGCTCTGGCTGCAGTGGCAAGTGTTTCCTATCCAACATGAATTTGCCCGTGCCAAACTTGGCGTTGATGAGCATCTGTATCTGCGGAGCAAACCCACACGACCTCTTCTGGTCAGCTGCAGTCCTCTTAATGGTTTCTACCATCAAGTCCATCACCTTAAAAGGTGCCTTCTCATCGAGAATGTGCAGCATGTTGATAGAATAGCCTCGTATCATCCGGTGGTCACCTGACTTAGGCATCAAAGTATGCCTCAGAATAGTGTTAGTGGTGGTCAGACCTGCCTGGAGATAATACACTGAGCCGAGCTTCCATCCCTCTAAATCAGCAGCTGGGATCTCCTTGTACATATTCTTCATAGAATCATGACTCTTCTTAGGAATCCCATATACATCAATGTCGTCCTCTCTCTGCACAGGAGCGTTCAGAAGTTCTGCCCATTCTTCAACAGTTGAAGAAAACCTTTGACCTTCAGTCATCCAGGTGATCTTGCCATCAGGATAGAAGTGGGCTGTGGCATAGAACTGCATGATCATCTCGTCATTCCATGCTGTCAGTTCTTGACCCACAAAATCAGCAACTCCACATGCAGTAAAGCTCTCATGCACATGGGGAAAGAAGTCCCGGTGCTCTTCACTGTCAATGTACTCCCAGTCAACATACCTGGTGTCAGCAACAATGGGCTTCTTATCCATTAGCACGGTCTCATAGAAATCCTGCTGCTCTCTGGTGTGGAATCTGGGGTCCACAGCAGTCCTTCTTCTTACGGCATATGGATCAGACTGTCTCCATAGCCTGAGACCTTTGTCCTTCCTTGCCTTCATGTCCTCAGCTTGAGGATGAGCATCATTGTGGAGTGGCAACTTGGGACGGAGCTTGAGCAACACATGCTCTTCATCTGACTCAGAAGGTGGCATCTCACCTTTGTTCTTCTCAGAAGCTGGAATGCTTCTGGTTGTTCTCTTGGGCTTGGCTGGAGCTGCTTTGACTGGAGCAGGCTTCTTGGGCTTAGAAGAGGCTTGATCCCGAATAGCATCACCCATGAACTTAGCTTTCTGAGGAGGAGGCTGGGGTGCTTCTTCTTCTTCTTCTTCAGCAACATCTTGAGGTTCAGCATATACAACTCTCTTCCTCTTGGAAGTCTTCTTCACCTTGCTTGGAGCTGGCTCTTCCAAGATGAGCTTCTTGGCAACTGCTGATTGCTTCACTTTACTTGTGCCTTTCCTTGTTTGCTGCCCTTGGTGCTCTTTGGCAACCACATTCTTCTTGGGCTTGGAGGTAACTTCCTCAGCAACAAAGTCGGAATCCTCATCATCAGAAGTTCTCTTCTTCCTGGTTCTCGTAGCTGCGGGAGGCAAACCACTAGGGGTGCTCCTCTCACCATCATCACTAGAGCTGCTTGCAGGACTTGTATCTGCCTCTGGAATTTCAGCAAATGGTGATTCAGACCTGTTCTGGCTGTCACTGACATCTGACATGGCTGAAAAACCTGTGAAAAGATAAGGTATAGGCAGAATGGAAGAGTTATCACAACTGCAGAAGTTTTTGAAAAGAAAAATGAGTTAAAAACTTAGTTTTGAGTTTTCACAGAATGTATTTCGGTCAAACCGATTTCAAGTTTCGGTGTAACCGAAGTGTTCAACAGAACCTACACACCACTTTCGGTCAGACCGAAATGGGTTTCGGTCCTACCGAAAACTTAGGGTTTCACAGAAACTTCAATTCGGACATTCCGATTTCCACAACTCGGTCAGACCGAACTGTGTAGTGCAATGGTCAGAGACCAAATCGGTCAGTCCGATTTTCAGGAATCGGCTTCACCGAGATGCATTCCGTGGAAACCTAAACCTAAGGATTTTCCTCGAAACTAGAAGATCTGAACAATGTATTGGGATCATATCAAACGTGGATTGAATCAGGGCAGTCCTATCATGCAAGAATCAGAAGTGGAGCATGAAAGGGATCGGGACACACCCTAACTTGGTGGTGTCCCTCTACGGCGGCAACGGCGGAGAAGATTACCGTTGACGGCGGCGGAGACCTGCGGCGAGGGCGCACAGGCGACGACGGCGACGATCCTTAGATCAGGGCGACGGCAGCAGGGGTCTTGGAGGGCGAACGTTTGAAAGGAATAGATCGCGCGCAGCCCTCAGTATATATAACCCCGTGCTGTCGGTGGGACCGAGTTGAAAAACTCGGTGTCACCGAGATGCATAATTGCAGTGCAGTTACGCATATCGGTCAGACCGAGATTTTGAACTCGGTTTCACCGAGATGAAACCTAGATCAATCTAAGTGTTTCGGTTGGACCGAGATTGGGAAGCCGGTCAGACCGAAATGGGCTTGGAAGGTTTTGGAAGTCAGCCTTAGACGAATCGGTGGTTCCGAGTGCTCCTCACTCGGACTGTCCGAAAAAGACTTGTTCAAAGTTGTGATATAAGCATGAATAGAATTTGAGACAAGATAGCATAGATAGCTAGGGAAGGTGCTTAGGCATTCTTGTCCATCCATTTGGCCAAAAAAGAAACCAAAACAATCAAAACCACAAATGGATGTCCTTGAATGAATAGAATCATGCATTCAACATGCTCACACAATAAGATAGCAACTGAAATTTGTGTCAAACATGCACAACCAATCACTCTAGCTACTAGCACACAATTTGTCGATGACTAGGTCATCTATATATGAGTATATTGACTTAGGAGCCAAATGAGAACATTTGATCATAGGTCATACTCATCGTTTAAGCACAAGTGGGGTTACCACTTTTACATAAAGCATTTATGTGTTCACATCATTTGGAGATGCTTTAGCTCAATTTTTAGAGCAAAGCTCCCCCTAGATGTGAGAACCCCTTTTAAAGGGTCAAACTAACCTTGGGTTGTCGTAGAAGACTTCATGTAGATGTTGAAGATGTGGATGCTCAATGTTGATGTAGATCATCAAGAGTTGAGAGCTATCCTTGGATTAGGGCACTTTCAATACCTACATGGGTTAGTCCCACAAGGAACAAACAAGAATATCCATAGACATAGAGTGAAGTTTACAAAAGATGATGTCCATGAAAGCAATGATTACCTTGTCCCTTGACTTACCAACAAGAGGGTTTGTGACTCCATGAACAAGTGCATGATGTGGAAGTTGATTGCACAAGTTCTTGCCAAAACGAATATGAGTGAAGTTTGTTGGCGGAGTCACCCTCAAGAACCTACTAGTTCTTCTTCTTTGGGATCCACACCATCTTGATGGGAATCCTTGGTGTTGTAGTTGAGCTTGACGAAGTAGAACTTGATGTGTCCTTGGGAACCCACTTGACCATGGCTTGAGGTGCTTCAATGAATGCATCAATCTCCTCTTGAAGCTTGTCCTTGGCCTTTAGCTTGTGGTCTTGTGGTGGAAGGTCATCTTGAGCTTGTTCCACATTGGAAGAAGTAGGATCATACTTCTCCTTTTGTGAGACAAACTGTGGAGTAGGGTATTGACCTTCTTCCCACTCAACACCTTCGGCGTTGAACTTTCGCTCAAAACCAATCCCTTGATTCTTCCGGTGTCTTCCTTGTTTGCGAACAATCTCCTCAAAGTTCTTGCTTCCGGCAAGACTCTTGTAGACACCTTTCTCTATGATTTCCTTCAATAAGCTATTTTCTTGCTCAAGTGTAACTTGGCTTGAAACATTGTTAGTGGAATCAAGAGAACTACTAGAAGCAACAATATTGGATTTAACATTGTTATTGTTACTACTAGAGGAAGAATTTTTCTTATGCTTGTCATGCTTAGTCTTAATAGGTGGCAAGAAATTAGACAAGAGAAGTCGTTTGGCAAGATATGAAGAACTCTTCTTTCGAAGATCATCATTGATCGCTTTTAGAAACTCATGTTCTTGCTCTAGAGTGAGCTTCTCGAAGCGTAGCTTCTCATGAGATCTTAGGAGCTCTCTATGATCTTCTTGAGTTGTTTCATGAGCTAACTTAAGAGTGTTTAGTTCTTTAGTTCGACTCTTCTCGACTATAAAGACTACTAGCATTTTCATCATTACTAAGCTCACTAGATTTATCATGCAAGAGCTCATCTTCACCAAGCAAGTCATCCTCATCACTATCAAAGTCAATGAATTCAGGGTGTGTTACCTTGGGGCCTTTAGCCATGAAGCATCTTCCAATTCCCTCATTTGGTGAATCAAATAAGTCGTAGGAGTTGGAGTTGGAGGATACGAGTGCAAGTCCGGCAACACCTTCATCTTGACTATAGTCGGAGTCGGAGTGATAGCTTCCATCGGATTGACTGTCAGAGTCGGAGCCAGAGACCCATTCACCAACATGAGCTTGATGTCTTCTTCTTGTGTAGCTCCTTGATGACTTGTCTTTCCTCTCCGAATCCTTGCTTCTCCGAGAAGGTCTTCGTTCATAACGATCATCTCTACTCCTTCTCTCTCTCCGAGGTGACTGATCTCTTGCTCTTCTTCTTGGAGATTCTTCTCTTCTCTTGTGGGGAGCCGTACACTCATTTGAGAAGTGTCCGGGTCTTCCACAATTGTAGCAGTTTCGATCACGACTAGAAGATCTCTTTCCATCATATGATCTAGACTTTGAGCTTCTTTCTTTGCCTCTATTCTTGTAGAACTTGTTGAAGTTCCTGACCATTAGGCTTATGTCTTCATTGGAAACTAACTTGTCACTTGAGGTAGTAGGAGCATCACTTGTAGCTTTGTAAGCACCACTTGACTTGTTGTGAAGCTCTTCCTTATCCTTAAGTGTCATCTCATGAGCAACAATTCTTCCAATGACTTCAGTTGGCTTGAGAGTCTTGTAGTTTGGCATCATTTGGATCAAAGTGCACACGGTGTCATACTTTCCATCCAAAGCTCTGAGAATCTTCTTAATGATGAATCAGTCGGTCATTTCTTCGCTTCCTAAGCCAGCAATCTCATTTGTGATGAGAGCAAGCCTAGAGTACATTTCAGCGACTCCTTCACCATCCTTCATCTTGAACTTGTCAAGCTGACCTTGAAGAATATCTAGCTTTGATTCCTTCACAGATTCAGTACCTTCGTGCATTTCAACCAAAGTATCCCAAATCTCCTTAGCATTCTCAAGACGGCTGATTTTGTTGAACTCTTCGGGACACAAAGCATTGAAGAGAATGTCACAAGCTTGAGCATTGTTTTGCAACATCCGCAACTCTTCGGGTGTAGCTTCGCGATCCGGAACTTTTCCTTCTTCAAAGAAATCACCTTGCATGCCAACACAAATAATGCCCCATGCGGCAGGGTTATGACCAAGAATATGCATTTTCATTTTATGCTTCCAACTAGCAAAATTTGTACCATCAAAGTAAGGACCTCTACGATAATTACCCTCACTAGACGCCATACTCTCCTAGGTTGTGAAACCAAGCTTATGGAGTCCAATGCAATGGAAACCAAGGCAATGGAGACCAAAGCTCTGATACCACTTGTAGGATCGATGTAGGTCTAGAGGGGGGGTGATTAGACTACTTGACAATATAAAAAATCTGCCTTTAGATCATGCAAAGTTTTTGGCAGTTTCACAAACAAGATCAAATCAAGTAACACCCTACACATGCAATTCTAGAGTATATGCAGCGGAAAGTAAATTGCACATGTAAAAGGAGGTGGAGAAGATCAAACGCAGTTTGGTGACACGGAGATTTTTGTCGTGGTTCCGATAGGTGGTGCTATCGTACATCCACGTTGATGGAGACTTCAACCCACGGAGGGTAACGGCTGCGCGAGTCCACGGAGGGCTCCACCCACGAAGGGTCCACGAAGAAGCAACCTTGTCTATTCCATCACGGCCTACGCCCACGGAGGACTAGCCTTACTCGGGGTAGATCTTCACGAAGTAGGCGATCTCCTTGCCCTTACAAACTTCTTGGTTCAACTCCACATCATCAAGACGGAGGCTCCCAAGCGACACCTAACCAATCTAGGAGGCACCACCCCCCAAAAGGTAATAGACGGTGTTGATGATGATGAACTCCTTGCTCTTGTGCTTCAAGTGATAAACTCCCCAACACTCAACTCTCCTCACTAATATGGCTGTGGTGGAAGAAAGGTTTGAGTGGAAAGCAACTTGGGAAGGCTAGAGATCAAGTTTCATATGGTAGGAATGGAATGGCTTGATCTCAACACAAGGGTAGGTGGTTCACTTCTCAGAAAGTGTATGGTAGGAATGGTAGTACTTTTTGATGGCTCTCCTCACGAATGAAGAGGGGGTGGAGGGGTATATATAGCCTCCACACAAAATCCAACCGTTACACACACATTTGACCAATCTCGGTCAGACCGAAGTGAAAACTCGGTCAGACCGAAAGTTCAAATATAGTGAACGTTGGGATTTTCGGTGGGACCGAAAATACCATCTCGGTGAGACCGAAGTGAGTCAAAGGTTAGGGTTTGCCATTTCGGTGAGACCGAAAATATAAACTCGGATATTCCGAATTGATGTCAACTGATCACAGAAGGTTGGCAGCCCTTTTTCGGTGAGACCGAAACTCAGAATCGGTTTGACCGAGAAGCTAGGGTTTGGAGAAACAACTGAAGTGGTTCATCTCGGTGGGACTGAGTTGGATAAATCGGTGTGACCGAGATGTTAGGGTTTGTAGAGATAACTTCATCTCGGTGAGACAGAGTTGGTTTGACCAAGATTACTTATGGGTGTGTGTTAAGTAGTGAATAGTGCTGATAGTTGAGGGAGTTAGATCACCAAGCACTTGAGCAACAAGAACATTAACACAACCTCATCCCCTTTTAATAGTATTGGCTTTTCCTATGGACTCAATGTGATCTTTGATCACTAAACCAAAAATGGAGTCTTGAGCTTTTGCCAATGCTTGTCTTAGCATTTTGAGGGGTCCACTTCTTCAGACATTTCCATACCCATATCATCGAACTTCTCTGAAATGATTCTCAAGATAATATTAGTTCAATGATATATATGTTGTTATTAATTACCAAAACCACCCGGGGATTAGTTGCACTTTCAATAACGGCTGCAAATGCTCGAAAATACTTTTGAGATCCAAGCAAAAGGGTAGCATATCCACTTAACATCATCATGTCAAGGTTCTGAGACCAACAGTTGAGCAACAGAAGTAGTAGAAACTAAACTGAGGGTTGAAACCACATTAACGTGATCCTGATAAATAGAATGAGAATCCTAGTTCTTAATCCCCGTAGAAAGAAGAAGGTGACTCAGATCAGAAGGTCATAAGGTAAAGGAGTAAAAAAGAGCCTTACGTTCCCTTCCACAATCAATTCCCTTATATAACTAAAGAGTTTCTAGACACGACTTCGACCAGTTTGGCTTACTAATCCTACAGGCAGTCAGGCTCTGATACCAAAGCTGTCGGGACCCCGATCCTAAGCCACACAGGTCTAGCCTGTAACACATCATATCACTTTGCGGCCTCACGCACGGTATCCCCACGGGTGCCACCTTACCTGGCCCGGGACCGTTTGCGCATTTTGGCACACGTATATGATAGTGTTGCTAGCATCCATATGACAGAGAACCCGGGCCGACATGACCAGTTATAAACCAAAAGTGGCACTAAATTACAGAGACAGGCATACATGACCCAGGAACGAACGTGTCGGTCATCAACGTATGAACCCAAGTCGTAGCAAGCTACAAGGACTTAAAGGAACAACGCGTGACATTTCCCCTAAGGGACAGACACAGGAACGAAGAAGGACAGATGCCGGCCAGCCTAAGTGTTCCGGAGCAGTAGCAAGCTACCAAGGCTCAGTGGAAACACTAGGAGACATTTCCCTGTAAGATAGGCTACCAAAGGTAAACAACTAGGTGTCGGATCCCACACATAGCAATACACATTACACGTACGGATAACATGCAAGTATGTGCTGTACAACATGGCATCACAACATAACTTAACAACTCATATAGATAAAGGCCCAGAAGAGCCACCATAGCATTTATTACAATCAGAGGTCACATGACCCAACATACAGAGCATACAGGCAACGGAACCATAACATGTCTGAGTACAGACAACTACAAATGAAAAAGGCTAAGAAGCCTGACTATCTACAAGACCCTCCTAAGGGCACAAGACCGTAGCTGAGGTAACAAGCTAAACGTCGAAGTCCACGCGGAACCACTAGCGAGACTGAAGTCTCTCTTCAAAAACATAAATTAAGCAAACGTGAGTACAAAGGTACTCAGCAAGACTTACATCAGAACTATCTACATATGCATCAGTATCAACAAAGGGGTAGTGGAGTTTGACTGCAGCAAGCCAGCTTTGACTCGGTGGCTATCCTAAACTACAACTGCAAGTAACTCTTTTGAGGTGGCGCACACGAGTCCACATATTCACCAATCAATACACCACTATGGATCCGCTCCCGTCTCCCTACGAGAAGGCCATCCATAGCACTCACACTTGTCTTGAGTATTTTAGAGTATCCACTTTCGATTGTCTATGTACCACGTAAGCATCCAAGAAGTCCATATCCGCGGACCCGGCTATTCGAATAGATCATGTTAACCCTGCAGGGGTGTACTTCTTCACACACGCTCTCGCCACTTACCGTCGTGTACACGTCGTGTATCTCGGCAACCTTCAAGCGGAAGCCTGGCGAGGGTGTCGGCCACGACCTGACTAACCACACAAGTCTCTCGTCCAGGTTTATCGCCTATTCGGGTTCCATCCGTGTGGAGATCCGGCCGGGGTGTCGCTCACGGCCCCAAAAGATGTGCGCAGGGTTCCCAAGCCCACCTCGTCGGATGGATCTACGCTTGGTACACCGTGCCACGGTGCCTAGTCTGTCCCAAGCCCACACGTACCGTGTGCCACTTGATAGACTACTAACACTACCTACAAACACCAGAAACTAGTTGCAACTCCTGGACAGAGATCTAGTTGATTAATAAGTCGAGAGGGGTCGAGTTACCGGAACCCAATGTGTGGTAGTAACTATGTCATTGGACAACTTACACAGAACTCAGTTCTTAAGGACGGCTCCAGTGAGACAACCCACGATGTACTCCTACATGGCCTCTCACCGCTACCTTTACCAAATCGTGTTCACACACTTAGCTCACACACAGTAGGACATGTTCACCACATACCAATTCATCCCCGATGAATCAGACCTGACTCAACTCTAAGCAATAGCAGGCATAACCAGAAAACATGAATGAGTAGGCACAACATGGCTCAAACAACTCCTACTCATGCTAGTGGGTTTCAACTATTTACTGTGGCAATGACAGGTCATGCAGAGGAAAGGGGTTCAACTACCGCAGCAAAAGCAGTTCAATCGTTGTTGTCCTAATGAAGTAAAAGAGAGGAGGAGCGAGAGAGTGGGATTGTATCGGGATGCTCAATGGGGGTTTGCTTGCCTGGCACTTCTAAAGATATCAATGAGTCTTCATCGGTGTCATCGATCACATCGTCGGAACGTCGTCTACTGAGAGGGGACAAAACCGACAAACAGAGAAAGAACACAATCAATGCAATGCAACAATATGATGCATGAACATGACATGGCAATATGATGTGGTTTGGCCTAATGCAACTAGCAACCAAATTAAATGAAGTTGGTTTGAACCAAAGGTTCAAATTCAAACTCCATATGTGATTATTCAAATGCCATTTATTCAAATTGTCCTAAACAGCAACCATAAGTTGTTCTAACATGCATGAAAATGCCATAAACAGATTCCTTGGATTTTTTTGATCAATTTTCATATATAAATTATTTTCATCTGAGCTACGGTTGATTTTATATGATTTTTAGAAGTTTTGGTTATTTTCTGAAATAGATAAATCATTTCTGATTTATTTAAAAATCCAGAAAACATTTACTGCGTCAGCACTGCGTCAGGCTGAGGTCAGCAGGTCAACTGACTGGCCAGGGTCAAACCTGACGTGTGGGGTCCACACGTCAGTGACACATGGACTGATCCCGGTCAAACCCTGCGCTGACTGGGGTTTGACCAGGGCTAGGGCCCACTGTCAGTGGCTGTTACGGTTGTTTAGCGGCAGGGTTTAGCACTAATGATAGTGACATGTCAGCAGTCGCCGGAGTTCGGCCGGCGGCGACCAAACTGACGGCGGCGCGCGTCGGAAAAACGCTAGGGGGCTCGGTTTTAGGAGCGGTTTGTTGCTACGGCCTGCTGGAGCTCTTGCGCATCTAGTGGTGGCATCAGCTCTCGCCGGAGTGGAGCAAAACTACGACGGCGACGACTTTTGCGGTGGCCGGAGTTTGGGCAGGTGCGGGTGCGGCGCTAGGGGGCTCGGGAGGAAGAAATAGAAGTGGCTACGGGCTCCTGGAGGAACACTGAGCGCGGGGGCGAGCTCGGATGCAAGCTATGGTGGTTGTGGCCACGGCGGCGACAGGTTCAGCGGCGGCCGGCGACGGTGAGGAAGGGGGCGACGGCTACGGTGAGGTACAGGCCACGGGGGCAGGGGGAAACGGCGGAGGAGCTCACAGCGGGGTCGAAGAGCAGCTGAGTGGGCTCGGGAAGGCACCGGAGTCGACGAATCGGCGGCGAGGTCGACGGCGGCCGAAGGTTGAAGAAGGCAAAGACGGCGGCGTTTCGGGGCTTCCGGCGTCGCGTAGGTACTTAGGGGGGCGTAGAAGACGGAGGCGGAGCTCGTGGATGAGTCGGAGAGGCTCGGGGGTCACTGTGGCTACGGCTACGGCAACGACGGCGACGGTGGCGCTCGGCGGTGAGGGGGAGAGAGCCAGGAGAAGGGAGAGAGGTCGAGGGAGAGTGAGAGAGTGAAGCAGAGAGGTGCGTGGCGTCGTCTAGGGTCGTCCAGGCGCGTCGTCAGCGGCGGGAAGCAGGAGGTGGCGCGGCGCGTGGCCGGCGCGCGGCGGGCACGCTCCCCTGTCCTCCTGGCGCGAGGATAGGGATGACTGGCAGGGGAGCCCAGGTGGGCTGGGCTGCCAGTTGGGCCGGCCAGGTAAGTGGTCCAGGTAGTTGCTCTCTCTCTCTCTCTCTCTCATTTTCTTTCTGTTTTCTAATTCTGTTATTTTGTTTTGATTTAGTTTATAGCCCAAATCATTTTAATAAATCCTAAAAATAATTGTGGGCATTAAATAAATTATTACAGAGACCCTCAAATATTTTCAGAATTGTTGGAACATTGAAAGATATTAAAAATATTTACATGCCCCAATTTAAATACTTATTGATTTAATTCAAAGCCCAAAATATTCCACAAAAATGCTCACTATTTTTGGTTTGGTCTCAATGCCTTGCCAAAATTTATCAAACATTGATGAAGGAATTTTGGGTCATTGAAAATGATTTTATTCTTGACCCTAGTTGAGTTCATTTAGTGCTAGGGTTTGATCAATCCCCATTTCAAGTTAACAAAATTTTAAACATGATGCACAGCTAACCTAGCACTAGGCAGACAGGAGCTAGGGATGTGACAGCGATGCACATGTCTTCATGATATGAATGAATGCCACACACGCACACAACAAAACGACGAAAACCCGAAAGACAAAGAACCCGGAATGGAAATAGATGAAGCCGGAGATATATTATATACCCAAAAGGGAAAGTATTACATCCGGGGCATTACAAACTCTCCTCTACTACAAAAAGATCTCGTCCCGAGATCTAGGACTGGAAAAAGGAAGGGTACTCGGAACGAAGATGATCTTCTCGTTCCCAGGTAGCTTCTCGGTCGGTGTGATGTGACCACTTGACTTTCAGAAATTTGATGGACTTGTTGCGGGTCTTGCGTTCGGTTTCTTCGAGAATAGCAACTGGATGCTCTCGGTAGGACAGGTCTTGTTGAAGATCAATCTCTTCAAACGGAATCATGCGCTCAGGTGCCTTGAAGCATTTGCGAAGTTGAGACACATGGAAGACATCATGAACATTGGCGAAGTTGGGAGGGAGCTCAAGTTGATAGGCTAGGTCGCCTCTTTTGCCAAGAATCTTGAAAGGCCCGATGTATCTAGGAGCAAGCTTTCCTTTGATACCGAATCTTTGGGTGCCTTTCATCGGAGAAACTCGGAGATAGACATGATCACCGATGTTGAAGGCCAAATCACGATGCTTGCCGTCATAGTAGCTCTTCTGACGCAACTGAGCGGCCTTGAGATTCTCACGTATGACTTTGCACATTTCTTCGGCTTCTGAGATCAAGTCATTGCCAAGAAGTTGACGTTCGCCTGTTTCAGACCAGTTGAGAGGGGTACGGCACTTTCTGCCATAGAGGATTTCAAACAGAGCTTTGCCTGCACTTGCTTGAAAGCTGTTGTTGTAAGATAACTCGGCAAATGGAAGGCAGTCTTCCCATTTCATGCCAAAGGAGATGACACAGGCTCTGAGCATGTCTTCCAGAATCTGATTCACACGCTCGACTTGACCACTAGTCTGAGGGTGAAAAGCAGTGCTGAACCTGATCTTAGTGCCCATGGCGGACTGAAAGGAGTCCCAGAACCTTGATGTGAACAAGCTTCCACGGTCTGAGGATATAACTTGAGGAATGCCATGTAGGGACACAATTCTAGAAGTGTACAGCTCTGCCAATTGAGCTGCATTGATTGATTCTTTGACTGGCAGGAAGTGAGCGACTTTGGTAAGCTTGTCAATCACCACAAAGATAGAATCATTTCCTCGCTTGGATTTAGGAAAACCAGTGACGAAGTCCATTTCAATGTGGTCGAACTTCCACTCGGGGATAGGAAGAGGTTGGAGAAGACCGGCTGGACGTTGATGTTCTGCTTTCACTCTTCTGCAAACATCACATTCGTTCACGAATTGGGCAATCTCCCTTTTCATGTGTGTCCCCCAGTAAGACTGCTTGAGGTCTTGATACATCTTGGAACTGCCAGGATGAATGGAAAGGAGAGAATCATGAGCTTCTTCCATTATGAGCTTCCTGAGATCACCTTTGGGAACAACGAGTCTGTCCTCGAAGAACAAGGTATCTCTCTCATCAACACGGAAGCACTTGTATTTTGGAGTGCCCTTTGCAATACCATGTTTCACCTTCTTCACCATGGTATCCCTGAGTTGGGCCTCACGGACTTGATCTTCCAAGGTAGGAGCAATTTGAAGATTTGCAAGAAAACCCTGCGGAACAACTTGAAGGTTGAGCTTCCTGAATGCTTCACAAAGCTCAGGCTGGTACGGCTTGATAAGAAGGCTGTTGCAATATGCCTTTCTGCTCAAAGCATCTGCAATCACATTCGCCTTGCCAGGAGTGTATTCAATGCTGGGATTGTACTCTTGGATCATTTCAACCCAACGGGTCTGACGGAGGTTCAGATGCGGCTGTGTGAATATGTACTTCAAGCTCTTGTGATCAGTGAAGATGTCAACCTTTCTGCCCAACAACAGATGTCTCCACGTAATCAGAGCATGTACCACAGCTGCTAGCTCTAGATCATGTGTGGGATAGTTCTTCTCACTTGGCTTGAGCTGATGAGAAGTGTATGCCACAATTCTCTTATCTTGCATAAGCACACCACCAAGGCCTTGAAGAGAAGCATCACAGAATACTTCATAGGGCTTGGATTCATCTGGAGGAGTCAGAACTGGAGCAGAGATGAGCTTCTCTTTGAGAGTTTTGAATGCCACTTCACACTCTGGAGACCAAAAGTATTTGACATTCTTCTGAAGCAAGTTGGAAAGAGGCTTGGCAATCTTGGAGAAGTTCTCAACGAACCTTCTGCAATAGCTGGCAAGACCCAGAAAACTGCGGAGCTTCTTGACGTTCTGAGGAGCTTCCCAGTTGACAATTGCTTCAACTTTCTCGGGATTAACCGCAATACCGTCAGCTGAGATGATGTGGCCCAGGTACAAAACCTTATCGAGCCAAAACTCGCACTTGGAGAACTTGGCATAGAATTTATGCTCTCGGAGTCGATCAAGAACCAGACGTAAGTGCTTCTTGTGATCTTCTTCATTCTTGGAAAACACCAGAATATCATCCAGATACACAAGCACAAACTCGCCAGTATAGGGGTTGAAGATGTAATGCATCATCCTCGAAAAGGTAGGAGGAGCATTGGCGAGACTGAAGGACATGACGGTATACTCGTATGAACCGTAGCTCGTTCTGAAGGCCGTCTTGGGAATGTCTTCCTCGCGAATGCGAATTTGATGATAGCCCATTCGGAGGTCAAGCTTAGAGAACACTTTAGCTCCTTTGAGCTGCTCGAAGAGTTCGTTGATGTTGGGGATCGGATATTTGTTCTTAATCGTCTTCTTGTTCAATGGCCGGTAATCAACACAGAGACGCTCCGTGATATCTTTCTTCTTGACAAATAAGACACCACAGCCCCACGGAGACGTACTAGGCCTAATGAGACCCATACTCTCCTGTTTATCAAGCTGCTTCTTCAATTCCTTCAATTCATCCGAAGAGAGCTTGTACGCACGCCGGCATGCTGGCCAGTACCCGGCTCGAGTTCAATGACAAATTCCACCTGACGGTGTGGAGGCATGCCTGGAAGTTCTTCAGGAAAGACGTCTTGATATTCGTTCACCACCGGAATTTGAGATATGGCATTAATTTCGCCCTTATCATTGAGAGAGAAAAGCCTGATAGTGTTATCCCTGGAGGCGAAGATAATCACATCTTCATCAGGATGAGTCATCTTGACTTCCTTCTGTGCACAATCAATGTGAGCATCATGCTGAGAAAGCCAATCCATTCCGAGGATGAGGTTGATGTCAGAATTACCAAGAACCACCGGAGAAGCGAAAAATTGATAATCACCCATGCGAATAGACACATCCGGAACATGCACCCGAGAGGTCATTTGCAAACCAGGAGAGATAATGCTCAACGGCTTCGGCATCACTTGAGTGACAAATTCATGCTTGGCAACAAAAGGTCTTGAAATGAAGGACAAAGAAGCACCCGAATCAAACAATACTTTAGCAGGTATAGAGTTCACTGGAAGGTTACCCAAAATGACATCAGAAGAATTCTCCGCTTCAGCTGCACTCATCAGATTGACCCTTGCAGACTTTGGATTATGCTTGACAATAGCTGTACTGACAGGCGGAGGAGGAGGAAGACGCTTCGGATTCGGACATCTGTTGGCATAGTGACCTCGAGGGCCAGGTCAACGCTCGCCTCGACGATCCCCTCGTTCGATCGCTAGTCCACCCCGCGTGGACCACTTCATCGAGGCCCACTTCCCCGGTCTCCTTCCGATCCCGCCTCGCAAGATCCCGCAGTCCAGGCCGCCGGGCCCCTTCGCCTCAGCCGCCTCCGTCGCTGGGCTGCCTCCTCACCGCAAGCCTCCGCTCCAGGCCACGGCGCCGCCGCCTCCGCGCCGGGTGGGCCGCCCAGCACCGAGGCCCACGTCGCCCCTCCTCCAGGCAGCCGGGCCACCTCCAGATCCGCGGCCCGTCTCCGCACCGCAGCAGATCCGCGGGCCGCATCAGATTTTCCCCCGCGGGCCGAGCCCATCTCTACTCCCAGATCTGAGGTTGATTCAAAAAAACCCTAGATCTACCTGTTGTATTCTTGTCTGATGCTAATTTCAACTGAGGATAACTTCTTGTGTGATTGTCCGTTTCGCGCATATAGCATGTCCATACGTTTGTGGGATCGTGCACTACGTTTCATCTTTTAGTGTCATGCATGTTAGAGATCATCTAGGTGCTTGTTTTGCTGTCGCAAGAGTGCATCGTGATATAAACTGATGTTATGTGATGTTTTTATGCCATCTTTGTCATGTGATATCTTTTAGCTCGTTTGTTCGAATGATGCAAATGACATGTCCACGTGTTCGTCTTGCCATGATCTACATGTTGTATGTGCTAGGTAGCATGTTAGATTTATTCTTGCCATGTTTATCATCGTTGCAAAGTGCCATGTGGCTGTGATGTTGTTTCACTTGTTATGAAATGCTATCTTGTTGAGCTCGTTGCTATCGTTGTGTTTATCTCCATGAAGCATGCTTGTGTGTTTCGGAATCACCATCATGTGTACTTTGATGAGGTGCTTACCACTTGCCATGTTTAGTTTCGAGGTGACTTAAACTTGCTCGTTTAGATGCCATGATGAAATTGCTGTTTTAGGACTTAGTGGATTTTCACCAAGTCTGAAATCTGTAACGTTCCGATGCCATGTTCGTGTGATGTTCTAGGACAAACCATGTTAGTTTTGGAGTGGATCTTGATTGTTCCTCGTAGTATATATTGTTGTCTTTCCATTCATGTCCTCACATGCCTATTTGAGTGGCTGTAGCATGTTTATCTTTTGCTCCAAAGTTTCAATAAAATTCTGCTGCTAGAAATTTGTTGTCAAGTTCAATATGTCCAAGTTCATTGCTATTGAACCGTGACTCCTTTGGGGGTGCACCTTTGGACTTAGTTGCTGTAGTATATGTCTAGTTTGTGTTCATGTCCTTTTCCATGTTGTTTGAGTGCTGTAGCTTAATTATTTTGTGCTCCGAAGTTGCTATGTTGCTGTAATTTTCAGCTTTCGCTCATTTCTTGTTTCGGGCATAACTTTTAGCCCGTAACTCCGATTTCAGCGAATCTTATATGAAACTTGATTGATTTTCTGTGTAGATTAATAATATCAGATTGTTATCATGTTTTGAGGTGTTTTGCTTGAGTGCTAATTTCCGTGCTCCGTGTGCATCCTTAGTGCATCCATCATGCATCCATCTTTTTCGAGTGCGCATTGCATCTTGTTGATTTGTGCTTGGTGTGATTGTTTTGTTTAGAGCCGGAAGCCGAGACCGAGTACGAGTACAAGCACGAGGTTTCCAACGAGGTTGAGCACGTGGACCCTTCTTACGATCCGAACGACTTCTCTTCAGGCAAGATGACCGAACCCCGATAACAATACTATCTTTGCCTATTGCTAGTAGTTCCGCTCTATAGTTTTGCCTCGATGCCGATGATCTTCTTGTCAGCCTCCTACTTGTAACCATTGCATGTTTAACCAACCTACCTATGCAAACCGTTGCTTGGCTAAGTACGCTTCGCTCAGCCCTTCTTATAGCGTTGCTAGTTGCAGGTGAAGATCGAAGATGCTTGCTTCATGTTGAAGTTTGGTTGGGTTTTATCACACTATATAAATGCTTAAAATGAAATCATCTATATATTTGGCAAGGGTGGAAGGCTAAGCCTTTTGCTTGGTGATTTGTTCCACTCATGCCGTTTGGAACCGTATAAACCGGTGTTATGTTCCTTGATTATGCGTTCCTAACACGGTTGGGGTGTATGGGACCCCCTCGATAAACCGCTAAGTGCTAAGTCTTTTCCAGCAAGTCCCAACATTGGTACTATTTGCCTAATAACAAACTAAACTTGCATAGGGAGTAATTAACCCTCTTTCTTAATCAACAACCCCGGGCCAGTGCTCCACATGAGTGTTGGTCCGAAACGGGGGTCCTGCAGGGCCGCCTTGGGGCAACCCGAGGTATCTGGCATACACCTGTAGCATCGCCCATCTGGTCGTGTCCTGAGACTTAGATACGCGCGGCTACTATCAGGGTGTCGACACGCCGGGAGGATTTACTGGATTAGCCTTACCTTAGCTCGGTATATCTTGAGCACGGGATTCCGAGAATACTCGGGTCTTCCCACTTTGGAGTTGCGACTCCGCGGATCGTGGGCTTGTAATGGGTCAAGTTAGAACACCCCTGCAGGGTTTTGAACTTTCGAAAGCCGTGCCCGCGGTTATGTGGCAGATGGGAGCTTGTTAATATCCGGTTGTAGATAACTTGACACAATGTTTCGAATACACTACCAGCATGTGTTCCGTGACTGTAATTTTCGAATAGGGATTCGGGAGTTGAACACGGAGGGGTTATGTTTGTTGAGCTTGTAGCTAGGATCACTTCTTGATCACTTCTCGTCCGAGGCTTTCTCTTCTCGCTCTCACTCACGTAAGCTAGATGCTAGTTGCTGCTGCAGACACTTATTCTTTTCTTCAGCCTTATCCTCTCCCAAGGCTTAAATAGTCTTGTTACCCGGGAACGGGATTGCTGAGTCCTCTGTGGCTCACAGTTACTTCACCACACCAGATGCAGGTCCAGTTGTGAGCTATCCAGGTGATGGCACCGAGCTGGATTGGGAGTACGACGAGGAGCGTAGTCGGTACTATGTTCGATATCCGGATGATTAGTAGTGGAGACTCCTACTAGGATTCGATCCGCCTGTGGTTTATTTATCTAAGTTTGGTATCTTGACATTTGGATTTTGCCCGTAGAGGGTTGTGATGTTCTTAATGTATGATGATTGAGACATGTTATGTAATTGTGTGACGTGGCGAGTGTAAGCCAACTATTTATGTTTTCAATCCCCTCTTTTGCATGAGATGTGCAAAGATTACCAAACTTGAGATCATTCTAGGATGGACTTATGCCTTTAAGTCGTGCCTTGACACGTAGGAGGTATAACTCCATCCTGGGCATTACACAAAACCACCCAGGGAGCACTTGTTCTTTCATCGGTGCCTCATGCTCCCGCTTCGACCGCAGGGGAGGTGGTGACGACGCCGCCTGCGCCGGCCATGTCCCCCGTGGCGTCCGCGTCCCCGTGTGTCCTCGTAGCCCCTGCGGCCTTGGCGGCCGGGTGCGGAGGGGCTTTCGAGAAGGACGGGTGAGCTGCAGCATCAGGTTTCTTATTGGGCACCATGGATGATGAAGTTGTTGATGAAGTAAATGATGATGAAGATGACTAGCTGCGTACACTCTCGGGTTCGCGCAGGCACTTCCCCCTACCTAGCGCGCCAAAGATGTCATAGGAAAACACGGCCACCTATGGGGCCATCGGCCCCTTACGGTTCGGCAAGGGGGAAGAGCGCATTGCAGAAAGAGCGGAGGGCACAGAGCAGCACAACAGCAATCACACAGGCAGTTTTACCCAGGTTCGGGCCGCCACGAGGTATAAAACCCTACTCCTGCTTTGGTGGATTGATGGAAGGGACCTTGGTGGAGACGGGGCGCTCTAGCCTAGCAAGGTTTCCTAGGGGAAAGAGCAACTACGCGCGTATGAGTATACAATGGTCTGAAATCCTCTCTAAGGTTGCCACGGCCCTCCTTTTATAGATCAAGGGTCACCACAATGGCAAATCAGTCATTGGTTACTAATTAGATAGCAACTGTGCCATCATACCTAACTCTACAGATAGGACAAGGCACATTAAATGCACCGCTTACTGTCACATCATGGTGTAGCCCGGCAAGCCTTATCGGGCCAATCTGCCACCTCCTCGCCTGCCTGCGTGACACTTCACTGGACAGGTGTCACTTGGAGGTTATTTCCTTCGGAAGTGGCTGCCACGTATCGAATTACGGCCACTTAGTCACTTGAGGGCTTGACACCACATCGATTGATGACTTGTGTTGCTATGAGGTGGAGTGGTGGAGCCTTGGCGCGGTAACCCACTCTCCGCGTCCTCAGCAGGCTTGTCGGGGAGTCTTGGCACTTGTCTTTGGGGCAGCCTCAACCTTTCCAGGCTCGCATGCCCAGCAAGGGAGGTTTTTCCTTCGTCGTAACTTGCTCCTTTATCTTGATTTGGTCTTCTTGATCCGCCCCTGGATTTCTCAAAGGGCTAACCTCTTCTACTTGGTGCAGTCTTCGATGCTGCAACCTTGCTTTCATGCATGTGTACAGTCTGGGCAACATACATCAAAGTTTGTTGCACCGACACATGTCATTTGGAAGAAGTTTTTTAATAAGACTTGATCAACCTTATTAATGGATTACTTTTGACGGGCGTGAGATGGATGAATTCAGTAAACACAACTTTCTTTACCCACTTTTTATTCTCTATTACTCAGAATTAATAAAGTAGAAATACTATTATTTTTCTATTTTTTGAATTATCCATGCAATAAAAAATGACCAGAAAATAAAAGTTCCCCAAATGCCTGGAAAAATTAGTATGAATTTGTGCGCAATATTTAAAAAAATTGGCACTAAACACACCTCATGGGGGTGCACCAGTGGGCCACAAGCCCACAGGGTGCGCCCACCCCCCTCGGCATGCCCCATGTCTTATGGGTCCCACATGGGCCCGCCTCACTTATTCCGCACCCATCCACTTTGTCTTCCTCATCCCATTGTTCAAACCCGTGTTCTTGCTCATCTTGCTGCCATTTTCGATTTGCTTGCTTGTTGCTCCATTTCGAAAACTATTTTGGGAGATTGTTCATTGGTATGTGAATCCTCCATTGGTCCTATTAGTTTTTGCTCTAGTGCTTTATATATTGCAAATTTTTGTTGTTGTGGTGACCATGTTCTTGAGCTTGCATGTGAAATTTATATGGTGCAAATTAGTTTTGTTGCATGATATAGCCTCTAGACACTTGTAGGAGTAGTTGCTATTACTCTCATTGAGTTTTTTCCACTTTTATTTTGAGTCACTAAAAAATTGAGAAATTTTCAGAGAAAAAGAAAACCATGAAGAGGTGGTTAATGGGCATTTCAAGACGTAACAAGTACAAACTCCCGATGGAGAAGCCCAAGTACATTCCAGTGGAGAAGCCCAAGTACAACCTCCCACGTGCGGTGGAAGTTCGGCCATGTGAGTGGCGAAGTGATATATTCTTGAAAGAGGCAGGATGAAAGTGCGTTATATCGACTAGAGGGGGGTGAATAGGCGATTTTTACAAATTTTTCACTGAGGAAATTCTAAGTGAGGAATTTCCTAAGCAACAAACTACTAGCAGCGGAATAGATATTCAAGTGCATGCACAACAAAGCAGTAGCATAGTCATTGTTATGAAATGAAAGCATACACAGAGCACAAGTACCGTGTAAACACGATAAGCAGGCTGAAGACAGAAGACTCAAGAATTAGGATTGAGGAAATTGAGAAAGTCTTCAGTCAAAGTCTTCAAACAGCACATATCAAGTTCATCAACACATGAATGAGGAAATGAAAGGGTTGTGGAAATAGAACCAGTAGGCTTGGTGAAGACAATGATTTGGTAGACCAGTTCCAACTGATGTGACAGTTGTACGTCTGGTTAGGGTGGCTAGATATTCAAACGTGAGGACACACAGTCTCGGACACCTAGTCCTAAACACACAGTCCATGAAACTTATTCCTCACAGTATTCCCCTTGAGCTAAGGTCACACAGACCTCGCCCAATCACTCATGGTAAGTCTTCACAAGTGACTTCCAAACCTTCACATACTTGGTCACCCGGCGATCCACAATTCCTCTTGGATGCTCTAGACCATTGACGCCTAACCGTCTGGAAGATCACGGTCTTCAAAGGTAATAGGCCTCGGTTCCACATAGGAACACTCTCTTCCGTGATGCTCAATCACTTTGGGGTTTTAGGTGTTGGGGTTTGGGGTATTTCCTTAATTGATGATTTTTGCTCGAAGTCCTCGGAGGTTGGGTTGCTCTAATGACAAGTGTCAATTTCTCTCGGAGCAGCCAACCAACTACTGGTTGTAGGGGGCGGCTAATTATAGCCGAGGGAGCAGCCCGCCATGATAAGACATAAATGCCCTTCAATGATATGACTGTTAGGTAGATAGGATATTTTGGGACAGCTAGTGCATAGCACAACAACAGTCGTAAAATTGAGCTCTCAAATTCCTCAGGCCTATCATGTTACTCACTTGTAGGCAATCCGCACTGGCTAATTCCTAACTCCTCATTCAGAACAAAATCCTCAGAGAATGGAAGAACTTCGTCTTTGTCACTGAAGAGATTGACTGAACTGTATGAGATTTCCAATGGCTTCCTCGAAGGGATTGGGTAGTGTAGGCTTCGAGTTGAGCATCACTAGGAAATATGTTCCTTAGTTTTACCTCGAACCCCTTTAATAGTACGGTGTTTCCCATGACTCAAGAAAGAGAAAATGAAATTACGAAAACAAAAGTCTTCACGCTTCATAATCCTCGAATGAATATCCAAGACTTCAAGGTCACACCAATTTCCTCATTTTCAAAGTCTTCAAGAAAACCAAAGTCTTCAACGGAAGACATACATTTTTAGGGGTCGACATTCTTCGAAATATCAAACTCTTCATAGACTAAAAGTACATGTGTACACTCACAAACAAATTAGTCCCTTAACCTATAAGTCTTCAATACACCAAAATCACTAAGGGGCACTAGATACACTTAAAGTCTCCCCCTTTTTGGTGATTTATGAAAAATAGGTTAAGGTTTCAACAGGGATAAACATATGAAGTGTAACAACTGATATTGAGGAATTTGATTACAAGATATAGAAGAACTCCCCCTGAAGATGTGCCTGTCTAAGGATTTTTCTTGAGTAGCAATTGCACATTATAGAGTAAAAACATGGAGATCTCCCCATATATCTTGTAATTCATACACGCATTTAACATATCATTTAAAGAATTTGAAATGCATGATGAAATATGGTGTCTGACAAAAATCAGCATGCGTGCATTAAGGTACTGAGGAAATAAGCATGCAAAAAGTAGTTCAAAAAGTGTGAGACCACCATCGGACTTAAGTTTACAAATCATCAGAGCAAACATCTCAGAAGAGCAAGAATTGTAACTTAACGAAAATATAGCCCATATATAAGAGACCCGCTGGAATACTAACTCAAATTTCTCACCCCTTTGTCATCAAATGACCAAAAGGGATGAAAAATGAGGACTAACGCCCCTGAAGAATATCATCATGATGTCGATGGAGGAGTGCCAGCGTTGTTGGGGTCATCCATTGATATAGGGCCTCCCGTAGTGTCGTTCAAATCTTCAGCTTCATCCGTCGCGCGCGATGAAGAAAATGGACTTGTGACCAGCTAAGGAACTTTGACCTTCTTGAATTTCTACGAAGGGGGCTGAGACCAGTCAAAGTCATGTTGGAAGTTAATCTCCTCGAGTTCTTCAGCACTATACAGATGTGAAAGACTAGCCCAAGTGCGATCGAAGATTTCATGCGCATAGTAGTGATTCTTCTTCACAGTGTTCTGTGTGATGGTCATGTTCTGAAGAATTGATCCAAACTGGCGCTTGACCCACTTGTAATTGCGATCTACCTTCGGATGACGACTGAGGAGAAGCTCACGATCAGTCATCACACGCGGAACAGTTGCTTGAGGAATTTTCGATGAAGCATTTGCGGCAGTGTCTTGGGTTGCAGAATCGTCGTGGAATAGGATGCAGCTTTGCGAATCTGGCCATCCAATGGACGAGTACCTTCATCAATAACAGCAGCATTGCCCTTTCCATCAACTGAGGAAATAGTCCATTTGAGGACTTCAACCAAAGGCAGATAGCTGAGATGATTTTGACAGTCATCCTTGTATGCAATTGAAGACCATGTTCTGATGAATCTCATAATCCAAGGGGCATAAGGCTTCAACTCAGAAGGTTACAGTGCAACATTCGCCAAAGTCTTCATGAAGAAATCATGATAGTTGATGGGAATCCCATGCATGATATTGAACAGCAAATTCTTCATGATGCCAACAACGTCGTCTTCTTCAGAGTTGTGGCCCTTAATTGGACTGAGGGTTTTGGTTAGAATGCGGTAGATGGTCCTTGACACATAAAGCAAATCCTTCACAAGGAAGATTGTTCTTGGAGGTTAGCCAGCCATCACAGGCTTCATCAACACTTGCATGAGATGATTTTGAAGTTCAGGTTCATCATAGATTCTTCTTGCACCGTCAGCGGGAGGATGAACTGGGATAGCATGAAGCAATTCAATTGCTGGTGCTTTGTAATGAGTATTTTTCAGACATCCAGTCTAGCACCCCTGAATTCACATCATTTACATCACGAGTGAGATGCAAATTGGCATAGAACTGAAGAATGAGTTCTTCATTCCAGTCGCAGATGTCAGAACAAAAACTCAGAAGCCCCGCTTCGTGAAGTAAATTCAGCACCTGCTCAAAACAAGGGATGGATTCCATGTCGACATGAGGAATTTGACGATGCTCAAATACCTTGTCCTTGTCGAATAGAAGTGAATAATAGAAATAAATATGACTTGTTGTCCAGAACCGCTTGCGACGAAGCCTTGCTGAGTCATAAGGATTGAATTCAGTGAAGAATTGATGTTCAGCAAAGAAGTCATCAGCTTTAAATTTGTTCTTTGTTGCATGAGGGTTTTTCTGCTTGGGCTAAAGATTTACGGATGATGACTTTCCAGCCTCTTGATGCAAAACTTATAGAGCTACTACCTGAGAAATTAAAGGTTCAGGTTCTTCAGCAGTGGTTGGTTTTTAAACTTCTTCATCTGTTGCAGCTGGAGCTCCTTCAGGAAAGGACAGAAGAGGAGCGTGAAGTTCTTCACAGCTCGTGTGAATTTCCTCAATTTGAGCAGGGGACTGAGGAATTTGCTGTAGTGGTGTGGTCAAGGGTGGATTGGGATGATTGTTTTCCCAGTAATCATCGTTGAGCATAGGAGTTGTAGAGCCAATATCCATATCTTCATCTTCTTCCATTTCCTCAACGTCGACCTCTTCAGCAGTGAACTAAGGCATCGGTAATGATACCAGTGGGGTTGAGGGGATTTCTTCTGCTTCAATTTCATCATCCTTCTCTGAAGAAGAAGCAGAAGGATTTTCTTCAGCAGTGTCACCTGGAATGTCATAATCCTCACCAAAGGGAACAATCTCCTTTGATGGCACAATAGAAATCGGAACAACATGAATGGGGTTGGTGACGGAGCTTGACAGAGTCGTCACTTTCTTGGGAGCTGAGGATTCTGTAGTTGGATGATTTCCTTTTCTTCATAGTTGCCTTCTTTGCAGCCTTTGTTTTCTTCACTTATGACGCAGAAGGAAGATTAATGTTCTTCACGGGTGAAGACTTTGCAGGAGGAACATATGACACAGGTTCAGTTTCTTCAGGCATGACTATTGCAGTCGCCCTGGCATTCTCATATTCTTCAGGCGCTGCAGTAGATTTTTCAGCAGGCCTGGGTTATTCTTCACACGAAACATTGGAAGTTGCCCTGGCAGTTTCATCAGCGGCTGGAATTTCTTCGTCAGCCCTGGCATGTTTAGTTTCTTTAGCAGCTACATCTTCAGTTGTGCTTTCAGTTTCCTCAGCAAGATGTATTTCTTCTTATGAGGAGCTTTCACCACCAAGCTTGAGGGACTTGGAGAGCTTCATGAATCTGACTTTGGCACCCAGCCAATCAGCATGGTATCTATCAAATTCATCGTTGACGTCTTTGATCTCAGTTAGCAGTTTCACAAGGTCCTCAGGAGACATGTTCGAAACATTTTTCTTCAAGAAGCGCTCCTTCTTGTACTGATCCTTCTTGATTTTCCTGGCTTGTTCAAACTTCCATTTTTATTCACCAATGAAAGCAGCCAACATGTGACTTTAAGTAGGAGTGAGGTTCATCTCAGGGAGAGGTGCATTTGGATCTTTGTGCCAAAGATCAATATAGTCAAGGATCTTCTTTGGATCCAGCATGAGAGGCACAAACTGCCTTTGGCTCAAGCGGCCTTCATCTGCCTATCTCTGATGATTTCAACAAGTTCTTCATCACCAACTTCATCGTCATCAGACGGAACTTGAAAAGCCACTTTCTTTTGAGGACTTGGCCTCTTTCCTCGTCCAGCAGTGGTCTTCACTGTCAGCAAGGTTGGACCAGGTGAAGTTTGTGGTGTAGTTGATGAACTTGCAGAAGCTCTTGAAGCAATTGAGAACCCTGTAGTCCGTTGACATGTTGCAAGGTGCACAGGTATTGAGGACTTTGCAGTAGCATCTGAGGGCCCGAGGAATGTGTCCTGAAGGCTTTGAGAAACTTGGTCGTGAGGGCATTCCTGTTAAGGAATTTGGCTTGCCGGCCGCTTTCTTCAGCATAGCCTTCTTGGGCTTGCTGGCAGAGGCCTCAGCAGCAGTAGCAGCAGCAGCAGTGTCTTCATTAAATTTCATCACTGCTTCTCTAGCTGCACGTTGAACCTTTGCTTGCTCTTGGCCCATTCCTTTGGAAATTCCTCACCGCATCTGACTCTTGAGTGATCTGCAACTTGGCCTGGAGCCAATGGAGGATTTGTGCAAGGAGGGTTTACTGTGAATTTTTTCATGTACTTGGGAGTAACATAGCGGTATTCCCTCCATTCTTTTGCCCTTCACCTCTCAATCCTCTGAATGCGCACTTTGTGCTGATTCTTGTTCTCTTTGCCATGAATTTCCTCACCAGGATTGCAATAGTTAGCATATATGTCTTCTGGGATCTCAAATGTAGTGTTTGTCTCAGGTCTCTTTCCTCCCTTCTATGGTCTCTTTCCTTCAACCATTTCCCTCACTTGAGGATTTTGAACAATTGAAGTTTCTGAGGAAGTATGTAACTTTTCTTCGAAGAATGCTGCAAATGAGTTAAGTTGATGAGAACCTAGAGATTCAGCAGCAGACATTTGTACCTTTGAACAGAGTATGGGTGCAAAGAATTTGGAGAGGTCATATGCGTTCTCATAAATTTTTCAAAAATATCAAGTTTGACCATGGGAGTCTTGAAGGATTTCACTAAGCGTTTTTTGCTTTAGGTTCTAGAGTTGTCTAGATCAGAAAATCCACACAATTGACGAATCATTAAAAAACACACAACTTAGAGAAGAAAATCAAGAACAGGTTGACTTAGGTGTTTAATTAGTGGGAATTTCAAGAATAAACACCTTTTGAAGAAATTGTGGAAGTCATGAGAATCAGAAGGCTAGTAAAATTAGATTACCCCTTGATGAAGAACACGATGAACTAGATGAGTGTTGGAGAAGCTCGCCGGTCCAGATTTCCCATGCCCTAACTTGGGAGAGGGAGACATCTACGGTAGCGGCGGAGTAAAGATTTCCGTGGACGGCGCGAGTTCGACGACGAGGAGGTCGAGGCAGCGAAGCTCTTCCTCACCGGTGCCGATGGAGAGTAGCGGCGGCGCTAGGTCTCGGAGCTCGAGCGAGAAGGAGGTCGAGCAAAGTAAATGAGGTGAGGTTAAGGGGAGGGGTATTTATAGCCACAGTGAAAAACCGTTCGTCCGAAGAATTTGGACGAACGTGCCCGTGCCCTTTGCTATCCTAGCGACATGTGTCACCCATGTTCTGAGGAGTGGAGACTGTGGAGATCGTGGGAGAGTTGTTTAATTCACTGTGGGATGCAGAACGGTTTGAGCGAAAAAAATCAAAAATTTGGATAAGAATATTTTAGCGTTGCGTTCACAAATTCTTCAGTTGTCAAGGACACAGTGAAGATTTTGAATAGGTTTCAAGTAGAACGCATATGAGGAATATGTGAATACACTGGATTGAGTTAAGCATAGAGGGGGAAAGGGTCCGATCACATTCACTTAGAGGAAAAATCAACTAGAAGGATTAGCAATAAGTGAATGTTGTAGAGGACATAAAAAACTATATATATATACCAAAATTTGGATAAGAATATTTTTACATCGCGTTCACAAATTCTTCAGCTGTCAAGGACACAGTGAAGATTTTGAACATGTTTCAAATAGAAGGCATATGAGGAATATGTGAATAGACTGGATTGAGTTAAGCATAGAGGGGGAAAGGGTCCAATCACATTCACTTAGAGGAAAAATCAGGTAGAAGGATTAGCAATAAGTGAATGTTGTAGAGGACATAAAAAACTATGCGAATAACATTATGAGAATAATATTCTCACAACACTTCCAAACTGCTTTGTTTTACTGCATTGGAAATCTATGCGCACTGCACAGATACTGCAACAGAACCTCATGTTTGAAAAAACAGTACGTGTTGTTTTTCGATACCTTTTTTGCTCTAATTTTTTAATCGTTTATCAGAATTATGCGTGTAATATACCGTTGAAAAGCTATGGAGTAGACGCAACTTCGACATGTTGAACACTTTTCAAAATTAATCATAGTTTAAGAGCAGTTTCGAAAATCGTGCGGCTCACAACGAATGAAAGCGAGCGTTTTTTGCGTTTTTTCCTAAACCGCTCGTCGGAACGAAACGTATGATACACCGTTGGAAAGGTATTGTCGGCGCACATCTTTTTCATATCTATAATTTTTTCTAATTCGCTACGGTTTACAAGCAGTTTTGAATTTACTAAATCGTGGAATTGTGTTTTTCGATTTTTTTCAAATTTTTGGTATTGTTTCCACTCCAGTTTTCTAATCGTTTGTCGAAACAAGGCGTGTAATATACCGTTGGAAAGCTACGAACGAGGCGCAACTTTCATATGTTGAAATGTTTTTAAGATTCCTTACGGTTTTTAGTTAAATTTGAAAATCGTGCGGCTGACTACGAAGGGCAGTGGCCGTTTTTCGTGAAATTTTTAAAAAACGTTGGTCGAAATGATCCGACTGATACACCGTTGGATAGATATCGTCGAGATGCTACTTTTTCATGTATAACACCTCCGCTAATTCATTACGGTTTAAAAGCAGTTTTGAAATTACAAAAACGTGGAAACTCTGTTTTTCGCGACACCCAAATCGACGCGTTTTTTTTGCGCTTCTGAACTGCATGTTACTGCAACACAGAGACCAGTGAACTGCATGTTTGAAAAAACTGTACGTGTTATTTTATCGGTACCTTTTTTTGCTCTATTTTTTAACCGTTTATCAGAATTATGCGTGTAATATACCGTTGAAAGGCTATGGAGTAGACGCAACTTCGCCATGTTGAACACTTTTTGAGATTCCGCACGGTTTAAGAGCAGTTTTGAAAACGGTGAACTGCATGTTTGAAAAAACTGTACGTGTTGTTTTTCGGTACCTTTTTTGCTCTAGTTTTTTAACCGTTTATCGGAATTATGCGTGTAATATACCATTGAAAAGCTATGGAGTAGACGCAACTTCGCCATGTTGAGCTAAATATCTTGTATATATATATATGTATATGTATATGTATATATATATACAAGATATTTAGCTCACATTGCAACATGTATATATATATATATATATATATATATATATATATATATATATATATATATATATATATATATATATATATGTATATGTATATATATATATATATATAACTCCAATAAAAGTTAAAGAAACTACAAATTTCGAGGAATTTGAAAATTTAAAGAATTTGCAAATTCAAGAAAAACTCAAATTTCAACTTTGGTTGGTGGCCTGACCCACCGTATAAGAATGATGATTGCAGACACCGCGTACAATTGTAGTAGGGCTCTGAGAATCAGTCTCTTCATTAATTTCTTCACGCTTAGAGGGTTAGTCTTCATTGATTGAAGAAAAACGGTACTTCTTATGTTGCGCATCAAAGTCATTAATTTTGCACAAGTATTAGGATGTGTGTCCTTTCAAAGAACATTCGAAGATTCTAAGATATTTAGCTCACATTGCAACTTGCAAAATCTCTTGTCATCCAAGGGCTTAGTGAAGATATCCCCAAGCTGTTCTTCAGTCTTCACGTGGTAGATGGAGATGTCGCCCTTGACCACATGGTCATAAAGAAATGATGATGGATCTGGATGTGCGTTGTCTTTGAGTGCTGAACAGGGTTGTGAGAAATCTTGATGGCACTGTCCTTGTCGCAATAGAGTGACACATTCTTCATGTTGACGCCATAGTCCTTGAGGGTTTGCTTCATCCACACAATTGAGCATAGCATGAACCAGCAGCAATGTACTCAGCTTCAGAAGTAGAGAATGATACATAGTTCTGCTTCTTTGAGGACGAACAAACTAAGGATCGTCCGAGGAATATCCGATGTAGACCTGTGATTCACTCGATCACCAACATAGTCAGAGTTAGAATATCCGATGAGATCAAAATCAGAGCCCTTGGGATACCATAATCCAAGTGTTGGTGTGTGTCGGTGTCAAAACCGGCGGATCTCAGGTAGGGGGTCCCAAACTATGCGTCTGAGGATCGATGGTAACAGGAGACTGGGGACACGATGTTTACCCAGGTTTAGGCCCTCTCGATCGAGGTAATACCCTACTTCCTGCTATATTGATCTTGATGAATATGATTACAAGAGTTGATCTACCTCGAGATCGTAATGGCTAAACCCTAGGAGTCTAGCAAATGATTATGTTGTTTCTTTTCTACCTTAGCCTCTACAGACTAAATCCTCTAGTTTATATATGTACCAGAGGGCCCTAGGGTTTGTACATAACCATCTTGCATAGGAAGGAAAGATTACACCTGAAACTAAAACCTGCCATTATACGTTTACAAGAGTCATATCCGGATACAAGAGACGATCTTCAGCAATGATCTTCATGGCCCGCCAGTCCGGCCCATCATGAGTTATCTGACCACATGTGGGCCCCTCTATCCAGGACTCCCTCAGTAGCCCCAGAACATGTCTTCAATGACGATGAGTTCGGCTTCCGTATTATCTTAGGCATTGCAAGGCGGGTTCCTTCTTCCGAATGTATCTTCTGCAAAAATGTATTGTGTTCAGCTCTGTATGGTTAGTACAACCCTTAGCCTCGAAGGCAGGGCATTGAAAGAAAATGAATAATGTGTCTTTACTGACAACTTTTTGGTGAAGCGTCACGTGATCCCACTAATATACCAGACCGTTTTATTTGGTCCTAGTTTCGTGTTTCGAGGCATAACCCCCCTTGGCACGTCCTGTCAATGTAGAGATCGTGCCCTCTTATTAGGGGATCTTTATCAATGTGACGTGAGCACTCAAGCCGTGCATTATGCACGACCGCTTTGGGAACCGGCGATATTTGCGGCTAAAGTGGGGGGGGGGGGGCGTTCTGTATTCGCATCGTTATAAAAGGATACCAATCCCTTCCTTTAGCCCCACGCTTTCCTCAAGCTCGAGCTCTCCAATCTTCCTAGCCCCAGCATCCTCACCTCTTGCGCCCGCAGTTCTCCGTTCCTCAATATCCACTTCCTTGCTCAGCAATGACTAGATCCAGCACCAAGGGCGAGTGGGAGGCCTCCACGGTTACTGAGAAAGCCGTGGAGGATCTCCGGAGTGCGGGCTATCTCGCTACCAACATTGCGCACCGAGTCCCCGCCAAGGACCAGGTGGTTCTCGTCCCAGAGGCAGGTGAGGGAGTCATGTTTTTCTCACACTTCGTTAGGGGGCTAGGATTTCCTCTTCACCCCTTTGTACAGGGTTTTCTGTTTTTCTACGGGCTAGATTTCCATGATCTAGCTCCGAATTCGACTCTTCACATCTCCGCTTTCCTAGTGCCGTGTGAAGCTTTCCACCGCGTTCCCCCATACTTCGGCCTTTGGCTCAAGACCATCAATGTGAAGTTGAAGGTGGTGGATGGGAATCACCCGGAGTGCAGGGGCATTGTGATATGCAAGCTCCCGAAAGTAACCTGGAGAAATGGGTCGTTCGTGGAGACAGACAAGGTTTGGCAGCAAGAGTGGTTCTACATCACTGAGCCCCGCAACGCCAAATGGGTGGTGGCGCCTGCCTTCAGATCTGGACCCTTAGAGAGGCTAACCTCTTGGACCGATAAGGGTGCGTACTGGGGGTCTCAGATAGAGGTGACGGAACTCCAAGGCCGTGTGTCTGGCATGATCTCCAAGGGCTACCAACTCACAACCGTGGTTCAGGTAATGCTGGCCTGACTTGTTCTTCCCTGCCAACACTGAGGCTCCTCCCTATGGGAGTTCGATCCGGCTGGAGACCGGCCCCTGAAGCATCTCTTCGGCTTTACGCACAAAGAGATTGGGAAGCATCTCCTCAAGAGCCAGAATGAGTGGCCAAATAAAACGGAGGACACGGGCTATAGCGTTGCGTTTACCGCACAAGAGGTAATCAAAAAGTTCTACCGAACATATATTCCCTTCTTATTTTAATAATAATAGGAATTGGAGTTTTTGCGTGATATACAGGGTTGGACGAAGAAGGCAATCCGGATTAAGTGTCCGACGCCTTTGCCAGAAGACCCAGAGACGCCTCAACTGACGGCGATGATGGTCCCGACGCCATACAAGGCGCCAGACAAGAAATCCAAGAAGAAGAGCAAGGAGGCTCAAAGCGGCCCCCGCCATGCGGACGCAAAGTCCGAAGAGATCAACATCCTTTCCTCCGATGAGGAGGAGGATGACAAAGAAGAAGAATCCCATGTACAAGGCAGGAGGAAGAACAGGGCGGCCGCTGCTGATGCATGCAATGCCGCACCCCGGAGGAGGCTGAACCTCCCCGTTCGTTCGGACTCATCGTCCGAACATAGCTTTGTGGTGAAGCCTAGGGAGAAGCCCCCGACCGAGACGTAAGTTTGTTTGGATATATTAATCATTGCACCTTGTTTATCTAGCATTTTAATGCTTTCTAAGTATTTATCACCTGCTGTCCTACAGCCCTCCCTAAGCACACCATGATGCCTCGTTATCGGAGGGGAACTCTCTAGCGCCTAGAGAGACGGAGAGTGACCCGCTGGTCCGAGCTCCATCTTCCGTCGCCCACGGGCACACCGAAGTGTCCTCCTAGCATCTGTCTTCCGCTCAAGGAGATGGGGGTGGGGAAGGTGATAGGGTGACCGAGGGTAACACATCGGCTACCGCTGACCATGGGGAAAAATCCCCATGGAGACCGAAGACGGGGGGCCCAAACAATCTGGGGCCCCGCGGAACACTGATCCGGAGCCTAGACCGGCTCAGGGGTCGGAAGACTAGACCCCCAAGGTGGGGGAGGATACGACGGCGCCCGGGGTCAATCCGAAGGCGCCGGACCCTCTGGAGGGAGCACTACAGGGTGCTTCCGTCGTGGAGGAGCACCGCACCGTGATAGGTACGGTCATGAAGAAGATTCATGTAACACCCCATATGTGATACCTTCCTTATATGGCAATAAAACAATTACCATTTGATCCTTGTCCTTTTCCTTGGGTATTCTTTTCAATTATGCCTTCTCATTTGTCATTGCATTGTCATATTTCTTTTTCTTTATGCATTCATGGATTACTTCTTCATCATCATTGCATCATGATCATCATGGCATTTCACTTGTCATTGTGCATGGCTCTTTCCTAGTATGTTAAGTGAGGTCATCTTGATCTTGTTGTGGTGGTGGATGCAAGATCATGTCCATTCTTAACCCTTTTCATCTAGCACCACTTCCCTTCTTTTCTTTTCCATTCTTTAAATTTTGCAAGTGGCTTAACCTCTTCTTTGAAAATGTTCATCTCCTCCCTACTTCATTGGTACCTTGACCTAAGTCTCCTTGCAAAGCCTTGCCTCATTTTGAAATGATTTGGTGAGGTTAAAAATGACAGAAGTTTGAACCATATTCAAATTTGTTTTATTTTTCTACCTCTAAAAATGCCCAAGTCATTTTTATAAAATAGGGCACAATTCCAGGAGCTAGGGAATATTTTATTTCTCTCCTAATTCCTTTTCTTTTGGTCTAGGATTTTCTTTTTGTCTTCCGTCTGAAGAAAATAGAAAAAGAAAAGAAACCTGCAGCAGCAGCCAGCGGCAGCGTAGCCCAGCAGCCGAATGGGCTTGGCCTCCCCCTCGGCCCAGCTAACCAGCGCTAGCCGGCCCGCGCCCGCCAGCCCGCACGTCCCTCGCACCCGTTTGCACCCACGCACCCACTCGCCCCCTCTATCGCGTTTCCACGTGGACGACTCGGGCCCGTAGGTCAGCGACCGTGCACAGCACCGCATCCACCTTTTCTTCTTCCTCCGTTCGCGCCATGGGGACCGCGAGCGAGCACGCCGTTGTGCACCGTCGTTGTTCTGCCCTCTTTTAAACCCTCTCTCCTTGCCCTTTAGCCCCCTAGGGTTCGCCTCTTCCTCCTCCCGCCCCCAAGTGAGCTGAGAGCCACCATATCCGTCGCGCCATCGTCGTCCCGAGCGCATCTAAGCGCACGGGCTCGTTGCCGACGAGCTCCTCGTCTTCCGCTGCCTCGCCAAACGTGTCCTTATTCCTCCCCGATGTCGACTATATCCCCTACGCCTGCTACACGGAGCTGACGGCCACGTCTTCTTCTTCTTATTCCTCGACGTCGACTCCGGCCACCGCAAGTGCTCGATCGTCGTCGCCGTCGAATCCGACCACCTCATGGCCAGCCGAACACACCACAGTGTCCGTGGTGAGCATCCGCATCTCCCCGTGCCCTTTTCCCCTTCCTTTGCGCCGTCTAGAGGCTAGTTCGCCGAGCGCCCGAGCTCATCACCGTCGGACCTCGTCGCCGCGAGTGCTCCGACCCCCTCTCACCTCGTTTAGATGCCCGTTAGCTTCGCCGTGCTCAGCGTAGTCGTTTTCCCCCTTCGTAGTCGCAACTAGGGTCCTGGCCTCGCCGCGTTCACCTCCGCTGCGCCGCTTCTATCACAGCTCACCGGTGTGTACTCCGTCGTCATCTAGCCATCCAATAGCACCCAGAGGTGTGGGATTCCTCTGCGAATCCGTCTAGCACCTCAGTCGCTCCAATTGGTCGCTGGAGCGGCTCCGTCGAGCTCCTCCGACCACCCATGTTTTCCCCTCTGTTCTGCATCTTTAGTTTAGTCAAGTGGTAATGTTCCTCTTCTCTGTCAGATGCACGCAGCTAGCCCAGTGGTGTGTCTCTCGTTCAGTTAACCATCAGCCTGGGTTCGAGTCCCCGCACGGCCAGTGGTATTCGGCCCCTTTTTTTTCTTTGTTTCACTGACAAGCTGGCCCCACTGTCAGCCTCCCAGCTCTATCACACCCACTCCCGCACCCACTGTGCCACGTTAGTCCCCCCTGGAACCACTAGTCAGTGGCTACGGCTAGTCCAGGCTGGGTCTGTGTAGCCCTTTTTCTTTTCTGTTTTTGTTTTATTTTAGTGTGTGCATTTTCTTTTGCATAATTCATATCTTTTGATTTATGCATCTGTTCAAAATACTTCTTATATGAAAACTGCCTAGTTTTTAGTGTAGAATATTTATGTGCAGTTTGTGGCCATGGTAAAAACATTTAAATTGCTGTTTGAATTATTTTGTGTTTAAAATATGCTCAAGCTTGTTAAATTCATAACTAAATGACCATAGCTCCAAATTTGACAGACTTTATATGTATTTGGGGTGGAAAAATGTGTAGATTACGATGGTGTTGTCACTTTGCATGTTTAACAACTCTAAAACTTTGTTGCTACAGATCTGTCCTATATGTGTTATTATGATCATGGGAGTTTCTGGAAATTGTTGTTTGATCTTTTCGGCCCATTTAAAATGCTAGCACGATGTTGTTGATCCTAGTTGCACCCTTGCCATGCTAAGCAACTTATAAAACTTTTTGGGCACCTGTTTAATTGAACTACATAACCACTCGTGACTATGTTTGTTCTTGTTTTCCTTTTGCATTTATCCCTTCATGTTAGTGATCTAGTTTTTTTTGTCATGTCACTTGTGCACTCATCTTGCCCCTAGGAGTTGCATCACATCCTGCCCATATTCACATGCATCATAACTCGCATCATGTGTTTGAGCATGGCATGATGATTGATTGTTGTTCCGGTGTTTGTATTATTGTGTTGGTTAGAGCCCGGTGACGATTCAGGGTTCGAGGTTCATATCGAGACTGAGTTTGAGGAGCAAGGTTACGATCCCTCCATGGACTTAAGAGGCAAGATGACAATTCCCTGATATCACATCTATCTTTGCCTATGCTAGTTGTCTCGCTCTTTAGATATGCATCGATGCCGATTCCTGTTTGTCAGCCTCCTATTGTTGCAATGAAAGACTCTGACCGCCTTCCTAGCAAATCGTTGATTGGCTAAGTACGTTGTTGCCCAGCCCCTCTTATAGCGTTGTTAGTTACAGGTGAAGTTTTGAAGATTGCTCCATGTATGGACTTGCTTATTGGGTTAACACAATATATACATGTTTAATATTAATGCACCTATATATTGGTAATGGGTGGAAGGCTTTGCCTTCTGCTTGGTGTTTTGTTCCACCCATGCCACCTTAGGACCCGATAAACCGGTGTTATGTTCCTTGTTTTTGCATCCCTAACACGGTTGGGGTTTATGGGCCCCCCCTTGATAATCCGCACTACTTAAAGCTTTTCCAGCAAGGCCCAACATTGGCTTTACATTAGCCTAACAACTAAAACTTGCATAGGGCGTTGCAAACCCGAGTTCTTAATTAACAACCCTGGCCAGTGCTCTTGATGAGTGTTGGTCCAAACTGGGGGTCCTGCAGGGCCACCTTGGGGAAACCCGATGTCTGCTAAAAACCTGTAGCATCGCCCATCCGGTCGTGCCTGAGACGAGATATGCGCGGCTACTATCAGGGTGTCAGCACGCCGGGATGTCTTGCCGGATTAGTGTTACCTTTGACGAAATATCTTGAGCACGGGATTCCGAGGGTACACGGGTCTTCCCACTTTGGAGTTGTGACTCCGCAGATCGTGAGCTTGTGATGGGCTAAGTTGGGACACCCCTACAGTGTTTCATCTTTCGAAAGCCATTCCCGCGGTTATGCGGCAGTTGGGAATTTGTTAATATCTGGTTGTAGATAACTTGACACAATATCCATAAGAATGGACTACCTGTGTGAGTAACCGTGATGGTCTCTTTACGAAGGGCTTCGGGAAGTGAACACGGTGGGGTTATGTTTGATCGTGAGTAGCTAAGATCACTTCTTGATCAACTTGGCGACCGTTGGCACTTGTTATCTTCTCGCTCTAAACCCTTAAGCTAGTTGCTTAGTGCTTGCTACAAACACTTTAATAAACTTTCCCACACCTAAGGCTTTGGTAGTTTTGATACCCGGGAATGGGATTGCAGAGTCCTTGTGGCTCACAGATTCAACACACACCAGATGCAGGTACCGCTGAGAACAATGCAGGAGATGGATCAGAACTTCACTAGGAGTTCGATGAAGAGCGTGGTCGTTACTATGTTTTGTATCTCGACGATCAGTAGTGGTTCTTAGTAGGAGGATTCGGGCTTGTTTTTATGGTATCTTTCTCGTTTGGATTTCGTCCGTAGTTGGACTGTGTGTTTTGGATGATTGTATGTTATTGTATTCACTGTGTGACGTGGTGAGTGTAAGCCAACTATCTTTTCCTTTTCTTCTCCGAACTTTTACATGAGTTGTGCAAAGATACCATACTTGAGATCATTCTAGAATGCGCTTATGTCTTTAAGTTGTGCCTCGACACGTAGGAGACATAGTCGCATCCTGGGCATTACAAGTTGGCATTCAGAGCCTTCTCTGACCTAGGAGCCCCCTGATTGATCGAACCGCTGATGGTTGAGTCTAGGCACACACTCAAAATGTTTTGAGTCATATATATATCGGAGAGTAGGATTTCTTTTTACTCCTCATCCCCTTCACCGCTCTGGTGAGGACTCCTGACGTTGTTCTATTTCCTCTACTCTCAAAAATTCACCAAATTTTTTTTAGGATCACGCGGGTATTGTTTGGATTCTTCCGATATCTTTGTGCCGAGAACATTGTTCTCGATGCCTCCTGTCATTTAGGGGTTATGGCAGTGTCCCGGGGAGTTGAGCTCTGAGGTGTTGTCGTCACAAATGTATCATAGCGGTTCTAGAATACCAGAGGCGGCCGACATCTAAAACTCATCTATGCATGTCTGTTGGTGAGATAACCCCGACGTCACCCAGTACTGGGGAGATAGTTCGGGAGTATTGCCACATCTAGTATAGCGGATGCGTTTTGAAGGTCCGAGGTAAACAGTTTTCGAAGATGACTGGTTATGTGTTGACGGATGGATACAGCTGGATGTAGGTTTAGAGTTGAGTGCGCGGTGCTTCCCCTGTATCCCCAAAACCAGATTGCATAACCGAAAAGCTTCGGGAATTAATAGGTGGGTTTCAAGTAGCTCATAGGTAATCTTCCAACGAGTGCATGATATGAGGTTTGGGGTTCAACATCTAGTGAAGATGTTTCATGGGCGCTGTTCCAATTGGGAGTTGCATCTTAAATGATCCTTGGCTATGATTATCCGGGGATTGCAAGACCCTTTATAACACGTGCCATGGAGGATTCAACACGAACATGTGGGACGAAACTTCTATTATGTATTTGTTCCATCTGTACCTTGTTGTTTTATTCTATCATTTTGTTCTCCCAAGTGGCTTCTCGACAGGTTGTTGTACCATTAAGCATTGGAATTCATTTGTTCAATTTTGTTTGGATGTTCATTGTGAAGACTATATGTTGCAAATATCTAGCCGTTGATTCAGCTTATCTATTAATTGCTTCTTTGGCTAATAGTTGTCATCATCTTCAGGATGGCACCTAAGAAGGTTCCCAACCCAGACCAAGAGGGCGAAGAAGAGCGTCCTCCTGAGCGTCCTCCTTCCCCTCCTCCTCTGTCCGAGGCATGGAGAGCGGTTATGCAGCCAACCAACTAGAACACTCAGATGCTCATGCAAGTGATGCAGAATTTCCAAGCCAATCAAGCAAATCAAGGCAATCAAGGGAACCAAGGCCAAGGAAATCTGTTCAATCAACCTCACTTTGCGACACTTAACCAATTCTTGGCAAACCAACCAAAGTCTTTCAGTTACTGTGTGGACCTGCTAGATTTTGAAGATTGGATCACAGACATCAAAAAGCACTTTGAATGTAGTAACATTAGAACTGAAGATTATGTCAAATTTGCCACTTTCCAACTCAAAGATCAAGCTGCAGATTGGTGGCAACAGTACAAAGACTCCAGAGGTGGTCGTGAGATCTCGTGGACTGATTTCTGCAGAGATTTCCAGTCTCGTCACATTCCAACCAATGTCATTGAAGGCATGTGTGAGCAATTCCGCAACCTGACGCAAGGCACCATGTCCGTCTATCAATACAATGTCAAGTTCTAGAATCTTACCCGTTATGCGAAGCAAGACATCCCCGATGCCAAGAGCAAAATCTACCAGTTCCGAGGTGGTTTGAAAGATGAACTCTAACTTGCTCTCACCTTGTTCGAGCCGGATGAATTTGATCAATTCTACAATATGCCTCTTAAGGAATAGGCAGCTCAGCTCAAGTGTGAAGCTTCCAAAAAAAGGATAAGAGATGATGTTCACTCCTCCTCTTCCTCTCAAGTGGTTACCAAGCAGCAGAAGTTCTGGCTACCACCTCCTCCAGTGCTCTGTCCTCCAAGCAACAACAAGCACTCAGGTGGTCGTGGATTCTCACACCCACCCAACCCAAGCAACCAGTCCAAGCCTTAGTTCCAAGCTCCAAGACCAAGCAGTCCTTATCATTGGCCTCTTTCAGAAGTTATTTGAAACAAGTGTTCTCAGAAGGGTCACTATGCCAACAAGTGTCCCAACCCAAGGCGCCTTCCGCCTGCTCCACATGTCAGCAATGCTATTGTCAAGCACAACCCCAAGGCAGGAAGACTGAACCTGATGAATGCAGTTCAAGCAGAGAATTCTTCTGATGTGATAATGGGTAACCTCTCAGTTAACTCTATACCTGCTAAAGTCTTGTTTGATTTGGGGGCATCATGCTCTTTCATATCTCACCCATTTCCAACAAAGCACAATTTCTACACCAAAAATTTGCCAAGGGAGTTATCAATTATTTCTTCGGGAAAATGAATGCATTCTAGCGTGTTTTCTCCGGACATATCTATTCATATGGGTGATTATAGTTTTCTGGTTGCACCGGTTGTTCTCGGAAACTCGGAAATTGATCTTATTCTTGGGATGGATTGTCTCTCCAAGCATGATGCAAATATTGATTGTGCAAACAAGGAGGTCAAGCTAACTCATCCTAACGAAGACATGATTATCTTCGCAGCTCGAGATAATACAATCAAGCTATTCTCTCAATGAAAAGGGCGAGATTAATGCCATTTCTCAGATTTCGGTGGTTTGTGAATATGAGGATGTATTCCCGGAAGAGCTTCCAGGCATGCCTCCCAACCATCCAATTGAATTCGTCATTGAACTTGAACTTGGTACCGAGCCAGCCTGTCGGCATCCGTACAAACTTTCTCCTGATGAGTTGAAGGAATTGAAGAAACAACTCGATGAGCAAGAACGTATGGGTCTAATCAGACCAAGTACTTCTCCTTGGGGCTATGGTGTTCTATTTGTCAAGAAGAAGGATGGCACGGAACGCCTTTGCATTGATTACGGGCCATTGAATAAGAAGACAATAAAGAATAAGTACCCGCTCCCCAATATCAATGAATTGTTCGAGCAGCTCAAAGGAGCCAAGGTTTTCTCGAAGCTCGATCTGCGGATGGATTACCATCAGATTTGTATCCTAGAAGAGGATATTCCCAAGATTGCATTCAGAATGAGTTATGGCTCCTATGAATACACGGTCATGTCTTTCGGCCTTGCAAATGCTCCACCCACTTTTTCTCGGATGATGCACTTCATATTCAACCCCTACACCAATGAATTCATTCTCGTCTACCTTGATGATATCTTGGTATTCTCTAAGAATAAAGAAGCCCATGCCAAGCACCTCTGTTTGGTCCTTGACAGGCTCCGTGAGTATCGGTTCTATGCGAAGTTCTCGAAATATGAATTCTGGCTTGATAAAGTCCTCTATCTTAGCCATATTATCTCTGCTGAGGGCATTTCTGTTAACCCCGAGAAGGTTGAAGCTATTGTCAACTGGGAACCTCCGCAGAATGTCAAACAACTCCGAAGTTTCCTCGGTCTCGCAAGCTATTGCAGAAGGTTCGTTGAGAACTTCTCCAAGATTTCCAAGCCTCTTTCCAACTTGCTGCAGAAGAATGTCAAGTACTCGTGGACTCCTGATTATGATGTGGCATTCAAGACACTCAAAGAGAAGCTCATTTCTGCTCCGGTTCTTACTCCTCCGGATGAGTCCAAGCCTTATGAAGTCTTTTGCGATGCTTCATTGCAAGGTCTTGGTGGTGTTCTCATGCAAGACAAGAAGATCATTGCATACACTTTACATCAGCTGAAACCAAGTGAGAAGAATTACCCCACACATGATCTTGAGCTAGCAGCAGTTGTTCATGCCTTGATGACGTGGAGACACCTTCTGTTGGGCAGAAAAGTGGACATCTTCACTCAGCCAAACCTTAACCTTTGCCAGACTCGTTGGGTTGATATGATTCAAGAGTACGATCCAAGCATTGAGTATACTCCTGGCAAGGCCAATGTCATTGCAGATGCCTTGAGCAGAAAGGCTTATTGCAATAGTCTCCTTCTCAAACCGCTCCAACCTTAACTTTGCGAATCATTCAGGAAGCTCAACCTCCAAGTTGTTTCGCAAGGATTTCTTGCCAACCTTCAAGTCGCTCCTACCTTGGAAGATCAAATCCGTGAGGCCCAACTTAGTGATGCTATGGTGCAGAAAGTGAAACATGGTATTGCTAAGGGTACTCCCAAGTACAAGTGCTATCACATTGATGACAGAGACACTTTGTTCTTTGAGGACAAAATCGTGGTTCCCAAAGGTGATCTCACAAAGCTCATAATGAACGAAGCACATGACTCACTCCTCTTGATACATCCAGGAAGCTCCAAGATGTACCATGAACTCAAGCAATCATATTGGTGGACTCGCATGAAAAGAGAGATTGCTCAATTCGTGAATGAGTGTGATGTCTGCAGAAGAGTGAAGGCAGAGCATCAACGTCCAGCCGGACTCCTTCAACCTCTACCTATTCCCGAGTGGAAATTCGATCACATTGAGATGGATTTCGTCACCGGTTTTCCCAAGTCCAAGAGAGCAAATGATGCTATCTTTGTGATGATTGACAAGCTAACTAAAGTCGCTCATTTTCTTCCAATCAAAGAATCCATCAACGCAGCTCAGCTGGCAGAGCTGTACACCTCCAGAATTTTCTCTTTGCATGGCATCCCTCAAGTGATCTCCTCGAACCGTGGAAGCTTGTTCACTTCCAAGTTCTAGGATTCCTTTCAGTCAGCCATGGGCACCAAGATTCGCTTCAGCACTGCGTTTCACCCTCAGACTAGTGGTGAAATCGAAAGAGTGAACCAAATCCTTGAAGATATGCTCAGAGCTTGTGTAATCTCCTTCGGTATGAAATGGGAAGATTGCCTTCCATTTGCCAAATTCTCCAACAACAACAGCTTCCAAGCAAGTGCAAGCAAAGCTCTGTTTGAAATTCTTTATGGCTGAAAGTTTCGTACCCCTCTCAACTGGTCCGAGACTGGTGAACATCAACTCCTTGAAAATGATTTGATCTCAGAAGCAGAAGAAATGTGCAAAGTCCTACATGACAATATCAAGGCCGCACAATTGCGTCAAAAGAGCTACTATGTCGGCAAGCACCGAGATTTGCCTTTCGACATTGGTGATCATGTCTATCTCCGTATTTCTCCCATGAAGGGAACTCAGAGGTTTGGTATCAAGGGTAATCTTGCTCCAAGATACGTGGGCCCTTTCAAGATTCTTGGCAAGAGAGGCGATCTAGCCTACCAACTCGAGCTTCCCTCCAACTTTGCAAATGTGCATGATGTGTTTCACGTGTCACAACTCCGCAAGTGCTTCAAGACGCGTGAACGCACTATTCCTTTCAAAGAGAATAATCTTCAGCAAGACTTGTCCTATCGTGAGCACCCCGTTGCTATCCTTGAAGAAACTGAGCGCAAGACTCGCAACAAGTCCATCAAATTCTTTAAAGTGAAGTGGTCACACCATACCGACCGAGAAGCTACATGGGAACGAGAAGTAGATCTCCGTTACGAGTATCCCGCCTTCTTTCAGTACTAGATCTCGGAAAGAGATCTTTTTGTAGTAGAGGAGAGTTTGTAACACCCCATATGTGATACGTTCCTTATATGGCAATAAAACAATTATGATTTGATCCTTGTCCTTTTCCTTGAGGGTTCTTTTCAATTATGCCTTCTCATTTGTCATTGCATTGTCATATTTCTTTTTCTTTATGCATTCATGCATTACTTTATCATCATCATTGCATCATGTTTATCATGGCATTTCACTTGTCATTGTGCATGGCTCTTTCCTAGTATGTTAGGTGAGGTCATCTTGATCTTGTTGTGGTGGTGGATGCAAGATCATGTCCATTCTTAACCCTTTTCATCTAGCACCACTTCCCTTCCTTTCTTTTCCATTCTTTAAATTTTGCAAGTGGCTTAACCTCTTCTTTTTAAATGTTCATCTCCACCCTACTTCTTAGGTACCTTGACCTAAGTCTCCTTGCAAAGCCTTGCCTCATTTTTAAATGATTTGGTTAGGTTCAAAAATGATAGAAGTTTGAACCATATTCAAACTTGTTCTATTTTTCTACCTCTAAAAATGCCCAAGTATTTTTTATAAAATAGGGCATAATTCCAGGAGCTAGGGAATATTTTATTTCTCTCCTAATTCCTTTTCTTTTGGTCTCGGCTTTTCTTTTTGTTTTCTGTCTGAAGAAAATAGAAAAAGAAAAGAAACCAGCAGCAGGCGCATGGGCTTGGCCTCCCCCCTCGGCCCAGCTAACCAGCGCCAGCCGGCCCGCGCCCGCCAGCCCGCACGTCCCTCACACCAGTTTGCACCCACACACCCACTCGCCCCCTCTACCGCGTTTCCATGTGGACGACTCGGGCCCGTAGGTCAGCGACCGTGCACAGCACCGCATCCACCTTTTCTTCTTCCTCCGTTCGCGCCATGGGGACCGCGAGCGAGCACACCATCATGCACCGTCGTTGTTCTAGCCTCTTTTAAACCCTCTCGCCTTGCCCTTTAGCCCCCTAGGGTTCGCCTCTTCCTCCTCCCGCCGCCAGGTGAGCTGAGAGCCACCAGATCCTCCGCGCCATCGTCGTCCCGAGCGCATCTGAGCGCACGGGCTCATCGCCGATGAGCTCCTCGTCCTCCTCTGCCTCGCCAAACATGTCCTTCTTCCTCCCCGACATCGACTATATCCCCTACGCCTGCTACATGGAGCTGACGGCCATGTCTTCTTCTTCTTCTTCCTCGACGTCGACTCCGGCCACCGCAAGTGCTCGATCGTCGTCGCCATCGAATCCGACCACCTCCTGGCTAGCCGAACACACCACAGTGTCCGTGGTGAGCATCTGCATCTCCCCGTGCCCTTTTCCCCTTCCTTTGCGCCGTCTAGAGGCTAGTTCGCCGAGCGCCCGAGCTCATCGCCGTTGGACCTCGTCGCCGACGAGTGCTCCGACCCCCTCTTGCCTCGTTTAGATGCCCGTTAGCTTCGCCGTGCTCAGCGTAGTCGTTTTCCCCCTTCGTAGTCGCAAGTAGGGCCCTGGCCTCGCCGCGTTCACCTCCGCCGCACCGCTTCTGTCACAGCTCACTGGTGTCTACTCCGTCGTCGTCTGGCCATCCAATAGCACCCAGAGGTGCGGGATTCCTCTGCGAATCCGTCTAGCACCTCCGTCGCTCCAATTGGTCGCCGGAGCAGCTCCGACGAGCTCCTCCGACCGCCCATGTTTTCCCCTCTGTTCTGCATCTTTAGCTTAGTGAAGTGGTAACGTTCCTCTTCTCTGTCAGATGCACGCAGCTTTCCCAGTGGTGTGTCTCTCGTTCAGTTAACCAGCAACCTGGGTTCGAGTCCCCGCACGGCCAGTGGTATTCGGCTCCTTTTTTTCTTTGTTTCACTGACAAGCTGGCCCCACTGTGAGCCTCCCAGCTCGCTCACACCCACTCCTGCACCCACTCTGCCACGTTAGTCCCCCCGGACCCACTAGTCGGTGGCTAGGGCTAGTCCAGGCTGGGTCTGCGTTGCCCTTTTTCTTTTCTGTTTTTGTTTTATTTCAGTTTTTTGCATTTTCTTTTGCATAATTCATATCTTTTGATTTATGCATCTGTTCAAAATACTTCTTATATGAAATCTACCTAGTTTTTAGTGTAGAATATTTATGTGCAGTTTGTGGCCATGGTAAAAAACATTTAAATTGTTGTTTGAATTATTTTGTGTTTAAAATATGCTCAAGTTTGTTAAATTCATAACTAAATGACCATAGCTCCAAATTTGACAAACATTGTATGTATTTGGGGTGAGAAAATGTGTAGATTAAGATGGTGTTGTTACTTTGCATGTTTAACAACTATAAACTTGGTTGCTACAGATCTGTCCTATATGTGTTATTATGATCATGGGAGTTTCCGGAAATTCTTGTTGGATCTTTCCGGCCCATTTAAAATGCTAGTATGATGTTGTGCATCCTAGTCGCACCCCTTGCCATGCTAATCAACTTATAAAACTTGTTGGGTGCTTGTTTAATTCAACTACATAACCACTCGTGACTATGTTTGTTCTTGCTTTCCTTTTGCACGTGTCCCTTCATGTTAGTGATCTTGTTTTTTTTGTCATGTCACTTGTGCACTCATCTTGCCCCTAGGAATTGCATCACATCCTGCCCATATTCACATGCATCATAACTTGCATCATGTGTTTGAGCATGGCATGATGATTGATTGTTGTTCTGGTGTTTGTATTGTTGTGTTGGTTAGAGCCCGGTGATGATTCAGAGTTCGAGGTTCCTATCGAGACTGAGTTTGAGGAGCAAGGTTACGATCCCTCTGTGGACTTAACAGGCAAGATGACCATTCCCCGATAACACCTCTATCTTTGCCTATGCTAGTTGTCTCGCTCTTTAGATATGCCTCGATGGCTATTCCTGTTTGTCAGCCTCGTATTGTTGCCATGAAACACTCTAACCGCCTTCCGAGCAAACCGTTGATTGGCTAAGTACGCTTTTGCTCAGCCCCTCTTATACCGTTGTTAGTTACAGGTGAAGTTTTGAAGATTGCTCCACGTCCAGACTTGCTTATTGGGTTAACACAATATATACATGTTTAATATTAATGCACCTATATATTGGTAATGGGTGGAAGGCTTGGCCTTCTGCTTGGTGTTTTGTTCCACCCATGCCACCTTAGGACCCGATAAACCGGTGTTATGTTCCTTGTTTTTGCGTCCCTAACACGGTTGGGGTTTATGGGCCCCCCTTGATAATTCGCACTACTTAAAGCTTTTCCAGCAAGGCCCAACATTGGTTTTACATTTGCCAAACAACTAAAACTTGCATAGGGCGTTGCAAACCCGAGTTCTTAATTAACAACCCGGGCGAGTGCTCCTCATGAGTGTTGGTCCAAACTGGGGGTCCTGCAGGGCCACCTTGGGGAAACCCGGGGTCTGCTAAAAACATGTAGCATCGCCCATCCGGTCGTGCCTGAGACGAGATACGCGCGGCAACTATCAGGGTGTCGGCACACCGGGAGGTCTTGCTGGATTAGTTTTACCTTTGACGAAATATCTTGAGCACGGGATTTCGAGGATACTCGGGTCTTCCCACTTTGGAGTTGCGACTCCGCAGATCGTGAGCTTGTGATGGGCTAAGTTGGGACACCCCTGCAGGGTTTCATCTTTAGAAAGCCGTGCCCGCGGTTATGCGGCAGATGGGAATTTGTTAACATTCGGTTGTAGATATCTTGACACCATATCCATAAGAATAGACTACCTGTGTGAGTAACCGTGATGGTATCTTTCCGAAGGGCTTCGGGAAGTGAACACGATGGGGTTATGTTTGATCATGAGTAGCTAAGATCACTTCTTGATCAACTTGGCGACCGTCGGCACTTGTTCTCTTCTCGCTCTAAACTCGTAAGCTAGTTGCTTAGTGCTTGCTGCAAACACTTTAATAACCTTTTCCACACCTAAGGCTTTGGTAGTTTTGATACTCGGGAACTGGATTGCTGAGTCCTTGTGGCTCACAGATTCAACACACACCAGATGCCGGTACCGCTGAGAACAATACATGAGATGGATGAAAACTTCACTGGGAGTTCGATCAAGAGCATGGTCGTCACTATGTTTCATATCCCGACGATCAATAGTGGTTTTACTAGGAGGATCCGGGCTTGTGTTTATGGTATCTTTCTCGTTTGGATTTCGTCCGTAGTCGGACCCTGTGTTTTGGATGATTGTATGTTATTGTATTCACTGTGTGACGTGGAGAGTGTAAGCCAACTATCTTTTAATTTTCGTCCATGTACTTTTACATGAGATGTGCAAAGATACCATACTTGAGATCATTCCAAAATGCTCTTATGTCTTTAAGTCGTGCCTCGACATGTTGGATACATAGTCGCATCCTGGGCATTACAATTCAGTCCGTCAAAGGCGGACTGAATGAAGCCTTCAACAGCCTGCTAACAGGCTTTGAGGTAAGCAATGTAATATTCTTTATGGGACTTTATTTGTTTTACATGCACGTATATAGCCAGTAGCCCCTGATGCTTTGTGTGATTCTGAACAGAATCGGACGAAGTATCCATAGTATAGCATATTATAAAGTCGAACTCTATGCTTTTGTATTTGAACAGGGTTCACTAGTTGCGACAACTACACGAGATGCAGAAGTTGCCGAACTAAATCGGAAGCTTTTGTTGGCCAACGCGGACCTCGACCGCGTGAACCAGCGTTTAGATGAAACACAAGGTATGCGGATTTGAAACATTTAGATGTCAAGAAGACTAATTAATTGAGTATGGGTATAAACTCTTTATGTTATTCTGTATTAAACAGTTGGCGCCACTGAGCTCGAGGCCCTCAAGGGCGAACTTGCAAAGGCGAAGAAGGAGGTCGAGGCGAGCAGGGCAATCGCTAACAAAGCGGTTGCCGGTCTAGAGGCCGAAAAGGCCACGTGCCAACAACACGTGGCTCGGGTGTCCCAAGTCGAGGACGAACTCAAAGATTATATTCGCAACTGCGAGGCGTTGGAGTTGAAGGCTTCAGAACAAACATCCGAGCTTAATGCGGCAGTTAAGGCTACCCAGGATGCACGAAGCGAGTCACGCAGCGCTAGTGAAGAAATCAAGCAGGCGCAGGAGATAGCATCTGGTAAGACTTTTCTCTTACATAGCATCTTCGGAGGGCGGAAGTACCTTGGGCTGACACAGTTATGGAGTTCTCCAGGCATGTTTACCGATCTTTCGAGGAGCAGTGCTGATGCCGCCCAATACTTCTCCGCCCAGGAGGGGAACGACACAGAGAAGTTGTCTTGGTCGCAGTTCTATGCACCAAAACATTCGGTCCTCCTCAACGACCAGATGAAGCAGCTGGCCGAGCTGCACAATATGGAGGGTTTGGCCATGAAGGACTTGATAGTCCGGCTATGGCCCACTGAGCCAGTCCCAAGTAGTTACTTCTGATTGGTGAAGTGGCTCGTCGAAGCGAGCCCGCGGGTCGATGCGTTGAAGTGTTTGGCCTGCATAGAGGGTGCTTGGATGGCCTTCGCCCGTGTAAAAGTACACTGGGAGAAGATGAAGGCGCAGGATATAGCTATTGCTGGACTGTCCGAAGGCAAGGAGCAACGCAAGCCGGAGAGATACTTCGAGGATGTCATAGAAGGCGCCCGCCTTGTATAAGGCCAATGCTCAAAAGATGTTATCTTTGAGTAATTGTATCCGGTTGTAAACACTTTAGCTTATGAACAAATGTATATAACTTTTGTGCTATTATAATATGACTGACTTTTACCTCATGTGCGGCCGTTTATTTAATTCAGAAAGTTTCCAATTGTCGGCTTCAGCCCCCATGTGAATAGTACTAGGGTTATGGTCATATGCATAGACACTCATTATCCAACGTCGTGGTCCGTGTAGGAGGTGTATGCGGAACAAACCAGGCAATCAGACTATGCGGCGTTATTGCTTTCACTTAGCCATAGGTGTTTGACAACTGGGGCTAGGTACTAGCCCCTGGTGCGTATATGGTATTTCCGGATTAAGGTATCCATTTGTATGCGGATGGGCAAAAACCAACCCTTCGTATAACACGGGGTAGATCTCCATCTATCGTAGTATAACAGTTAGTCACCGAATCGCGGACCAGGTTCTCGCATATCATGATAGTCATTTTTGACTTTCTCTACTGAGGTACTTGACCAGATGAGCCAGAAGTACAATTGCAGTAGTTCTCCCTTGACACCCTAGTCGAACAATCGGGAACGTAGGGGTAAGCACAGGAGCCGGGAAACCCAACTGTTGACCCAAGACATGATTCGAAACTGATGCATATAAATCAAATATCCTGGACGCCGAACACTCCCTATGGGTGTTCGAGGTTTTCGACATATACCGGGATGGAAACAGCCCCTTGTAATGGACCCTGTTGTCAAGGCACATGTGGCAATCTGTCGTGGGGAGAGAACACTGGTGGTGAGAGAATAAAACTCTACATATAACATAAACCAAGCTATTTCTATAATATCCCGTTATAGTATGGCGAGCCGTATGTTTACAGATAATGCCGATAACTTCCTTGGACATTTTACATGCCAGAAATGTATAAAACAGAAAAGAGAAAAAAAGATTTACACGGGGTCTTAATCTAAGAAGAAACCTTAGCATAGGTCCCTGCTGCATGTCTGCGCCGTTTTCTCCTTTGTAATGTGTCCTTGCAATGGGGAGTGTGATGGCCATTTGTAAAAAAGAAAGAAAAAACCTGGAAAAGAAAAGAAGTCCAGTGTGGCCGTAAACAAAATCGGTTCGTTTAATGAACCTTGAAGGATAGTTTTAAAGTCCGAATAGGGTTGAGCCGAACTATGGACTATTTGTCTGCATTGTGCCCCCAGCGCCCCCAAGGAATTTTAAGGGCATAATTGTGTGCACGAGGCACGTATGCTACCACCTTATGGGGCAGTCGGTGGGAGCGCAACTGCTAATCTAGCTTAGGTTCATCCAAGCTGCCGCACTGAGGTGTATGCCGGACACGTTTAGCTGTGTCCGCGGTCTTAACGACCGATAGGCTATCTGGCTTGAATAGGCCATTTTGGACTTCGGCTGCTAAGGCCGCAGTGTCCTCCTCCGTACGGAGAGACCGCTCCATATTTCCATTGGCCGTGATGATGCCACGTGGTCCAGGCATTTTGAGATTTAAATAAGCATAATGCGGCACTGCATTAAAGCGGGCGAAGGCCGTTCTTCCGAGTAGGGCATGATAGCCACTTAGGATTGGAGCTATGTTGAAGGTTAGCTCTTCACTTTGAAAGTTATCGGGAGAGCCGAATACGACCTCCAATGTTAAAGAGCCTGTGCAGCGGGCTTCCACGCCTGGTATCACTCCTTTAAAGGTTGTGCCGCTTGGCTTGATTCTTGACGGGTCTATCCCCATCTTGCGGACAGTGTCCTGATATATCAGATTGAGACCGTTGCCGCCGTCCATAAGGACTTGAGTGAGATGGTATCCATCGATTATTGGGTCGAGCACTAGGGCAGCAGAACCCCCATGACGGATACTAGTCGAATGATCCATGCGATCAAAAGTGATCGGACAGGCTGACCATGGGTTGAAATTGGGGGCGACGGGCTCGGCGACATAGCCATCTCGGAGTGTGCGCTTGTGCTCCCTCTTTGGGATATGAGTGGCATAGATCATGTTCACTATTTTGATCTCCAGTGGAAATTTCTTCTCTCCCCCTACCTCTTGAGCTTGCGTTGTATTCCCTCGAAGAGGAAAGGGAGATGCAGCACAGTAGCGTAAGTATTTCCCTCAGTTTTTGAGAACCAAGGTATCAATCCAGTAGGAGACCACGCGCCAGTCCCTCGCACCTGCACAAACAAATAAGAACTTCGCAGCCAATGCGATAAGGGGTTGTCAATCCCTTTACGGTCACTTACGAGAGTGAGATCTGATAGAGATGATAGTTATATTTTTGGTATTTTTGGTTCAATAAAATAGCAAATAAAAGCAAGAAAAGTAAAGTAGATGTAGATTGATATGTTGAGAATAGACCCGGGGGCCATAGTTTTCTCTAGTGTCTTCTCTCATGATAGCGGTATTCTACGGCGGGTAAACAAATTACTGTCGAGCAATTGATAGAAAAGCGAATAATTATGAGAATATCTAGGCATGATCATTGTATATAGGCATCACGTCCGAGACAAGTAGACCGAAATGATTCTGCATCTACTAATATTACTCCACACACCGACCGCTATCCAGCATGCATCTAGTGTATTGAGTTCATACGAACAGAGTAACGCTTTAAGAAAGATGACATGATGTAGAGGGTAAACTCAAGCAATATGATGAAAACCCCATCTTTTTATCCTCGATGGCAACAATACAATACGTGCATTGCTGCCCCTGTTATCACTGGGAAAGGACACCGCAAGATTGAACCCAAAGCCAAGCACTTCTCCCATTGCAAGAACTATAGATCTAGTAGTCCAAACCAAACCAATAATTCGAAGAGACTTGCAAGGACATTATGAGCACACATAAAAAGTTCAGAGAGGAACCAAATATCTTTCATAGATAACCTTGATCATAAACTCAGAATTCGTCGGATCTCGACAAACACACCGCAAAAAGAGATTACATCAAATAGATTTCCTCGAAGACTTAGGAGAACTTTGTATTGAGATCTGGAGAGAGAGAAGAAGCCATCTAGATACTAGCTATGGACCTGAAGTTCTGAGGTAAACTACTCACAACTCATGGTGAGGACGATGATGATGATGATGATGAAGGCCTCCATGATGGATCCCCCTCCCGGAACAGGCTCCAAGATGGGATCGCCACGGGAACAGAAGCTACGGCGGTGGAATTAGGGTTCTCTCTCTGCGTATGGAGTTTCTGGGGTACGTAGGTATATATAGGAAGAAGGAGGGCACCGTCGTCCGTGTGGGCCAGCCTCGAGGCAGGGGGCGTGCCCTGGGAAGGAGGTCGTGCCCGCCACCCTCGAGGACAGGCCTTCCATCCCCTGACTTGGTCCTGAAGTTTCCCGAGCGTGATTACCTCCAAAAATATCTCTCGCGAAGGTTTCATTCCGTTTGGACTCCGTTTGATATTCCTTTTCTGCAAAACCCTGAAATAGGCAAAAAACAGCAATCTGGACTGGGCCTTTGGATTAGTAGGTTAGTCCCAAAAATGATATAAAAGTGAATGGTAAAGTCCATTAAACATCCCAGACTTCATAAATAATAGCATGGAACAATAAAAAATTATAGATACGTTGGAGATGTATCAAGCATCCCAAGCTTAATTCCTGCTCGTCCTCGAGTAGGTAAATGTTAAAGAAAGAATTTTTGATGTGGAATGCTAATCAATATAGTTTTTCAATGTAATTCTCTTAATTGTGGCATGAATGTTCAGATCTAATGGATTCAAGATAAAAGTCTATATTGACACAAGAAATAACAATACTTCAAGCAATACTAACAAAGCAATCATGTCTTCTAAAAATACCATGGCTAAAGGAAGTTATCCCTACAAAATCATATGGTCTGTCTATGCTCCCTCTTCATCACACAAAATATTCATATCATGCACAACCCCGATTTTAGCCAAGCATTTGTTTTCATACTCTATTTTTTTCAAACCTTTCAACTTTCACGCAATACATGAGCGTGAGCCATGGATATAGCACTATGGGTGGAATAGAGGTGGCTGTGGGGAAGACAAAAAGGAGGAAGATAGTCTCACATCGACTAGGCGTATCAACAGGCTATGGAGATGCCCATTAATAGATATCAATGTGAGTGAGTAGGGATTGCCATGCAACGGATGCACTAGAGCTAAATATGAATGAAAGCTCAACAAAATAAACTAGTGGGTGTGCATCCAACTTGCTTGCTCACGATGACCTAGGGCATTTGAGGAAGCCCATTGTTGGAATATACAAGCCAAGTTCTATAATGAAAATTCACACTAGTATATGAAAGTGACTAATCATGAGACTCTCTATAATGAAGATCATGGTGCTACTTTGAAGCACAAGTGTGGAAAAAGATAGTTGCAATTGTCCCTTCTCTATTTTCTCTCATTTTTTTGGAGGGGCTTTTCTCTCTTTCTTTTTCATTTGCCCCTCTCTATTTTTTTTGGGCCTTCTCTTTTTTTATTGGCCTTTCCTCACGCGGGACAATGCTTTAATAATCATGATCATCACACTTTTTGTTACAACTCGATACTACAACAAGTATGACTCTACATGAATGCCTCCGGCGGTGTACCGGCATAAGCAATGAATCAAGACTGACATATATGAAAAATTATGCATGGTGGCTTTGCCACAACTACGATGTCAACTACATGATCATGCATGGCACTATGACAATATGATGCGTGTCATATGAACGGAACTATGGAAAGTTGCATGGCAATATATCTCGGAATGGCTATGGAAATGCCATGGTAGGTAGGTATGGTGGATGTTTTGAGGAACAATATGGTGGCTGTTTTGAGGAAGGATATATAGTGGGTTTATGGTACCGGCGAAAGTTGTGCGGTACAAGAGAGGCTAGCAATGGTGGAAGGGTGAGAGTGCGTATAATCCATGGACTCAACATTAGTCATAAGAACTCATGTAATTATTGCAGAAATCTATGAGTCATCAAAAACAAAGCAAACAACGCATGCTCCTAGGGGGAAGGTTGGTAGGAGTTAACCATCGTGCGCCCCCGACCTCTACACAAAGGTTGGCACTCTAAAAATACCTCATGCTCTAACTTCATCACATAGCGGTTCACCATACGTGCATGATACGGGAATCACTAACCTTAACACAAGTATTTCTCAATTTCATAATAACTCCACTAGCATGACTCTAATATCACTATCCTCATGTCTCAAAACAATTATCAAGCATCCAACATCACATTCTATTTAATGCACTTGGTGTGAAAAATTTACTACATTGACATTAGATGTTTATCATGTGAAGACTAGTTTCTTTTGCCTAAACACATTACCATGATGTTTTAATGGACTCTCAAATAGATATAAGTGAAGCATGAGAGTTCAACAATTTCTACAAAATATTACCACCACCGTGCTCTAAAAGATATAAGTGAAGCACTAGAGCAAAATCTATTCAACCACCGAACTGGTATATGACCGGCATGATTGGCTTGATAGCTGCCGCCCTGTGTGGGAGCACGGTCCCTGGATCCGTAGATGGATCTAGTCTTGACAGCCTTTTTGTCCAGGTCCTCACGCAGATCGTGTTTCCAGCCCTGAGCCGCATCCTCCTTTCCTTTACGGGGCGGGGATGCGGGCTTGTGTACGTCGTTGCTAGCCACTCTGTCCCGTCCACGAGGTGGTTGGTCCGGCTTGTCAGCGGTGTTATTCATTGGAGGTATAGGTGCGGTAGCCTCGTCGTCGAACTCGGGCAGCAGTTTACGCTTAGGATAGCCTTCGGTTTGGCGACTGTAGCCATATTTTTGCCCAGCGTCTAGCACTTTGTTCCATCTATCGTTGAGCGTATCATGTGCGGCTCGAAGCCGTCGCTGCTGCTTTTTCAGGCTCCTTGCGGTGGCAATAAGCCTCCGGTGGAAGCGATTTTGTTCTAAGGGTTCTTCTGGGACGATGTATTCGTCGTCGCCCATGCTAACATCCTCTTCGGAGGCAGGTTCATAATTGTTGTCTTTGGTATTGCTGTCATCGGACAGTGGTCCCGGACAATGTTCGCGGTCCTCTCGCTCGTCCTGCTCCATCGCTGGATCTGTGGGGTCTTCGGCTTGCTCCGGACTGTCATCGTCGTTAGTGACAGTGTTGCTATCTTTCCCTTTACGGGATTTAGTTCGGCGCTTCAGACGCCGACGCTTGGGAGGTTCATCGACAGGCTTGTCCTTTGTGGGATCATTTTCACCGTCACCCTCCTTCTCCTTAGGTGTATCCACCATATACACGTCACATGAAGACGTAGCTGTCCATCGCCTGGTTACGGGTGGGTTTTGGTCTAGATCTGCTTCGGCTTCGAGGTCCATCCCTTCGAAGTCTTCGAAAGTGTAGTCAAGTAGATCCGTTAGATCTTCTACCATGGCTACCAAGTGGGTGGTGGGTGGGAAGTGACATTCCCCATCATCAGCCTCTAGTTCGAACCGGAGATAATTCGGATGTGTGTCCGCAGCGAAGGAGAGAGATTTTAATGAATTTAAGACATCGCCAAAAGGTGAGTGCGAGAAGATGTCTACAGCGCTGAATTCGGCGATAGACGCCCGAACAAGCTCGAAGGACGCAGATGCACATGGTTTGGAACCTGTAGCCGGAGATGAGTCCGGAGTTCCGGTGACACAGATCCCGCTCGGAGTTGGGTTTGTGTGCGGCTCCAGCGCCGCTGAGTCTGCGGCTTCTACGGCGGGGTTGAGCTCCCCGTCCTCGGGTGATGCGATCTATTCCAGATCTAGGGCCAGAACGGTTACATGTGCTATTTCCTAGAGGTGGTCCGATGACAGAGTTGGGTCATGTTCATCGTGGTGGCACGGAGCGATCGTCGTGGGCTCGAATCCGTCGAGGATCAAGTCTCCGCAGATATCAGCAATGTAGTTCAAGCTTCCAAACCTGACCTGATGGCCAGGGGCGCAGCTCTCAATCCGCTCGAGGTGGCCTTCTATGTTGGCACGTAGCATGAAGGCGCCGAACACAAAGAGCTGGCCGGATTAAAAAGTTCCCTCGACCGTGCCATTGTTGTTGACAAAGCGATCCATCAGTCCTTCGGTCGACAACATAGTGCAACTCTCAATGAAAGCACCAATGTCGGTGTCAAAACCGGTGGATCTCGGGTAGGGGGTCCAAACTATGCGTCTGAGGATCGATGGTAACAGGAGACTAGGGAGACGATGTTTACCCAGGTTTAGGCCCTCTCGATCGAGTTAATACCCTACTTCCTGCTATATTTATCTTGATGAATATGATTACAAGAGTTGATCTACGTCGAGATCGTAATGGCTAAATCCTAGGAGTCTAGCCAATGATTCTGTTGTTTCTTCTCTACCTTAGCCTCTACAGACTAAACCCTCCAGTTTATATATGTACCGGAGGGCCCTGGGGTTTGTACATAACCATCTTGCAGAGGAAGGAAATATTACACCCGAACCTAAAACCTGCCATTATACGTCTACAGGAGTCCTATCAGGATACAAGAGACGATCTTCAGCAATGGTCTTCACGGCCCGCCAGTCCGGCCCATCACAAGTTATCTGACCACATGTGGACCCCTCTATCTAGGACTCCCTCAGTGTGTGAGCTAGATATCGAAGAATATGCTTCACAACTTTATGGTGTGATTCCTTTGGTGTAGCTTAAAATCGGGCACACATGCAAACACTAAGCATAATATCTAACCTAGATGCACATAGATACAATAAAGATCCAATCATGGAGCGGTATACCTTTTGATCGAAGTCTTTACCATTTTCATTGGTGCAGAGATGGTCATTTGTGGGCATAGGGATTTTGACACCTTTGCAATCTTGCATGCCGAATTTCCTCAGAACATCCTTGAGGTATTTCTCTTGAGATATGAAGATGCCATTGTGTTGTTGACGAATTTGAAGGCCTAGAAAGAATTTTAGTTCTCCCATCATGGACATTTGATATTCTTCACGCATCATGTAGCCAAATTTGTCACTGTAGCGTTCATCAGTACAACCAAAGATAATATCATCCACATAGATTTGACACACAAACAATTCATCGTCATATGATTTGGTGAAAAGAGTTGGGTCAAGTGAACCATGTTTGAAGCCTTTCTTCGTGAGGAATTCCTTCAAAGTATCATACCATGCCTGAGGGGCCTGCTTGAGGCCATAGAGGACCTTATTGAATTTGAAGACTTTGTCATGATGTTTAGGATCTTCAAAACCTGGGGGTTGAGCAACATATACTTCTTCCTCAAGCTTACCACTGAGGAATGCACTTTTCACATCCATTCGATTTAAGATGATATTATGATGGTTAGCATAAGCAAGTAATATGTTAATAGCTTCAAGTCTAGCAACAGGAGCAAAAGTTTCATCGAAGTCAATTCCTTCAACCTGTGTGTAGCCTTGAGCTATGAGACGAGCCTTATTCATCACCATGAGGCCATTTTCATCTTGCTTGTTACAATAGATCCACTTGGTGCCAATGATATTATGCTTCCGAGGATCTGGTCGCTTGACGAGTTCCCACACATGGTTGAGCTCAAATTGATATAATTCCTCTTACATAGCTTGAATCCACTCAGGTTCCAGAAATGCCTCATCAACTTTGGTGGGCTCTATGATAGAGACAAAAACAAAGTGCCCACAAAAGTTAGATAAGTGTGAAGCTCTTGAGCGTGTGAGATGTGACGCCCCCGATTTGGCCGTACACTAATCATGCACACAAATGTCTACGACCAAGATTAGAGAGTCACTGGAATATATCACAACACAACTCTAGACACAAATTAAAATAATACAAGCTTTATATTACAAGTCAGGGGCCTCGAGGGCTCGAATACATAAGCTCGAATACACAAGGGTCAGCGGAAGCAATAATATCTGAGTATAGACATAAGTTAAACAAGATTGCCTTAAGAAGGCTAGCACAAAATATCAATGATTGAAAAGGAAAGGCCTCCTGTCTGGGACCTCCTAACTACTCCTGGTCGTCGGCGGTCTGCACGTAGTAGTAGCCTCCATCGGGGTAGTAGCAGTCGTCAAAGGTGGCTTCTGGCTTGTGGACTCCACAATCTGGTTGCATCAACAAGAAAGAAGAAAGAAGGGGGAAAAGGGGGAGAAAAGCAACCGTGAGTACTCATCCAAAGTACTCGCAAGCAAGGATCTACACTACATATGCATCGGTATCAATGAAAAGGGTAGTATCCGTGGACTAAGTTGCAGAATGCCAGAATAAGATGGGGAGAAGCTAGTCCTATCGAAGACTAGCATCTTTTGGAAATCACCAATCTTGCAGGAAGAGGGGGTAGTAGAGTAGTATAACATAAGTCATATTAATGTTGTTGTTCCAATGCTCCGGGATCCTTTCTCGACTCCCGAAGCAACATATCCAAAACATGCCTCAGCATCCAGTTCTAGTTGTAGCGATCGGGATACAACTCCTAGTGTCCGTTACCGTAGGACAGGCTATCGATGGATGTTTTCTTCCCTGCAGGGGTGCACAACATACCCACCATGCTCGCTTAACTCCGACCGGACACACCATCAGGTCATACCCAGCCTCGGCCGAATAATACGCCGCAACCCGACCTAGGCTTAATAGTGAGGTCAAGCACACCGGACTAAACCTATGACCCTAGGGGTCATGAGCCATCTCCCCGGGAACTCCTGCAAGTTGCGTACGTGGTCGGTGAGTAGACCTGGGCTACCTCCTTAAAAAGGTAGGTGCTTACGCGGTCCAACCAGGCGTGCGTCGCTCAGTCGCATGACGTCAGTTAAGCTTCGACTGATGCATATGACGTAGAACGCCCATACTATGCCCACGTGATGGTTAACGCTATCAGGCCAGAGGCCCCATGGGTCAAATATCCAAACCGTTTAGTGTCTTGGGAACGCGCGGTAATGAGCAGAGACTCACAATCATGTGACCCCATCGCCGTGTCTCGAGGACTTGCGGCAAGGGCTAAGAATGTCCGGTCATTCCTTGTAATTATCTCGCGGGCACCTTCCAGGTCAACCTGACTACACATCACTCACAATTAAGCTCACGCGGGTACCCCTTAGGGTCAACCCATCTTTAGTAACAAGGTTCAGTGTAACATCATAGTAACCATAGTAAATATGTGTCTAACACAAAAGAGAAACCTAAGGAAATCACCCTTGATGGAATTCCACCTGCTGTTTATCGTCAAGGTGAACGAAAGAGGAGTCACCATCGAGGTCCAATCTTGAGGAGTTGAACAACAGTGTCGTTATCGGGAGTGGAGAAAGATGAATCACCCTCAGTGACCATAACTGATGAACTAACCTACAAGGTTAACATCATATGTGCTGCTGAGGTGTCACCCTCGGCACTCGATAGTAACCCAATATTGTCAAGCAACTAAGGGGAAAGTGATGTGCGGTGCTGGGGCCTGGTCTTCAATCCCGTTGATCGGGTCTTCTGATAATCCAGCGGGGCAGTCGAGACAATGTGAGGGGGGGTCACTGGTGGATCTCTAACCAGCCTATACTAAGCAGTTTAGTAAATATGTAATGTATGAAAGCGGTATCAACAACAGGCCATGCATTAGAATAGGATCATACAAAAAGCAGTAGCAGTTCTAATGCAAGCATAAGAGAGAAAAGAGTGGGTGATATCGGAACGACCAAGGGGGGTTGGCTTGCCTGGAAGCTCCGCTGCAAAGGGACGGTTGTCGGTGACGTAGTCGATCACCGGGGCATCATCGGTTTCGAGTTCTACCGGAGAGAAGAGGGGGAAGAAACAATAAATATAAAGCATACAGATGCAACAGAGAAGCACGACATGTCAACACGCATTGCTAGGGCGCTCTAACGCGGTGCTACACGATACCGGCGGAGGAGATAACATCCGAGAAAGTATCCTCGGTGTTTCGTGTTTTTAGACAGATGAATCAGAGAAGGCAAGTTGCATGTTCGCGATGCTAGGGACGTGTGGCGGACGAACGGACCGCGTATTCGGATTCGTCTCGTCGTTCCGAGCAATTTTCCTATATAAAACTTTTTCATCCGAGTTACGGTTTATTTCATATGATTTCTTAATGTTTTAGCAATATTTTGAAATTGTTACTAAATTAAAACGGACTTATTGCGTCAGCATGATGTCATGCTGATGTTAGCAGGGTCAACAGTCAACCAATACTCTTACTGGTTGACTGGTCAGAACGGGCAGTGGGGCCCATTGTCATAGACTAGTTTAGCTAAGCAAATTTAACTAGACTAATTATGTAATTAAGCTAATTAAGCAGGATTAATTAGGTTAAATAATCATTTAGTTAAATATTATTTATTAATATTAATATTTTATTTCTTTTAAAACATTTTTTTAACATTTTGGAAGGAGTGGACCCCACTTGCCATATGCACTGGGGCTTTAGTGGGTGCACGGTTAACGGGCGCTGGGCGCAGCCCGATAGGGCGCACGCCCAGGGGCGCGGGGGCCAGGGCGCCGGGCTCCAGACGCCGGAGCGCGAGGCGCGGCGGAGAGACGCTGGCGCGGCGAGGGTGGCCGGCCGGAGTTGGCCCGGTCGGGGCCAGGCGCGGCTCGGCCGCGTGGGTGTCAGCGGGCGCGGGGGCAATTGGCGGCCGGGCTGGCGAGCGGTGACCGGCACGGGCGTGAGCACCGCTGCGCAACTGACCAGCGGTGGCAGTATGCGCGGGCGGTGACAGCCGAGGCTGCTGTAGGCTGGCTACGCTAGGTGGCAGAGGCGAGGACATGGGGCGGGGGGGCGGCGGACGCCACGTGTGAGGGCGACGGCGACACTGAGAGGATGCGGGGAAGGGTGGCAGTAGGAGCTGCACCGCGAATAGGGAGGGAAGGAGAGTAGGAAAAAGGCGGGCGGCGGCGCTCACATGGAGCCGGACGGGTAGGCAGCGGCTCGAGGTGTGTCGAAGACGTCCGGTGGTGCGAATCCACGACGGGGCAGCGGCGGCGACCGACGGTGGAGCCAGTGGTGATGACGAGGATGGGTCGCTCCGGCTTGACCCTCCGGTCATAGACGAAGTGGTGCAGCGGCGTCGATGACGGCAAACGGCGTCGTGCGATGAGGGGGCGCCGGCTGCCGTCAGGGCAGAGGCGAGGGGCGTCGCTGCGGTGTCGGGAAGACAGGGTCGGGCACCGCGGATCTAGCGAGGGGAGGGGAACGGGGGCGCATGAGGGAGTGGGGGAGAGCTAGGGTTAGGTCGATGGGAGGAGTCAGGCCATATAGGCCAGGGGGATGGGGAGTGGGCTGGCTAGGTGTGGGCCGAGGCCCACGGGAGCCAGGGGCTTTTGTTTCCCCCCTTTATTTTTTTTCTTTATTTTCTTTAAAGCATCTGTTTCAAATAGATAGGACATTTTAACACTTTGCAAAAAATTGCTAGTTCACCACCAAAACTAACAAAGGATTATTTGTCACATGATGAACATTTATGTTTTCATGTCTGAGCAAATTTTGAATTTCACATAACATTAGAGTTTGAATTTGACTAGAATTTGCAAGAGATATTAGACAATGATGATCAAACACGGTTTTAGCAAAAGATTGACTTAAGCCCAAGCGTTACTGTAGCATCATTACACCGGGGTGTTACATGAGAGGACCTGGTGCATTGATGTCGTCGGTGATTTTCTTGGTCTGCACTTATTTTGCCACTCGAGGATGAGCTGGTTGACGACTTTGATCTGGCTGAGCATTTTCTTCAGCAGTAGTTTCTTTAGGAGCACTAATATGATTTTCTTCATGGTGAGGAATGACTTCTTCAGCAGATTCTTCAGTGGGGATGCTATCCTCAGTAGCTTTGAACTTAAGGGATTCCTCGGGAGGTATTTCACCTGTCACAGGTGGTAGGTGCTCTCTTTGCGAGCCATTAGTTTCATCGAACCACACATCTACAGTCTCAACAATCTTGTGAATATGATTGATGAAGATTACGTACGTGTGCGAGTCCTTTCCGTAACCAAGCATGAAACCTTCATGTGCTTTCGGTGCAAATTTGGAATTGTGATGAGGATCTCTAACCCATCATTTAGCACCGAAGACTTTGAGATAACTCACATTGGGTTTCTTGTCAGTGAGGAGTTCATATGAGGTTTTCTTGAGGAGTTTATGGAGATATACCTTGTTGAGGATATGGCACGCAGTGTTGATAGCCTCCAGCCAGAAACGGAGAGGCATATTGTATTCATCAAGCATAGTGTGAGCCATCTCAACATGAGTCCTGTTTTTGCGCTCCACAATGCCATTCTGCTGAGGAGTGTAAGGGACTGATAGCTCATGAGTAATACCGAGTTCATCAAGATAGTCATCAAGACCAGTGTTCTTGAACTCGGCCCCATTGTCACTCTAGATATGCTTGATCTTTACACTGAAATTCGTCGAGGCCCTTAAGGGGAATCGCTTGACAATTTCCTGCACTTCATGCTTAAATGTGATGATATGCACCCATGTATAACGAGAATAGTCATCAACAATGACAAAGCCATAAAGAGATGTTGCATTTGTGAATGCAGAGTAATGTGTAGGGCCAAAGAGGTCCATGTGAAGCAGTTCAAAAGGACGAGTGGTAGTCATGATAGTCTTCGAGGGATGCTTGGATTTGATCATCTTTCCAGCTTCGCAAGCCCGGCAAAGATGATCTTTGAGGAATTTGACACCCTCAATTCCAAGGATGTGCTTCTTCTTCACAAGTGTGTGCAAGTTCCTCATGCCAGCATGACCGGGTCATCGATTCCATAGCCATCCTCCCGAAGCTTTTGCAAGTAGACATGTGGCAGGCTGTGGTCCTGCGGGGAAATCGACAATATACAAGTCTCCTCTCCTAAAGCCTTCGAAGACTTTGGATCTGTCAGATTCTAATATTACAACACAGCTGTATTTTCCAAAGACAACAAGCATATCAAGATCACAAAGTATTGATATAGATATGAGGTTGAATCCAAGAGACTCGACAAGCATGACTTTGTCCATGTGTCAATCTCCTGAGATTGCAACCTTACCTAGACCCAATACCTTGCTTTTTCCTTTGTCAGCGTAGGTGGTATGCTTCAGATGAGATGGAGATAAAGCAGAGTCCATCAATAGGTTCTTGTCACCGGACATGTGATTTGTACATCCACTGTCGAGGACCCACTCAGTAGCTTTGATAGAATCACCCCGTAGAATAATTAGTGCATCTTACAACTTATATGCTTCATAGTGAAGAATATGGCATCAATTTCATCAGAATGAATTTCATCAATAAGAGCAATATATGAAGAATGAGGACGTGAGAAATGAATGAATCAGTTCTTCATGATTAGCTTGCGTCCTTTCAAGCATTCTCAGGTCTCCAGCAAATTCTTCAGACATTTAAGTTTGTTTGGAGACCTGACCCTGCATAAGAGATTAGTTCTTTTTCTTCACCACCCACATCTGAAGGGGTGGCAAAGAGTTCATCATTCCGTGAGCACCAATTGAGAATGGGGGCATTGAAGCCAGTGCATTTCATTTCACAGGCGAGGGGTTAGAGTATGAATATGAGTAAGCAGAGAAATTCTTCGAGGACTTATGAACATAATGATTTGAAGAATAATGCATGTATTCGTAATCTTTATTCTTTTCCTATGAAACAGAAGCATTAGCACGATGATGTTCATATGAGGAATTTGATCCACTTGAGGAATTTGGTCCAAATGAGGACTTGGATCCATATGAAGATTTTGATCCATCTGAAGAATTTGCTCTAGGGTTCCTGTTCTTCACAGGTGGTGTCATGAGGCATGCACTTGAAGATTTTCAAGTTGCCTTTTGGGAACCCAGATTTTCTTCGTAGGGAGGCCATTCCTGCAGTTAGTTCCAACATACCTAGAAAATACTTCACCATTCTCATTTTTAAATAGTTTATAGATGGAGGCAAATGACTCATCAGAAGAATGTGAAGATTCACAAGTAAAGCCTGATAAGGTGGATGGATCTACGGGAGGTCCTTTTGAAGCAACCCATGAGGTTTTGGGATACTGTTCTGGTTTCCAGTAGGACCCATAAACATTGAGTTTCCTCTCAAAGGCAATACCCTCTTTCCTAGGGTTCCTTTTCAGAATCTGCTTTTTAATCACATCACAAAGAATTTGATGACCTTTGAGGCTTTTGTACAAGCCTATCACATACAATTCCTTCAACCCTGCATTTTCGTGAGTAGAATCTGTGGTTTCCTCAATTGAGGAAATTGTCACCACAGAAATAGTAGAAGAATTTGCAGCAATAGAAGCATTTGAACTTTCAGGTGAAGAATTAGCAGTTTCACGTTCAATGCATTTCAGATATGGTGGAATGAATTCTTCCTGAGCGGAACTGATCTCTTGAGCAAGTAATGAATCGTTTTACTTCTGGAGATCTTCATAACTGACCCTAAGCTTTTCAAGATCCTGCTTTCTTTGAAGAAATTCGTAGGAAAGCTTCTCATGATCAGTTAGGAGAGTGTTATGAAGATCCTAAAGGTTATCAAACTTAGACTGTAGTTGCTGAAGATTATTAATCAAAGTTTGAATTCGGTCCATTTCTTCACCTAATAGATCATCGCTTCTTTCTAGGAGATTTTGAACCTTTTCAAAAGCCTTTTGCTGTTTTATGGCAATATTAGCAAGTTTGGAATAGCTAGGTCTGAAATCATCATCAGATTCATCATAACTAGACTTAGATGAGTAATAGTCGGTTACCTTTGCACCTTTTGCCATGAGGCAAGGTGTGGACGATGAAAATTCAGGTTCAAAAGTCATCGTTTTCAGTGATTCCTTGAACTCAACAAACCAAGGATTCTGGCAGGTTCGATGACCTTCATAGACATGAGAGATTCGGCCCCAGATGAGATTTGCATTACACAGATGCACGATGAGTCTGAATTGATCTCTGGATAAACAGGAGCAGATGATATCCTTCACCATGATGTCCAGACGAGTGTATTTGCGAATGACCTCAGCATTCACCATCTTGCATAGATTAGTAAGACCAATTTCAGTGACGGTCCATAGCTCGATGTCCATCTCCAAGAGGCGCTTCTTCATCATGGCCTTCAACTTAGGATAGTCATGACCATCAAAGATGGGACATGACACTTTCTTCATGCATGCGGTCAACATAACTAAAAATCCAGGTGGTTCAACCAAAATCAAACAGAACAAGGGAGCACCTTGCTTTGATACCAATTGAAAGTGCGTTATATCGACTAGAGGGTGGTGAATAGACAATTTTTACAAATTCATCACTTAGGAAATTCTAACTGAGGAATTTCCTAAGCAACGAACTACTAGCAGCAGAATAGATACTCAAGTGCATGCACAACAAAGCAGTAGCATAGTCATCATGATGAAATTAAAGCATACACAGAGCACAAGTAGCGTGTAAACAAGATAAGCAGGCTGAAGACAGAAGACTGAAGAATTAGGATTGAGGAATTTGAGAAAGTCTTCAGTCAAAGTCTTTAAACAGTATAGATCAAGTTCATCAACACATGAATGAGGAAATGAAAGGGTTGAGGAAGTAGAACTAGTAGGCTTGTGAAGACAATGATTTGGTAGACCAGTTCCAACTGATGTGAGAGTTGTATGTCTGGTTAGGGCGGCTAGGTATTCAAACCTGAGGACACACAGTCCCGGACACCCAGTCCTGAACAAACAGTCATGGACACTTAGTCATCATTGTATTCCCCTTGAGCTAAGGTCACACAGACCTTGCCCAATCACTCGTGGTAAGTCTTCATAGGTGACTTCCAAACCATCACAGACTTGGTCACCCGGTAACCCACAATTCTTCTTGGATGCTCTAGACCATTGACGCCTAACCATCTGGAAGATCATAGTCTTCAAAGGTAACAAGCATCGGTTCCACACATGAACACTCTCTTCAGTGATGCTCAATCACTTTGGGGTTTTAGGTGTTGCGGCTTTGGGTTTTTCCTCACTTGATGATTTTGCTCAAAGTCCTCGGAGGATGGGTTGCTCTAATGACAAGTGTCAGTTTCTCTCGGAGTAGCCAACCAACTACTGGTTGTACGGGACAGCTATTAATAGCCTAGGGAGCATCCCGACATGATAAGACATAAATTCCCTTCAATGATATGACCGTTAGGTGGATAGGATATTTTGGGATAGCTGGCGCATAGCACAACAATGGTCGGAAATTTGAGCTCTCAAATTCCATAGGGTTAGCATGTTCCTCACTTGTAGGCAATCCACACTGGCGAATTCCTAACTCCTCGGTCAGAACAAATTCCTTTGAGAACAAAAGAACTTCGTCTCTGTCACTGAAGAGATTGACTGAACTGTATGAGATTTCTGATGGATTCACTCGAAGGGATTGGGTAGTGTAGGCTTTGAGTTGGCCATCACTTGGAAATAAGTTTCCTTAGTTTTACCTCGACCCCCTTTAACTGCATGGTGTTTCCTATGACTCAAGAAAGAGAAAATGAAACTATGAAAATAAAAGTCTTCACGCTTCATAATCCTTGCATGAATATCCAAGTCTTCAAGGACACACAATTTCCACATTTTCAGAGTCTTCAACTGAAGACATGCATTTTAGGGGTCGACATTCTTCATAAATATCAAACTCCTCATAAACTTATAGTACATGTGTACACTCACAAACACTTTAGTCCCTTAACCTATAAGTCTTCAATACACCAAAATCACTAAGGGGCACTAGATGCACTTACACAAGAATTTATGAAGATTTTTTTATTTGGCGGAGAATGGCGGCCTCCTTCCTTTCCTCCAAGATAACTATAACCAATATCTCCTACTCACTAATACCTTCATGCAACATTTTCACTTTCATTCTATGAAGGATCCTCCCATGGTAGAATTTAATTTATAAGATGTTCCTAAGCGAATGACACTTTATGATTTTTGCGATGTTTGCGAAATACCTTATGAGGGTGGAATCAGTGACCCATGCCCTAGTGATGTTGAGGATTTTACTGCTGAAACTACTATGGGGGAAGAGAGAGGGGTGTCGGAAGCGAGAGTGGCTAGCTTACATTTTCCAATTTTAGGATATTACTCATTATTTGTTGGGAGATGTTTGATTGGCCGTGGAGAGAGTGGAGGCCTTAGTGCCCCTAATGTCGATATTTTGCGCCATGCTCTATATGTTGATAGAACTTTTAGTTTGGGCGCTATTGTTGCTCGGCGGTTGAACACAACCAGTTTGAAGGGTAGTATCTTTGGCGGAGTGTATGCCTCCCGCCTAGCTAAACATGTTGAGATACCCATTAGGCACGATGAGGAGGAAGAGATAGTGTTGCCCATTAAATACTTAGACTATTCTAGTATGGTAGCAGATGACTTTATTGCCAAAGACGATGATAAGAGGCTCCTCTACAACTTAGTATTCAGTCAGGGCACATGTCAGATTATTATTTTTCCTGCACCTTCCTTGTTCGATATTCATTTAGGCGGGTACATTATTATGCCCGACTACATTTATGCATACTAGGAGCGGACTCGATCCCCAGTTCCTAGGCCAGCACCATCACCTGATTCATATCATGAGCCTATTTATCAGTGGGAGCCACAGGATCTCTCTAACCGGTGGGACCCTCGGGATCCTCCTCGGTACCCAGGAGATCTTTACTACGAGCCATAGCCATAGACCAACTTAGGCCAAAACCCTAAGCTTGGGGGAGTACGTATTTCTCATCAGCATTACACTCATGTTCACACACTCATTACAGTTGTCGGTGTTCATACTTTTTCCATTGCATCATTCATGTTAGTTTATATTTCTCACCTTCTTTTTGTGTGTTTGAAAAACTTTGAAAACCCAAAAATATTCCTCACTTATTTTTGTTTTTTCTTTCTTGTTTAATTTTTCTAGTAGTTGTAGTATTAAAAAGAAAACCCAAAAAGATTTCTCGTTCTTCTTTTGCTCGTTGGGAGCTTTCCCATGTAAATCGTTTTTCTCGTTCTTATTTTTACCTTCTTCGGAAAAAAAAACTCCCAAAATATTTTAGTGTGTTTCTTTGAAATTCTTTTTCTTTTCTTTGGGTCTTGAGGAGAAGACCACGATGACAATGTTGAGTGGCTCTCATATGCATTATTGTTGGTCTAACAAAGAGCCCATATTACCTTGTCTTCCCCTTTGAATAATTGTTTGCAGATTCCAACTTAGTCCAAATGTAGTTGCACTCTTATTATTATTGACATCATTCGGTCATGCAAGTGAAAGGAAATAATGATGAAATTTGATGAAATGGGGAAAAGCCGGTACGAACTCGACCTATTTTGCTTTTGTAAATATGATTAGCTCATCGGTCATCATTCAGCCTACTAATTATGAATCAAACATGTTTGCATTGACAATTAGAGATCATTGTTATTCATGCCATACATAAGTAGCTAGGCGTTGATAATCATTTGTCTTGTATGCCAAAATGCATTTAAAATGGTTATTATGTGGTATGATAGGATGGTATCCTCCTTTGAATGATTCGAGTGACTTGACTTGGCACATGTTCATGCATGTAGTTGAATCAAAATCGACATAGTGTGATGCCCCAGATGTAACAATTCCATTTATGGCAATATATTCACCGTTGACTTAATCAATTCAATTCTGGGCTCCTTCTTCATTTCGGGTTTCTGCATTTTTGCTTTAAGCGTGTGTTGCATATCGTTATGTCTTTTCCATCATGTGCATTGCATTGGCATAGTCTCACTTGCATCCGTGTGTAGTTGCATCGTCTGCGCCCTCTCCGTTGTTTGTTTCAAATTTCGACTCTCTCACACGGCACCCATCGCACCTCTCTAGCTTTGTTTCATGAGTGGGATAAAAACATCCTCGGAATGGGTCGAGAGTTGTCGAGTGGTCTTGGTATATCACCGGTAGACCGTCTGTCATGTTTCGTATCGTTTGGAGGTCGTTTGATACTCCAAAGGCTAACCACGTAACTCGCAAGAAGCCCTATCTCTTTTGGCCCAGCGCCCCTCCATAACAGTCCACTAGCCCATTCTAACCACCTCCATGCTCTCGGTCGTTGGATCAGGATCGCGTGGCCAAAAACCTCACCTCTTTTGGACTCTACTAGCTACCTCTATCTATAAAAACATCTCCCCCGTCCAAAATTACGAAGGAAAACCCTAACCTCCTTCTTCCTCCACCGTCGCCTCGAAATCTATGCCGTCGGACGTGTCCGTACGCGCCAGACATGCCCGCGCTGCACCAGATCCGCCGCCGCACCGTACGGGCCCGCGGGTCCCGAAGCTGGCCCGCCGGCCCGAATCGCCGCCGCTGACGCCTGCAGACTCCACGCCACGCCCCACTGGCGCTGGACCCCTCCAGCCGGGCCGCGCTCCGGCGACCCCAAGCCCGCCGTCCGCCTTCCGCCGGCGCCACCCCGCGCGCACGCCGCCGGCCGCCACCGGAACTCCGCCACTGAGCCGCCGCCCGCCGCCTCGGATAGTCGCCGCCTCCGGCCGCCGCCTCGCCACCGGCCGGCCCGCCGCCCGCCTACCTTTGGAAATTTCCACTAAGTCCTGAAATCCTTATAATGTGCTGCATCCTTCATCGTGTCGTATCTCCATGCTCGTAGCTCCTATTTGCGTGTATGAGATATCAAGATGTTCGTCTTGTAGTGATCTACGTGTTGACATCAGTTTTGTGCATGTTAGGGTTCATCTAGATGTCTTAATCTTAGTTGCCAAACTGCTATGTGATGTTACTGTTTCAGCACTAGTTGTCTGTTAACAATATGTTAGCATGTTTATGAGGTCATAACTTTGTGCATGTTGGTCCAAATGGAGTGTATGATATGTCAAAATGTTCGTCTTGTGATGCTCATGGATGCATTTGCATACAAGTTAGGTTTCATTACGATATGTTTAAACTTATTCAAAAAGTGCATGTGGCTGTTAAGTTGCTGAAATTGTTATAACTTGATGATTTGTCTTTTCGTAGCATTTTGTGTGATTTTCAGTTGAGCCACATGTCAACATATTTTAGGAGCATAATCATGTTATCTTTGAAGTGGTGCATTTGGTTTTTCATGATATGTTCTGTGGTGACTTGAACAAGCTTGTAAACATGCCATGCCAATGTTGTTGTTTTACACTTTGTGGAAAACTACTAATTCTGGGATTTGTAATAACATGTTGCCATGTAAACTTGATGCCACAATATTTTCCATGCATGTTTTGGAATAACTAGTGAGCATGTATTGATGTCCATGTTTTTGTCTATCAATCAATGCCTTTTTTTTGCATATATGCCATGTTGTAGCTTGGTGTTATCTTGCTCTCAAAATGCTTGAAATCTAAACTGTCAGCCTGTTAATAGAACATTCAATTTGGCAAAGCTCGTGTTAAGCAACCCTTGCATGGAATGAATTGTATCTTCGGATGAATTGGAAGCATAATATGTATTCTTCATACTCATGTATTTTTCATGCTTGTTATAATTGTGTTGCTTTCTGTTGTGTGCCTCCAAAGGCAGCCACATATCGTTTCTGGTTGCATGCCCAGTAAAATTTCACCGAGTCTGAGAAATGTGTTAAGTTATTGAATCTTGCCATGCTAGTTTAATTGTGTTCCAGTAAGTTTTTGGGTGTGTTCTAAGTTCATACTTGTTAAGAATCATGTCTACTTCACATCCACGCCTTTTTTCATCATGTTTGGGTGCTGTAGCATATTTAAACCTTGCTCCAAAGATGCCATGTTGCTGTTAACTTTAGTTTTGCATTGCATCTTGGTTTTCTTGCAATTTGCAACCGTGCATCCGATTCCAATGATCTTTATATCGATTTCGACCGAAATCATTCAATCTATCCCGTGGCATGCTTGGTTTGCAAAGATCTTACCCACATCCATCATGTATTTATATGTCCTTCCCGGCTTCATCTCCCTTCATACCGGTAGCTCTGTAGCATCATACTTGCATCTCTCTTGCATAACATGTGTTATTTTCTTGTCAAGTGTGTTTATTTGGATGCTTGTTATGTTGGGTAGCACCGGGAGACGAGTTCGAGTCCGAGGTTGAGACAGCCGTTGAGTTCGAGTACGAAGAGCAAGGTCCCGAGTACACCGACGACTTACCAGGCAAGATGACCATTCCTTGATATCACCTCTATTGTTGCCATGCTAGATGCCTCGCTCTATTGCTTATCGCGACACCTATCCTTTTTCATTTCAGCCCCACTTTGCCATAGGACCTCTAACTACCCACCTCGCAAACGGTGGTCTAGCTAAGTTACGATTTTGCTCAAGCCCCCTCTTATAGCGTTGCTAGTTGCTGGTGAAGATGAAGTTCGCTTCATGTGGATTGGGTTTTGGGAATTACACAATATCTATTATTTATATTAATGAACCTACAATGGGTGGAAGGTTTGACCTTTTGCTCAGTGTTTTGTTCCACTCATACCGCCTTAAGAACTGATAAACCGGTGTTATGTTCCTTGATTTTGCGTTCCTAACGCGGTTGGGTATATGGCGACCCCTTGATAGTTCGCTTTGAATAAAACTCCTCCAGCAAGGCCAACCTTGATTTTACCATTTGCCTAATAACAACTAAAATTTGCATAGGGACTAGCTACCCCCGAGGCTTTATTAACAACCTGGGCCAGTGCTCCTCATGAGTGTTGGTCCAAAATGGCAGTAGCCGAGGCCCCCAACGGGTGTGCCAGCCGGAAACTTAGCCAATCCGATCGTGGCCTAAGACGAGATACGCGCGACTCCTATCAGGGTGTCGGCACGTCGGGAGGTCTTGCTTGACTTGTTTTACCATTGTCGAAATATCTTGTACACCGGGATTCTGAGTCTGGTCGGGTAGTCCCTAAGAAAATGGGTTTTTACCTCTGTTGATCGCGAGAGCTTGTGATGGGCTAAGTAGGAACACCCCTGCAGGGTTATGATCTTTCGAAAGCCATGCCCGCGATTATGTGGCGGATTGGAATTTGTTAATATCCGGTTGTAGACACCTTGACACAAAACCTCAAACATAATACACTACCATGTGAGTAGTCGTGATGGTCTCTTTTCGAGGGAGTTCGGGAAGAGAACACCACTGGGTTATGGATGACTCATAGGTAGACATGATCATTTAGTGATCATGATTTAGTTCACGACAGATGGCTTTCACTCCTCTTCTCGCTCTGATGATACGTAAGCTAGCCACCTCATCTACGCTTAGCGCTTGCAGCAGCCACTTTTACACTTTCTCCTTGCCCCAAGGCTCTAATAGTTTTGATACCCGGGAATGGGATTGCTGAGTCCTCGTGACTCATAGTTTACTACAAACTCAGTTGCAGGTTCAACCAAGTACGATTCAGTTGATGGCCAGGAACTCAAGTGGGAGTTCGATGAGGAACGTGGGCGTATGTACGTGACGTTTCCCGACGATCAGCAGTGGTTCCTACTAGGGCCGATCGGGCATAGTGGGTGGTTATCTTCTTTTCATTTGGATTTGTCCGTAGTCGGACCATGATTGTACTTGGATGAATGTATGACTTATTTATGCATTGTGTGAAGTGGCAATTGTAAGCCAACTATGTATTTTCCCCCTTTGTTCTTGTCCATGGGAATGTGTGAAGATAACCTTCTTGCGATCATACGAAAATGCGATTATGCCTCTAAGTTGTGCCTCGACACGTGGGAGATATAGTCGCATCTTGGGCTTGACAAGTTTGTATCAGAGCCTTCCCCGACCTAGGAGCCACTATTTGATCAAACCGTTGCCGATGTTGACTCTAGAATTTTAAAAAATGAGTCTTAGGATTATATATATCGGAGAGTAGGAATTCTTTTTTTTCCTTATCCCCTTCGTTACTTTGGTGAGGACTCCTGACATAGAAGTTTTGTCTTCCTACCCTGTTTTCCACTAAAAAAATAGGATCACACAGGTATTGTTGGGATCGTTCCGATATTTTTGTGACGAGAACATTGTTCTTGGTGCCTCCTGTCATTTAGGGGTTGTGGCAGTGTCCCAGGGAGTTGAGCTCCGAGGTGTTGTCGTTACAATTGTATCGTTGCAGTTCTAGAATACCAGAGGTGGCCGACATCAAAAACTCTTCTATGCTTGTCTGGTGGTGAGATAACCCCGACGTCACCCAGTACTGGGGGGATAGTTCGGGAGTATTGCCACAGCTAGTATAGAGGATGCTTTTCGAAGGTATGAGCTAAACAGTTTCCAAAGGTGCCTGGTTATGTGTTGACGGATGGATATAGCTGGATGTAGGATTTACTAGTTGAGTGATATGCGGTGCTTCCCCTGTATCCCCAACACCAGATTGCATAACCGGAAAGCTTCGAGAATTAATAGGTGGGAATTCAAGTAGCTCTTAGGAAATCTTCCAACGGATGCATGATATGAGGTTGGGGTCTATCATGTATTTGTTCCATCTGTTACCTTGTCGGTTTATTCTTCAATCTATTCACGTGGCTTCTCAACAAGTTGATGTGTCATTTAAGCTTATGGAATTCATTCGTTCATTGCTATGTTCGGATGATATTGTGAAGATTTATGTTGCAACATGTCTAGCCTTTGATTTAGCTTATCTATTTTGCAATTGGGATTCTAACGGTTGTCGTCATCTCCAGGATGGCACCTAAAAAAGTTCCCAACCAGAGCCCGAAGGTTGAGGATGAAACACCACCATCCCCTCCTCCTCCGCCAGAGGCATGGCGGGCTGTGATGCAAGCCACCACCACCAATACTCAGATGATGCTTCAGATGATGCAAGCTTTTCAAACTATTCAGAACAACCAGAACAATTAAGGGAATCAAGGCCAAGCTAACTTCAACAACCAGCCTCACTATGCTACTCTAAACCAATTTCTTGCAAATCAGCCCAAGTCCTTCAGCTATTGTGTCCATCCGCTCGATGCCGAGGATTGGCTCACTGACATCAAGAAGCACTTCGAGTGCAGTAATGTCAGACCTGAGGATTATGTCAAGTTTGCCGCATTCCAACTCAAAGACCAGGCCGCGGATTGGAGGCAAGAGTACAAAGACTCCAGAGCGGGTCGTGAGATCTCTTGGACTGACTTTTGCCGCGATTTTCGTTCTCATCACATCCCTACCAGTTTCACTGAAGGAATGCGTGAGAAATTCCGTAATCTAAAGCAAGGCAACATGTCTGTCTACCAGTACAATGTCAAGTTCCAGAATCTGGCCCATTATGCTAAGCAAGACATTCCCGATGCAAAGAGCAAGATCTATCAATTCTGAGGTGGTTTGAAAGATGAACTCCAGCTTGCTCTCACTCTCTTCAAGCCAACTGAATTTGATCAATTCTACAACATGGATCTCAAGCAAGAAGCTGCCCAGCTCAAGTGTCAGGCTTCAAAGAAAAGAATCAGAGATGCAGTCAGCTCCTCTTCCTCCTCACAAGTGGTTGCTAAGCAGCAGAAGTTATGGCATCCGCCACCTCCAGTGTTCCGTCCTCCAAGTCGGAACAAGCACTCAGGTGGTCGTGGATATTCCCACCCACCCAACCCAAGCAACCAGAACAAGTTTCAGCCTCAGGCTTCAAGGTCAAGTGCTCCTCCTCCTCGCCCAGCTTCAGAGGTCACTTGCTACAAATGTGGTCTAAAGGGCCACTACTCCAACAAGTGCACCAACTAGAGGCACCTTCCGCCACCTCCTCCTATCAAGTCGTCAAGCAACACCATTGTCAGGCACAATCCCAAGACGGCGAGAGTTAACTTAATCAACGCAGCACAAGCAGAAGATTCTTCCCAAGTGATCATGGGTACTCTTGCAGTTAACTCTTTTCGTCCGAAGGTGTTATTCGATTCTGGTGCATCACATTCTTTCATATCAAAACAGTTTGTGGCGAAACATGATTTCTTCCTGGATAAGTTGCCTAGACCATTGACAATTGCTTCTCCGGGTCTGGTGATGAATTCTCGCTTAATGGTTTCGGATGTTTCCATCAAGATGGGCGATTATAAATTTCTAGCTTCCCCAGTTGTTCTCGGCAATTCGGACATTGATCTCATTCTTGGAATGGATTGGCTCTCTAAGCATGATGCTCTTCTTGATTGTGCAAACAAGAAGGTCAATCTTACTCATCCTTCCGAAGACGTGATTATCTTCACAGCTCGAGATAACACAATCGGGCTATTCTCTCTCAATGACAAGGGCGAGATTAATGCCATATCCCAGATTCCGGTGGTTTGTGAATATGAAGACATATTTCCTAAAGAATTACCAGGAATGCCTCCCAACCATCCAGTTGAATTCGTCATTGAACTTGAACCTGGTACAGAGCCAGCATGTCGGCGTCCGTACAAGCTATCTCCTAAAGAGTTGAAGGAATTGCAGAAGCAACTCGACGAGCAAGAACGCTTGGGTCTGATCAGATCAAGTTCTTCTCCTTGGGGCTGTGGTGTTCTTTTTGTCAAGAAGAAGGATGTTACGGAACGATTGTGCGTTGGTTACCGGCCATTGAATAAGAAGACAATTAAGAATAAGTACCCACTCCCCCAATATCAATAAACTGTTCAAGCAGCTCAAAGGAGCCAAGGTTTTCTCGAAGCTTGATCTACGAATGGGCTACCATCAAATTTGTATCCGTGAAGAGGATATTCCCAAGACCGCATTCAGGACAAGTTATGGCTCCTACGAGTACACAGTCATGTCCTTCAGGCTTGCAAATGCACCTCCTACCTTCTCTCGGATGATGCATTTCATATTCAACCCCTACACCAATGAGTTCGTCCTCGTCTATCTTGATGATATTCTGGTATTCTCCAAGAATAAAGAAGACCATGCCAAGCACCTCCGTTTAGTTCTTGACAGGCTCAGAGAGCACCACTTTTATGCAAAATTCCCAAAGTGCGAATTTTGGCTTGATGAAGTTCTCTATCTGGGTCACATTATCTCTGCCAAGGGCATTTCAGTTAACCCCGAGAAGGTCGAAGCTATTGTTAAGTGGGAACCTCCTCAAAACGTCAAGCAACTCTGAAGCTTCCTCGGGCTTGCAAGCTATTGCAGAAGGTTCGTCGAGAACTTCTCCAAGATTGCCAAGCCTCCTGTTGCAAAAGAATGTCAAGTATTATTGGACTCCTGAGTGTGATGTGGCATTCAATACACTCAAAGAGAAGCTTGTTTCCGCTCCGGTCTTAACTCCTCCTGATTAATCAAAACCATACCAATTGTTCTACGATGCCTCTTTGCAAGGTCTGGGTGGTGTCCTTATGCAAGAGAAGAAGATAGTGGCATACACTTCTCGGCATCTCAAGCCAAACTAGAAGAACGACCCCACTCACGATCTTGAGTTGGTGGGAGTTGTCCACGCTTTGATCACGTGGAGACACCTCTTGTTGGGCAGACAGGCGGACATCTTCACCGATCACAAGAGATTGAAGTATATCTTAACACAACCAAACCTCAACCTCCGTCAAACTCGTTGGGTCAAGATGATTCAAGAGTACAACCCAAGAATTGATTACACTCCTGGCAAGGCCAACGTGATTGCAGATGCCTTGAGTACGAAGGCTTATTGCAACAGTCTCGTCCTCAAACCGTTCCAATCGGATCTCTATGAAGCATTTCGGAAACTCAACCTTGAAATTGTTCCGCAGGGATTTCTTCCCAACCTTCAAGTCACTCCTACCTTGGAAGATCAAATTAGTGAAGCTCAACTTCTTGATGCTATGGTGAAGAAAGTGAAGCATGGTATTGCCAAAGGTACTCTAAAGTACAAGTGCTACCGCATTGATGACAAGGACACCGTATTCTTTGAGGACCGGATTGTGGTTCAAAAAGGTGACCTATGGAAGGTCATAATGAACGAGGCTCATAATTCCCTTCTCTCGATACATCCAGGAGGCTCCAATGTGTATCGTGACCTCAAGAAATCCTATTGGTGGACTCGCATGAAAAGAGAAATTGCTTAGTTCATGAACGAGTGTGTTGTCTGCCGCATAGTGAAAGGAGAACATCAACGTCCAGCTGGACTTCTCCAACCTTTGCCTATTCCTGAGTGGAAATTCGATCACATTGAGATGGATTTCGTCACCGGCTTCCCCGAGTCCAAGCGAGGGAACGATGCTATCTTTGTGGTTATTGATAAGCTCACAAAAGTGGCTCATTTTCTTCCAGTCAAGGAATCCATCAACGCAGCACAACTGGCAGAGCTGTACACGTCAAGAATTGTCTCTTTTCATGGTATCCCTCAAGTAATCTCCTCAGATCGTGGAAGCTTGTTCACTTCCAAATTCTGGGATTCCTTCCAGTCAGCTATGGGTACCAAGATTTGCTTCAGCACAGCTTTCCATCCTCAGACAAGTGGTCAAGTCGAGAGGGTGAACCAAATTCTTGAAGATATGCTCAGGGCATGTGTAATCTCCTTCGGTATGAAATGGGAATATTGTCTTCCATTTGCCGAATTCTCCTACAACAACAGCTTCCAAGCAAGTTCAGGCAAAGCACCATTTGAAATTCTCTATAGCAGAAAGTATCATACCCCTCTCAACTGGTCTGAGGTTGGGGAACGTCAACTCCTTGGCAATGATTTGATCTCAGAGGCCGAAGAAATGTGCAAAGTCATACATGAGAATCTCAAGGCCGCGCAATCGCGCCAAATAAGCTACTATGACAGCAAGCATCATGACTTGGCTTTCGACATTGGTGATCATGTGTATTTTCGTGTTTCTCCTATGAAGGGCACTCAGAGGTTCGGTATCAAGTGCAAGCTTGCTCCAAGATACGTGGGTCTTTTCAAGATTGTTGGGAAAAGATTTGACCTCGCCTACCAACTTGAGCTTCCTCCAAACTTCTCCAACGTGCACGACGTGTTCCACGTGTCACAACTCCGCAAGTGCTTCAAGATGCCCGAGCGCACCGTCGCTTTCGAAGAAATTGATCTCCAAGCTGACTTGTCTTATCATGAGCACCCCGTTGCTATCCTTGAAGAGACCGAGCGCCAGACTCGGAACAAATCAATCAAGTTCTTGAAAGTGAAGTGGTCACACCATACCGATCGAGAAGATACGTGGGAACACGAGGATCACCTCTGTTCCGAATATCCGGAGTTCCTTCAGTAATAGATCTCGGGATGAGATCTTTTCGTAGGGAGGAGTGTTTGTAATGCCTCAGATGTAACAATTCCATTTATGGCAATATATTCATCATTTACTTAATCAATTCCATTCCGGGCTCCTTCTTCATTTCAGGTTTCTGTGTTTTTGCTTTAAGCGTGTGTTGCATATCGTTATGTCTTTTCCATCATGTGCATTGCATTGCCATAGTTTCACTTGCATCCGTGTGTACTTGCATCGTCTCCGCCCTCTCCGTTGTTCGTTTCAGATTCCGACTCTCTCACACTGTACCCGTCGCACCTCTCTAGCTTTGTTTCATGAGTGGGATAAAAACATCCTCAAAATGGGCCGAGAGTTGTCAAGTGGTCTTGGTATATCACCAGTAGACTGCCTGTCAAGTTTCGTCTCGTTTGGAGGTCGTTTGATACTCCAACGGTTAACCGTGTAACTCGCCGGAAGCCCTACCATCCCTCTATCTATAAAAACGTCTCCCCCGTCCAAAATTTCAAAGGAAAACCCTAGCCTCCTTCTTCCTCCACCATCGCCTCAAAATCCGTGTGGGGCGGACGTGTCCGTACGCGCCGGACACGCCCATGCCGCACCAGATCCACCGCCGCATCGCGCGGGCCTGCGGGGCCCGAAGCCGGCCCGCCGACGCCCGCAGACTCCACGCCACGCCCCGCCGCCGCCGGACCCCTTCGGGCGGGCTGCCACCGCCGCGCCCCGGCGATCCCGCACTGCCCCGCCTCCACGCCGGCGCCGCCCGGCGCGCACGCCGCCAGCCGCTACCTGAACTCCGTCGCCTAGCCGCCTGCCGCCACCTCGGATAGCTGATCCCTCGCCACCGGCCGGCCCGCCGCCTACCTACCTCGTCGCCGCCGGCCCCCGTCGCCGGAGTCGCCATCTCCGGCCAGATCTGGCGAGATCCGGCCCGGATCTGGTGGTAGGATCAAATCCACCACCGCGCCGATCCAAACGCCTTCGTCCATCCCGGATCCCTTCGTCCTGGTTCCTCTCCGTCCCGTTGACTTTTTGCGGAGGGTAATTTCCACCAAGTCCTGAAATCCTTATAATATGTTGCCTCCTTCATCATGTCGTATCTCCGTGCTCGTAGCTCTGATTTGCGTGTATGAGATATCAAGATGTTCGTCTCGAAATGCTCTATGTGTTGACATCAGTTTTGTGCATGTTAGGGTTCATCTAGATGTCTTAATATTCGTTGCCAAACTGCTATGTGATGTTACTATTTCAGCACTAGTTGTCTGTTAACAATATGTTAACATGTTCGTGAGGTCGTAACTTTGTGCATGTTGGTTCAAATGGAGTGTATGATGTGTCAAAATGTTCGTCTTGTGATGCTCTTCATGATGGATGCATATGTATACTTGTTAGGTTTCATTATGCTATGTTTAACCCTGTTGCAAAAGTGCGTGTGGCTGTTAAGTTGCTGAAATTGTTATAACTTGATGATTTGTCCTATTCGTAGCATTTTGTGTGATTTTCTTTTGAGCCACATGTCAACATGTTTTAGGAGCATAATCATGTTATCATTGAAGTGGTGCATTTAGTTTTTCATGATATGCTCTGTGGTAACTTGAACAAGCTTGTAAACATTCCATGCCAATGTTGTTGTTTTTCATGATGCACTCATTGAAGTCTGGAATCTGCAATAACATGTTGCCATGTAAACATGATGCCACAATCTTTTCCATCCATGTTTTGGAATAACTATTGAGCATGTCTTGATGTCCATGTTTTTGTCTATCAATCCATGCCATTGTTTGCATATATGCCCTGATGTAGCTTGTTGTTATCTTGCTCTCAAAATGCTTGAAATCTAAACTGTCAGCCTGTTAACAGAACATTCAATTTGGCAATGCTCGTGTTAAGCAACCCATGCATGGAATGAATTGTTTCGTCGGATGAATTGGAAGTATAATATTTCTTCTTCATGCTCATGTATTTTTCATGCTTGTTATAATTGTGTTGCTTGCTGTTGTGTGATTCCAAAGGCATCAACATATCGTTCCTGGTTGCATGCCCAGTAAAATTTCACCAAGTCTGAGAAATCTGTTAACTTATTGAATCTCGCCATGCTAGTTTAATTGTGTTCCAGTAAGTTTTTGGGTGTGCTCTGAGTTCATACTTGTTAAGAATCATGTATACTTCACATCCATGCCTTTTGTCATCATGTTTGGGTGTTGTAGCATATTTAAACGTTTCTCCAAAGATGCCATGTTGCTGTTAACTTCAGTTTTGCATTGCATCTTGTTTTGCTTGCCATTTGCAAACCGTGCATCTGATTCCAATGATCTTTATATCGATTTCGACCGAAATCTTTCAATCTATCCCATGGCATGCTTGGTTTGCCAAGATCTTGCCCACATGCATCATGTCTTCATTTGTCCTTCCCGACTTCATCTCCCTTCATATCGGTAGCTCCATAGCATCATACTTGCATCTCTCTTGCATAGCATGTGTTCTTTTTTTGTCAAATGTGTTTATTTGGATGCTTGTTATGTTGGGTAGCACCCCGAGACGAGTTCAAGTCGGAGGTTGAGACAGCAGCTGAGTTCGAGTACGAAGAGCAAGGTCCCGAGTACACCGACGACTTACCATGCAAGATGACCATTCCTTGATATCACCTCTATTGTTGCCATGCTAGATGCCTCGCTCTATTGCTTATCGCGACACTTATCCTTTTGCATGTCAGCCCCACTTTGTGATGGAACCTCTAACTACCCACCTAGAAAATCGTTGTTTGGCTAAGTTACGCTTTTGCTCAAGCCCCCTCTTATAGCATTGCTAGTTATAGGTGAAGATGAAGTTTGCTCCATGTGGATTAGGTTCTAGGAATAACACAATATCTATTATTTATATTAATGCACCTATATACATGGCAATGGGTAGAAGGCTTGGCCTTTTGCTCGGTGTTTTGTTCCACTCATGCCGCCTTAGCAACTGATAAACCGGTGTTATGTTCCTTGATTTTGCGTTCCTAACACGGTTGGGTATATGGGGACCCCTTGATAATTCGCTTTGAATAAAACTCCTCCAGCAAGGCCCAACCTTGGTTTTACCATTTGCCTAATAATAACTAAAATTTGCATAGGGACTAGCTACCCCGAGGCCTTAATTAACAACACGGGCCAGTGCTCCTCATGAGTGTTGGTCCAAAATGGTAGTAGCCGGGGCCACCAATGGGTGTGCCAGCCAGAAACTTAGCCAATCCGATCGTGGCCTAAGACAAGATACGCGCGGCTCCTATCAGGGTGTCGGCACGTCGGGAGGTCTTGCTGGATTTGTTTTACCATTATCGAAATATCTTGTACACCGGGATTCCGAGTCTGGTCGGGTAGTCCCAAATAAAAGGGCTTTTTACCTCTGTTGATCACGAGAGCTTGTGATGGGCTAAGTAGGAACACCCCTGCAAGGTTATGATCTTTCGAAAGCCGTGCCCGCGGTTATGTGGCGGATTGGAATTTGTTAATATCCGGTTGTAGACAACTTGACACAAAACCTCAAACATAATACACTACCGTGTGAGTAGTCGTGATGGTCTCTTTTCGAGGGAGTTCGGGAAGAGAACACGGCTGGGTTATGTATGACTCATAGGTAGACAGGATCATTTAGTGATCATGATTTAGTTCACGACCGATGGCTTTCACTCCTCTTCTTGCTCTGATGATACGTAAGCTAGCCACCTCATATACGCTTAGCGCTTGCAGCAGCCACTTTTACACTTTCTCCTTACCCAAAGGCTTTAATAGTTTTGATACCCGGGAATGGGATTGTTGAGTCCTCGTGACTCACAGTTTACTACAAACTCAGTTGCAGGTTCAACCGAGTACGATTCAGTTGATGGCCAGGAACTCAAGTGGGAGTTCGATGAGGAATGTGGGCGTATGTACGTGACGTTTCCCGACGATCAGTAGTGGTTCCTACGAGGGCCGATCGGGCATAGTGGGTGGTTATCTTCTTTTCATTTGTATTTGACCGTAGTCAGACCGTGACTGTACTTGGATGAATGTATGACTTATTTATGCATTGTGTGAAGTGGCGATTGTAAGCCAACTATGTATTTTTTTCTTTGTTCTTGTACATGGGAATGTGTGAAGATAACCTTCTTGCGATCATACCAAAATGCAATTATGCCTCTAAGTCGTGCCTCGACACGTGGGAGATATAGTCGCATCTTGGGCGTTACACATAGCCTCCATGATATTTATGTTCATGGTGTTTAAGATGCTACTCATGCTTGCATTCAATGTTGATTAACCTCAATGCATGTTTATGACCGTTGTCGCTCTCAAGTTGGTTGCTCCTCAATATATTTGCCAGCCTTCACTTGCACTAAGCAGGAATACTGCTTGTGCATCCACTTCCATAAACCCAAAGTTGTTCCATATGAGTCCGCCATACCTACCTATGTGCGGTATTTACATGCCATTCCATGTAAATTTACATGTGCCAAACTCTAAACATTCAATGAATAATATGTTTTGTATGCCCTGATCGCTCATGTGGCGACTGGGGGTTGTCAGTATCTTCCATTACAAGTGGGTTATTCTCATGATGAGTGTTTATTCACTTGTAATTCATGAGAAATTGGCTGGTAACCGGGATGCCCAATTCCATGCTCAAAATCAATTCAAAATATAATTAAACAAAACTCCCCCAGGACCCTTGTTGGTATGGACAGTACCCGTGGATTCGGTTAGTCGTGGAGTGTGATTGTTGGTGGAGGGGGGGGGGTTAAACTTTACCGTTCTGATTGGGAACCGCCTATAATGTATGTATCATGGAAGATGTGAGAACTCTTGGTCGTTGCGTTGATAATGAAAGCATATCTCCCAAAATTATATTCATATTTGTTTTAAAAACTTTGAGCCCTGGCACATCTGCAAATACCTGCTTCCCTCTAAAAAGGTCCTATCTAATTACTTCTATTGTTGAGTCATCATCTTCTCATTAGAGCACCAGCTAGAGATCACTGTCGTCATTTATATGCTTTGTTTTTAATTGATATTGACTATGAGTGTGACAGGATCTCTTGTACCATGAATTACAATGTCCACTCAGTCCTTGATGTTCAGACGTGCTCTGCATTTATGTTTTGCGGTCTCAGAAAGGGCTAGCGAGATACCATTACATCATATTGTATCATGATTGTTTTGAAAAAGTATTGCCATCCGAGATATCATATTATTGCTCGCCAGTTGATTATACTCTTGATATGAGTGAATGTGAGACCTAAATGTTATTGTAAATATGATTAGTTCATAATCTTTGCTGAAAAATTGAACCTTGACTAGACATATTTGCAACATCACAATCAAACAGAGTTTGTAAAAGTTTTTCTTTGTCACTTTCAGTTTGTCAACTGAATTGCTTGAGGACAAGCAATGGGTTAAGCTTGGGGGAGTTGATACGTCGCCATCGTATCTACTTTTCCAAACTTATTTGCCCTTGTTTTGGACTCTAATTTGCATGATTTGAATGGAACTAACCCGGATTGGCGTTGTTTTCAACAGAATTGCCATGGTGTTACTTTTGTGCAAAAATCAAGGTTCTCGGAATGACCTGAAAATCTACGGAGAATATTTTTGGAAAATATAAAAATACTGGCGCAAAGAATTACCAGAGGGGGCCACCCAGAGGTCACAAGCCTTGGGGGCGCCCATCCATCCCCTAGGGCACGCCCCTAGATTTTGGGCCCCTGGACCTTCTTCGGTCCTAACTCCAACTCTCTATATATTCCTATTCGCGGAGAAAAAATTAGGGAGAAGGATTCATCGCGTTTTACGATACGGAGCCGTCGTGACGTCCTATTCTTCATCGGGAGGGTTGATCTAGAGTCCGTTCAGGGCTCGGAGAGTGGAATCTGTCATCATCATCAACCTACCTCCATCACCAAATTCATGATGCTCACCGCCGTGCGTGAGTAATTCATCGTAGGCTTGCCGGACGATGATGAGTTGGATGAGATTTATCATGTAATCGAGTTGGTTTTGTTATGGTTTGATGCCTAATATCCACTATCTTCTAAGATTGATGTTGCTATGACTTTGATATGATTAATGCTTCTCACTAGGGCCCGAGTGTCATGATTTTAGATCTGGACCTATTATATATATATATATATAT
>LR738711.1:339874098-340049872 GCA_902687465.1 Secale cereale | reverse complement strand
TGTGTGTGTTTGTGTGTGTGTGTCTGTGTGTGTGTGTTCTTGATCCGATCTTGCAAGTTGTAGACACCTATTATGTGTTATGATCCGCATACCCCAATGTGACAATAATTGGGATTCTTTCCAGTGATTGTCGTAGTTTGAGGAGTTCGTGTATCCACAAAGTGCTAATTCTTTGTTTATGTTCTCTATTAAAAGGTGGCCTTAATATCCCTTAGTATCCATTAGGACCCCGCATATGTCCCTTGAACTACGTTGGTAGTTCCCCGAAGAGGAAGGGACGATGCGGCATAGCTACGGTAGGTATTTCCCTTAGTTTTGAGACCAAGTTTATCAAACCAGTAGGAGGACCAAGCAAAACTATGTAAATGGTACCTGCACGCGAATAACAAATACTTGCAACCCAACGCGTAAGAGGGTTGTCAATCCCTCCTGAGAAATTGATTAGTAAAAGGATAGATGAGTAGTGGCAAATGGAACAACGGCAAATAAAATTAAGCGAGGTATTTTGGGGTTTTTGATAATATAGATCTGAAAATAAAAATTGCAAATAAAATAAAAATCAAATGGCAATATAGATCTGAAAGTTTATGATAGTTAAATAGACTCGGGGTTGTAGATTTCACTAGTGGCTTCTCTTAAGAAATAGCAAACGGTGGGTAGACAAATTACTTTTGGGCAATTGATAGAAAAGGGAATAGTTATGGCGATATCCAAGACAATGATCATATATATAGGTATCACGTCCAAGATTAGTAGACCGACTCCTGCCTGCATCTACTACTATTACTCCACATGTCGACCGCTATTCGACATGCATCTAGTGTATTAAGTTCATGGAAAAATAGAGTAATGCAACAAGAACGATGACATGATGTAGACAAGATCTATTCATGTAGGAATAGATCCCATATTTTTATCCTCAATAGCAACAATACATGCGAGCCTTGATGCCCCTTCTCTCACTAGGAATGGACACCGCAAGATCGAACGCATTACAAAGCACCTCTTCCCATTGCAAGATAAATAGATCAAGTTGGCCAAACAAAACCCAAATTTTGGATAAGATATACAAGGCTATAATAATCAAGTATGAATATTAAATCAGGGAAAATCTGATCATAAACTCACAATTCATCGGATCCCAACAAACACACCACACAAAGTCATTACAACAAATAGATCTCCAAGAGAACTTTGTATTGAGAAACAAAGAGAGAAGAAGCCATCTAGCTACCGCCTACGGACCCGTAGGTATGAGGAGAACTACTCATGCATCATCGGGAGGCACCAATGAGGATGATTGTCAAGGAAACGACACCTATGGGATCCCGGGGACCCCTACTACGGTTGGCGGGGCGTAGTGCTGTGTAAAGAGTAGGTCTAATCGATCAAAGCGTGGGAATTTTTACCCAGGTTCGGGCGACAGATGATGCGTAAAACCCTAGTCTTGCTTTTCTGAGAATATTAGGAGTTCTTGAGCTCTCGAACTCCCTACTATGCGTGCCTGTCCAAAAAGTCTGAATCCTTCTCCAGTACGCCTCGGGCCTCCTTTTGTATGATAAAGGGGTCGCCATAGTGGCACACAGGAGGTGGAAAGTATCCACAATGTACAAGGTTATCTCGTGACATCATAGGACAAACACATTTAATGTACCGCCTATGTATCCTTTAGCTTTATCAGGGATGGCAATAGAGCTTGTCCCGCCAGTTGCCGCCTCACTTTGCTCCGACGCGCGTCCAGGCTGACGAGGCATGCAGCGCCACGCTGGCTGCTGGCTAGTGTGATGGCAGGGTCTTCACGAAGATCTGCCTGCCACCACGCAGGTGCTTGGCTAGTTGGCTTGGAGGCTACATGCTTCCACGCAGGCACTTGTCCAGTTGGCGAGTTGGTTGCCGCGTAGGAGCGGCCGTGAGGCAGTGAAACCTTGGCGGGCACGGGCCTGGCTGTGGTCCCCAGCAAGGGGTCTTGCTGGGGGTCTCATGGCTGCCCTCGGCAAGGATCTTGCCGGGGGTTTTTGGTCGTCCCCAGCAAGGTTCTTGCCGGGGGTCTTCATCTTCTGGTCCCTTGTCTAGGTCTGCAGGCCCTTGGTCCCAAAAAGATCTGCATGCCACCACGCAGGCGCCCCTGAATCATGGTCTTGATGTTGTTGATGGTGTCAGAGCTCTCAGACCCAATGGTGGTGGCTTTCCTGGCGTTGGGCAAGTTGCTCCGGCAAGACTCTTGCCGGTGTTATGTAGGTCACCCCGGCAAGGGTGTTGCCAGGGGAGGAGTCCACCTTGCTCCTCTGTTCTTCATGCCTCTGGCTTGAGTGTTTCCTTGGTAGTCTCGTGCTCCTCCTTCTTCTTCCCCGCCAAGCGTGGCCGTAGGTGTGGCTACAACTGCCCGTGCACAAGTAAAGGGGTGCAAAAGGGGCCCCTAATTTTGTACACCGATATGAGCCACCAGGCCTGGGCCACATATAATTGTGGAGCATTGTTGTGCTAGGCCCAGAACGGTGCGCGGGCATGCGTGGCATAGTTTTAACTGCGACGATTCCTTCACCAGTTGTGCTTCCCCACGACTCGCATTTGGCGCATGATGTGGGGGTCGTGTGTGGAGGAGTTGCTTGCATCACATCGCGGTAGATAGTAAAGAGGTGGTCCGCGTCTTACCCATGAAAAGAGGAAGTCGTAGGGGTGCTGCTCGTTTACAAAGTGGATTCGGGTTGTGGCCATCATGGCGTCCGCGCCCCATGATCATGCGGCGGGGAACAGTCACCCCACTTGTCTTCTTGATTCTGGCCCGCCCGCCACGTGTCCCCCATGCCTTAGGGAGGGTAAGCAGTGGATATGGAGGGCACGAGCATTAACGCTGACGCGGGAAACCGGGCATGGCTGATTGGAGCAGCGGGTCGGTCCTGGTTCCCTGCGCCCCTGGCGGCAGGATTGGTTGAATGGGGCGGACGTCCTTGGGTTGGGGGGTCGAGCCCCAGCCCCGCCCCTCTATAAAAGGGGAGAGGGAGAGCGTCTTCTTGCATTCACCTCCTTCCTGCTTGATCCTCCTCTTCCAGACGCCATGGTTAAAGGGCGCACCAGCACTCCAACGGCGGCGACGAGGGCTTCTGCTCGACAACGTGTCCACCCTCCTTTGGAACTCTTGGCAGCGGAGCCCGCTGCAAGAGGAAGAGGGAGCGGGCAAGGCCGAGGCCGCCGTGGAGCTCGGGGGAGAGGAGGACGGGGAGGCGCACCGGCCGCTCTTCCGTCAGCGGCTCTTCCCCCAATGGAGGGCCATGTCGGAGACCAGCCCCGCGAGTTCTTGATCAGGTTGTACAAGCCAGTGTGTGGTCGCCTCCGCCTCCCCAGCCTGTTTGTTCGGGAAATGGAGCTTGACCCGCCGCAGGCCTTGAGGCTGCATATGAGGAGCTGCGGGAATGGCAGCATGCGGGTCGACGTCGACTTCCCCGCCATCATGTCATGTACCTTTGCCATGGGTAGAAGACCTTCACCCGCGCCCATAGCTTGTAAGAGGGGCAGGTTCTCCATTTCAAATTAATGGAGAACGGCCTGCTCTCCATCAAGGTCTTTGCATGCTCGGGAATCCTCTTAGGATGCTGTGTGGAGAGCTCCACCAACAATGAAACCTCCTCCTCGAGCGATAGTGACGAGGAGGACAGCGACAGCGACGACGATGGTAGCGGGCGGGAGGCCGCCGATACTGACTCCGACTGACCGCCGGTGGCAGCACCATCATCTGCATCGCCCTTCTCCCTCGCCTTCGTGTCTTGCCAAGGGTCATCCTAGCCATGCTCTCCATCGGTGCATTCCCCGTCTCCTTGTCTTCGCCTTCACCTGCGGCATCTGAGAGGAAGGGTGCAAGAACGGGAATCGCGAGGCGCTTATCTTTCTTTTAGTATGTAGGCACTTGCCAAATCTTAATTTCTAAATAATGTCATCTCTCGGTCCCGTGTATGTGTTTTGTAACATTCGTACTTGTATCAACATGTTAATGAAAAAGGCCAGCTTAATCGGGGACTCATGCATGTATACGTTCATGCAAAGGAGAAAATGCCTCTTTAATGCAAATAAACGAGTTCTGTCGGCAAGCTTATCCTGCTGGCACCCTGTGTGCCAGCCAGAGAATCACATCTGCCGGGTTGCAAACAATGGGTCCAGCCCCTCGTCAACCTTCTTTTAATAAAGGCTATTGCAGCTGCTCTGACCGAAGCAGCATTCGGGTCAGGGACTAGAGAAACTGGGTTTAAAAGAGGGTGACGAGGTTTTCCAATGCACAAGTCACAGGTTAGAAACATGTATGGGCAAGAGGTGAACTTTATATGTTTAGTTTGTCGGGAGTCGTCGTGCCAGGCAGTCTCCCCAATTTCTTGTCGGAGCCGGGTCCTTGGCGGGATCGAGTATCCTTGCCCTGGCTGGAAAGAAAAGAGCACAGGAGCATGGAACCTTGGTGGTCCATTAACATTTGATGGAATCGAAAAGTAGTGCAATACCCTAGACAAGCATGTATATATGCATACATATAAACATGGAAATCAACGGGAAACTGTACATGCAAAAGGGTTTCTCTTCGCCGACTGCGCACATGGTATGCGCCTGGCTTTGTACGTAGGGTTACATGCCTTGCTGGCAAGGCTAGTACAAAAAAGGGGGTTGCCGGGGCTCCTGGCAACTGCGTCTTAGGGGTAAAGTTTACAGAGATGTTCGATATTCCAGGAATTGCTCGCCAGAATGCCATCTTCGGTCTCCAGGTGGACTGCGTCGGGCCTGGTGACTCGTATTACCCGATAAGGGCCTTCCCACTTAGGCGTCAACTTGTTTGAATTCTTGGTGGATTGGATTCGCCGAAGAACAAGGTCGCCTTCCTCAAGGCTTCTGGCGTGAACCTTGCGGCTATGGTAGCGGCACAAGGCTTGCTGGTAGTGAGCGGCTCCTACAGCATCCTGAAGACGATCTTCCTCAAGGAGCTTCGCGTCATCTTGGCGCAGCTACTCTTGGTCAAGCTCATCATAAGCGAGCACTCGAGGTGACCCATATATGAGTTCCATGGGGAGAACTGCTTCTGCCTCGTATACTAGGGCAAAGGGTGTCTGGCCAGTGGCTCAATTTGGTGTCATCCTGATTGACCAAAGAACCGTTGGCAACTCATCAATCTAGCGTCTTCCACACTTGTGTAGCCTGTCGAAAGTTCTGGTCTCGAGACCTTGCAACACTTCTACATTTGCCCTCTCAGCTTGACCGTTACTTCTGGGATGAGCAACAGAAGCAAAACAAACCTTGCCGCCGAGGTCTTGGATGTACTGCATGAAAGTGTGGCTCGTGAACAGTGTGCCATTGTCGGTGATGACTCTGTTTGGCACACCAAAATGGCAGACTAGTCCCTTCAAGAACTTGACGGCTGATTGTGCAGTTGCCTTTCTCACTGGTTCCACTTCCGGCCACTTTGTGAACTTGTCGATCACGATTTACGAGTACTTAAAGCCCCCGACGGCACGGGAAAAGGGCCTAGTATGTCGAGCCCCCAGACCGAAAATGGCCAGGAAAGAGGGACTGTTTGAAGAGCTTGAGCTGGTTGATGAATCTTCTTTGAATGGAACTGGCATGCTTCACATGCGGTTACTAGTGCAGTTGCATCCTGGAGGGCGGTGGGCTAGAAGAAACCTTGCCGGAATGCTTTGCCGGCAAGGGCCCTTGACTCTATGTGGGAGCCACACATGCCTCAGTGTATCTCAGCCAACAGCCCTAGTCCGTCCTCCTGAGGAATGCACTTCAATTTCATGTCGTTCGGTCTTCTTCTGTAGAGGGCATTATCCACAAACTAGTACATGTTGGACCAACATGCTACTTTCTCTGTTCTTCCTGTTCCTCAGGGGGTACCCCTGTTTGGAGAAAACAGACGGTGTGCTATGCCCATGCTGGAGCCTGGGGCTCGACAGCAAGGACTATAGGCTCTTCTTCGGCCATGGGGGCAGCTGCCTCTACGGTCGGGGCTTAGGGCCCTGCCGGAGGTTGCTGCTCCCCGACAAGCTCGGGGTACCCGGCAAAGTCCTTGCCGGTGGCTCCTAGGATCTCAGCGGGAAAGTACTTGCCGGGGCCTGCCTTCCTTCGTTTGTTCTGTCCCGCAGATGGCTCAACAGATGGCTGGATTAATTGAAGCACAAAGGTACCTGGTTCCACAGGTAGCTTGAGGGCAGCGTGTTTGGACAAGTCATCGGCAATGCTATTCTCTGCTCGGGGAATATGCTTTGCCTGCATGCCGTCAAAGCGCTCCTCCAACTTCCTCACTTCATCCACATAGGCATCCATCAACGGGCTCTGGTAACCCTTCTTAATTTGCGTGACGACAAGCTGCGAATCACCCCTGATGATAAGCTTCCTGATTCTGAGGTCTGCTGTGATCCTAAGACCAGCAAGCAGTCCCTCGTACTCTGCAATGTTGTTTGTTGATTGTTCCCGAGGAAAGCGCATCTGGACTACGTACTTGAGGCGCTCTCTGGTGGGTGCGATGAGTAGCATGCCGGCACCAGCACCTTGCAGCGAGAAAGCTCCATCAAAGTACGTAATCTAATCACGGCTCGTCTCCTTGCAGGGAAGGGTGATCTCCCAAATCTCTTCGTTGGGCGTTGAGGTCCATTCTGCTATGAACTCGGACAAGGCTCGACTCTTGATTGTCGAGGTACTTTCAAACTTGAGGCCAAAGCTTGATAGTTCCAACGCCCACTCCACAATCCTCCCAGTTGCATCTAGGTTGCGCAAGATCTGTTGCAAAGGGAGGCGAGCGACGACGGTGATCTCATGCGCTTGGAAATAGTGACGCAGCTTGCTAGAGGCCATCAGGAGGCCGAAAAGTAGCTTCTGCATTCTGGAATATCTTGATCTAGTCCCCTGCAAGAGGGAACTGACAAAATAGACCGGGTGTGCACCATCTTCTTCTTCTGTTCGACTTCGCCTCCTTGCGCAGACTCTGTCTTGCCGGGACCAAGCCTTGCTGAGGGTTCTGCCTTGCCGGCATCAGGCCCTGCCGGGAAGAGCTCTGGCCTATCATCCAATGAATCCGCCACTACTGCTGCTTCTTCCTCAAACTCCCTCTGTGCTACTAGCGCAGCACTGACCACTTGATTCATTGCCGCTAGATATAGCAGCAACGGCTCTTGCGGTTTAGGCACGACTAGTGTTGGCGTGGAGGAGAGGTATCTCTTAAAATCTTGCAGCGCTGCCTCTGCCTCCAGAGTCCATTTCATTGGACCCGCCTTTTTCAAAAAATTTAAAAAGGGGAGGGCGCACTCACCATATTTGGAGATGAACCTACTTAGTGCAGCAACGCAGCCGGCGAGCGTACGGGCGTCTTTGACTGTCTTGGCATCTCAATATGCTCAATCACTTTGATCTTGTCGGATTTGCTTCGATTCCGCGTTGAGACACAAAGAAACCAAGGAGTTTGCCGGATGGGATGCTAAACATGCACTTCTCGGGTTGAGTTTGAGGTTGATCTTGCGCAAGTTCACAAATGTTTCTTCCGGATCCTGCATGAGCGTGGCCTTGTCCTTGGTTTTGACCACTATATCATCCATATAGGCTTCTGTATTTCTATGTAGCTGGGGATCAAAACCGATTTGGACAGCTTGGGCAAATGTCAAACCAGCGCTTTTCAACCCGAAAGGCATCTGTACAAAGTAGTACGTGCCACATGGGGTGATAAACGTTGTTTTCTCTTCATCTTCCTTCATCATGAAGATCTGGTGGTATCCTTACTAGGAATCGAGGAATGACAGTAGGTCACACCCGGCAGTGGAGTCCACTATCTGGTGATGCAAGGCAAAGGGAAAGGGTCCTTTGGATAGGCTTTATTGATATCCGTATAGTCGATACATAGCCTCCATTTCCCGTTTCCTTATGCACTACCACCGGATTGGCCAACCACGTGGGGGTGGAGTACTCCTCTGACTAAGCATGTCACCTCCAACTTCCTGATCTCCTCGATGATGAACTCTGGGCGCTCCAAAGCTTGCTTCCTGACCTTCTGCTTGATGGGTAGCGCATGGGGACAGACAGCAAGGTGGTGCTCAATCACCTCCCTGGGAACGCCGGGGATGTCGGATGCTTGCCATGCAAACACGTCGACATTCTCCCGCAGGAAGGTGACGAGTGTGCCTTCCTATTCGTTGTCAAGGGTGGAGCTTATGGTAAAATCCTCACCCGTGTCGTCCTCCCTGACGGGGACCTTCTTGGTGTCTGGTGGGGCCGCCTTGGACCTCTTGCTCCCACTGGTGGAGCTCTCTGGCATGTCCCAAACGGGAACGCAGCGCTCTGGAAAGCCGTGTTTGCCCGAGGGGGTGTAGGAGCTCCTTCCAGGGTCAGAAGCCTTGCCAAAAGGGGCCTTTCCGACAGAGGCAAATGTCTTGCCGGTTTTCTTCTCCCTCGGGGTCTCAGTGGTAGGAGCAAGTGCCTTGGCGGCGTCTGCTGCAACTGCCTCTCGGTAGAGCTGGTCGGCGCATATGAGTGCGTCTTTCTTGTTGGAGGGGACGGTGATGATGCTCATTAAGCCGGGCATCTTCAACGTGTTGTTGGCGTACTGTGATGCCGCCATAAACTTGGCCAGCGCTGGGCGGCCGAGGATCCCATTATAGGGCAAGGGGATCTTGGCAACGTCAAAGACAACCTTCTCCGTCCTATAATTCAGCTCGACCCCGAATGTAAGGGGTAGAGCAATCTTTCCTTTCGGTTGACACCTCCCTGGGTTGACCCCTTGAAACGTGCCCGTCTCCTCGAGATCTCCATCAGGGATTTGTAGCCTCTCGATCACAACGGGCGAGATCAGGTTCAGACTGGCCCCACCGTCAACTAGCACTTGCGTCACCTTGAGGTTGAGTATCGTTATTGAAACCAACAATGGCAAACACCCGACTGCAGTTGTACGGTCAGGGAGATCATCGGTGTCAAAAATGATAGGCATGCTACATCACTTCATTGGCCTCTGGGCGTCGAACGATGGCTCGGCCGCAGTGACGTCACGCATTCACTATTTTAGTTGGCGGTGAGAGGTATGCAGCCAGGTGCCACCGTCAACGCACATGGCATGTGTAGCTTTCTAGTACTCATGCTTGCTGGACTCGTCGTCTTCACCATGATCATCGTCTCCCTCTTTCTTGTCGCGGGCGGTGAGAGGTATGCAGCCAGGTGCCACCGTCAACGCACATGGCATGTGTAGCTTTCTAGTACTCATGCTTGCTGGACTCGTCGTCTTCACCATGATCATCGTCTCCCTCTTTCTTGTCGCGGCCCTGAGCGGGTCTTTCTGGTTGGTTATCTTGGCCTTGGCGACCACCTCGGCCGCCATGCTTCTTGGTGGGCGCCTCGGCACTGTCCGTGCCTTTCTCCTTATCACTCCTCTCATACTCAGCTTTCTGCTTCTCTGCGAGCAGCTTGACTTACCGGCACTTCTGGAGGTCATGGCCCTTTTTATGATGAAGTTTGCAGTACTGCTTGTCAGAGCCCCCTGCCTTGTCAGTGGCCTCGAAGGCCCGGCAGGCGGCGCACCTGGCAACTTTCTTGCCGGGGTCGTCAGCCTTGGCCTTTTTGGCGGCGCCGGGGTCGTCGGATCCCTCTACGACAAGCACAGCCTTGCCCTTTCGCTTCCTGTTGCGGAGATGGCCCTTCTTCACCGGGGCGACGATGTCTCCATCTGTGGAGTCAGTTTCCGCGTCGGCGTCTTCGTTGGGGTACTTCCTTCCTTCTTCAACCCGAGCGCATCTATCAGCCAGAACATAGAGCTCGGCTACATGTTTAGCCTTCTTCATTGCCAGCTCTTCAAGCATCTTGCGGTTGCGCACATTCTGATGGAATGCACTGATGATGGCGGCGGGGTGAACGTCTGGGATGTTGTACTGCACACGGCTCAACCTTTGTATGTATATGCACAGGGTTTCGCCGTCCTTCTGGGGGACAACATGCAAATCGCTTTCCTAGCCCGGGGCTTGGTGGCCCCCAGTAAAGGCGCCAACAAACTCGTGGCACAGGTCCGACCAGGAAGAAATGGAACCCACGGGCAGGTGCATCAACCACGACATAACGTTGGGCATAAGCACCAACGAAAAGTAGTTGGCGAGCACCTTGTCGTCGTGAGCCCCAACGGCCTGCCTCGCGATGGTGTAGATGCTGAGGAACTCCGACGTGTGTGTCTTGCCGTTGTATTTTTCTCCGACCTCAGGCTTGAACGTGCGGTGCGAGGGCCACTAGAACTGCCGCAGTTCACGCTTAATGGTCGGACATCCCACCTCGTAAGGTAAGTCACCAGAGCCCCCGGCGTCGGGTGGTCCATAGTAGACCCTGGACGCCAGTTTGATTGATGGCGCAATTCCCGCCGTTGCTCGATAGTGGTCCGAGCGTCTTCCTGGGCTCGCTCCTAAAGGACTTGACGTTCATCGCGGCGGGCTCATAGGTTAGACAACGCCGTGGAAAAGTTGTCACGAGCGTCGGCCCGATGAGCCGGCGGCTGTTGTTGCTGGCGTGGGGGAGGAGAGCGCATCGTGGTCGTAGCAACACAGGTCCTCCCACCACCAGCATGCGTCGGCTCACCAGAGCGCCGGCGTGATGGTCTCGTTGGTTGCGGTTCATCTGTATTGGTGAAGCTAATGAGGCTTCGGATGGTGTCTCTCCACTCGTCGTGCTTCTCTCCGGTGGGAGCAAAGTCGAGGAGCAGTTGTATGCGCGCCAATGCTTCTGCTGGCATGGGTGGCGGAGAAAGCTGTGTGGACCGTGATGCGCTCTTACTTCTATCCACGTTATAAGGAGCTCTATCACAGTCCCGCTGCCGCATGACACTTCCGCCCGCGTCCGGACATGCATGCCAGCCCGATGCATCTTGAGAGTGACGCAAAGGGCTCTTCCCGCGGCGGTGCCCGGGGGCACCGACGTCGCGGCGTTGCTTGTCATGTACGAGTTGGGAAGATCGTAGAGCGGGCGTTGGCGGAGGTGTTCTGGAGGTCGCCGCGCCGCCCGTGGGCAGCACGGCGATGCCCTTGTACCCAGCGGAGCATGGCTCGTTGTCTCGGGCACGAATGAGGCCGCTCACCTGGCTCCGATGGCCCGAGTGTCGTGGAAGCTCATGGGCCACGCCTCCGCCACCATCCGCAGCCGCCTCATCGCCCGCACGCGCTGGCACGGGCGGTTCGGCCCCAGACGGACCGATCGCCATGATCCCGTTCTTCTTGGGAGCCATGGCGATGAAGAAGTCGATGCGCTAACTCCTAGACCAGATTTTCGCAACCTAGCGCCCCCTACCTGGAGCGCCAAAGATGTCGGGGAAATGACACCTATGGGATCCCAAGGACCCCTAATACAGTTTGTGGGGCGTAGTGCTATGCAAAGAGCAGGTCTAGTCGATGAACAGGTGGGAATTTTTACCCAGGTTCGGGCCGCAGATCATGCATAAAACCCTAGTCCTGCTTGTCTGAGTATATTAGGTGTTCTTGAGCTCTCGAACTAGCTACTATGCGTGCCTGTCCAAAAAGTTTGAATCCTTCTCCAGTACGCCTCGGGCCTCCTTTTATATGAGAAAGGGGTCGCCCAAGTGGCACACAGGAGGTGGAAAGTATCCATGGTTTACAAGCTTATCTCCTGACATCATAGAACAAACGCATTTAATGCGCCGCCTATGTGTCCTCTAGCTTTATCGGGGACGACAATGGAGCTTGTCCCGCCCGTTGCCGTCTCACCGTGCTTCGACACGTGTCCAAGCTGACAAGGGATGCAGCGCCATGCTGGCTGCTGGCTGGTGTGGTGGCAGGGTCTTCACGAAGATCGGCATGCCACCACGGAGGTGCTTGGCTAGTTTGCTTAGAGGCTGCATGCTGCCACGTAGGCACTTGTCCAGTTGGCGAGTTGGTTGCCGAGTAGGAGTAGCCGCGAGGCAGTGAAACCTTGGCGGGCACGGGCCTGGCTGTGGCCCCGCAGACGCCCCCGACAAGGGGTCTTTCCGGGGTCTCGTGGCTACCCCCGGCAAGGGTCGTCCCTGGCAAGGCTCTTGCTGGGGCTCTTCATCTTCTGGTCCCTTGTCTAGGTCTGCATGCCCTTGGTCCCACAAAAATCTGCATGCCACCACGCAGGCGCCCCTGAATCTTGGTCTTGACGTTGTGTATGGTGTCAGAGCTCTCAGACCCAATGGTGGTGGCTTTGCTGGCGTTGGGCAAGTTGCCCCCGACAAGACTCTTGCTGGGGTTATGTAGGCCGCCCCAGCAAGGGCGTTGCCGGGGGAGGAGTCCACCTTGCCCCTCTGTTCTTCATGCCTCTCGCTTGAGTGTCGCCTTGGCAGTCTCGTGATCCTCCTTCTTCTGCCCCGCCAAGCGTGGCCATAGGTGTGGCTACAACTGCCTGTGCATAAGTAAAGGGGTGCAAAAGGGGCCCCTACTTTTGTACACCGACAATGATGAACCCCTCCATGATTGTGTTCCCCTCCGTCGGAGTGCTGGAAAAAAGCTCTAGATTGGATCTCGTGGTTCTGGAACTTGCGGCGGCTGGAGCAAAATTATGTCGACTCCCCTAGGGTTTCTGGAATATTGGTGTATCTATAGAGTGAAGAGGTGGTGCGGGAGGCCACCGAGGTGGGCACAACCCACCAGGGCGCGCCTGCGGGGCTGGGTGCACCCTGGTGGGTTGTGCTCCCCTTGGAGCACCCCCAAGGTGCTTCTTTGGCCCAATGGGTATCTTCTGGCCGAGAAAAATTGTTGAAAAAGTTTCGCTGTGTTTGGACTCTGTTTGGTATAGATTATCTATGATGTAAAAACAAGCAAAGAACATCAACTAGCACTGGGCACTATGTCAATAGGATAGTCCAAAAAAATGATATAAAATTGCTATAAAGTGATTGTAAAACATCCAAGAATGATAATATAACAGCATGGAACAATAAAAAATTATAGATACGTTGGAGACGTACCAACATCCCCAAGCTTAATTCCTTCTCGTCCTCGAGTAGGTAAATGATAAAAACAAAAAAATTGATGTGGAATGCTCCCTAACATGTTCATCACATATTCTTTTCTTTTTTTGCATGGACATTGGGACTTTTATATGGTTCAAAGCAATAATCTAGTTTTGACATGAAGACTTCAATACTCAAGCATACCAAGAAGCAACCATGTCTTTCAAAATATAAATACTAAAGCAAGTTATCCCTAGCCCATCATGCTCAATCATTAATCCATTCATGAAACACTCTCGTATATTAGCTACATTAAATGCTCAAGTATGATTAAAGTGCCCCTTAGTTGGTGCTTTATAAGAGAAGATGGAGACTCAAATAAAAAAATTGCATCAAGTAAATAGAAAGGCCCTTCGCAGAGGGAAGTATGGATTTGTAGAGGTGCCAGAGCGCAAACTTAAATGAGAGATAAAAATTTTGAGAGGCATACTTTTCCCGTCAATGAAAATGACTAAGAGTTTCCAATACTTCCCATGTAGGTACATCATAGGCGGTCCCCAAACAGAATATAAAGTTTATTCCTTTTTCAACCATTCTTTCACAATTCATGGCTAACCGTATCCACGGGTGCCCTCCATAGCAATACTTTCCAAGGAATTTATTATTTTACTACATAAAGTAGATTTCTTTTTCATTTCGGGACTGGGCATCTGATAGAGGCAAAGGTGTCCCGTCTTTCGATGAGATGGTGGCTATCGTTTTGGAGGAAGTCGACTTTGACGATCCGACTACGAACGTGCGAGGACGTCGCGCCTTAGCAATCGCTAAGCCAACTCCGAGAGGTTTTTGACCACGCCGGAGCACGATCAACCTGACCACGAAGGTCTGTTTCCTGCAAGCAAACGAAGAACAAGCAAGAAACTAAGATTGCAATCTGGATATTGCGAATATAGGAGGAAAGCTTGTTAGTGATGTCCTCATCAGCATCCCTATTACCGCAGCCCTATCACGCAATGAGAAGTGAATAAACACTCATCTCGAGAATAACACATCTAGCATAGGAAACTATCGGCCACCCCTCACCGCCTCATGAGCGGTATGGGAACGCAAAAGAGAAGTTTATTTTGAATTTTAGAGATGGCACATACAAATTTGCTTAGAACGACATGGAAATACCTATGGCTGGAAAAAAAGCTCGTGAGCCAAACAAGTAGCTCGTGACTCGGCTCGAATCGACTCGAACTCGAACAATAATGAGTCGAGCCGTTCTTTAGTTTAAGATTGTTTACATGCCTAGTTAAACGAGCCGATCTAATGAGTACTCGTGTAACTCGTTAGGCTCGGTAAGAAAAACCAGTCATTTTTTATGGGTAGTAAAAAAACAACCACTAAACACCTTGCGTCCTAGCATAAGGCCCAGACGCTCAAGGCCCGGCCTCCCAGGAGACTCTCATGTACATGTACATATATTTACATGTTAAATCCCCCAATTAATCTTTTTATCATATTTATAAGGTTTTACGTTCATATATATATTGAGCTTAACATGCTAAACGAGCCAGCTCACGAGTTATACGAGTCGAACCAATCTTGGATTTGAGCTTGTTATAGAAATGAGTTGGGTCAAGCTAGTTCGTTAATGAAACGAGCTTTAGCAAGTCTAGTCAAGCTGGCTCGACTAGGCTCGAAATCCACCCCTAAAAATACCGCATATAGGTAGGTTTGATGGACTCATATGGCAAAACTGGGATTAAAGATTTTGGATGCACAAGTAGTATTTCTATTTAGTACAAGTGGAGGCTAGCAAATGGATTGAGAAGTGACCAACCAAGGAATGAAAAATCACATAAACGAGCATTGAGCATAACTAACACCGAATAATGCACCACAAGTAAGGCATAATTTCATTGCATAACTATTGACTTGCGTGGTTGCATAGGAAATCACAAACCTTAACATCAATATTCTTACTAAAACATAATTACTCATTTACATGACTCACATATCACTATCATCATATCTCAAAACTATTACAAGGAATCAAGTTTATTTCCTCAAGTGATCCTCATGAAAGTTTATATTATATCCCTCTTGAATATCTATCACTTTGGGAGTAGTTTCATATGTTGCTTTTGATATGCTCAAACAAATCTAAGTAAAGAACATGAGCATAGCATTTTTTCTCTCAACATAATCTAAGTGAAGCATGAGAGCATTTGTTCAACAACATTAAAGCTCACCGAGCTCAAAAAGATATAAGTGAAGCACTAGAGCAATTCCATAACTCTCAAAATATTTAAGTGAAGCATAAAGAGCAAACATAGCATCAATTGGCTTTCTCAAATAAGTGTGTTCAGAAAGGACAGATGACACAAACTAAAAAGAAGGAAAGATCCATATCATACAAGACCCTCCAAGAAAATCACATAATATGTGACGAATGAAAATATAGCTCCAAGTAAAATACAGATGGTCGTTAGAAGAAAGAGGGGATGCCACTCGGGGGCATCCCCAATCTTAGTTCCTCGATACTTCTTGAATATTATCTTGGGGTGCCTCGGGTATCCCCAAGCTTAGCCTTTTGCTACTCCTTATTCCTTCATCCATCGTGATCTGACCCAAAACTTGAAAACTTCAATCACACAAAACTCAACAAAACTTTGTGAGATCCGTTAGTATAACAAAACCAATCTTTAGTTTAAGTATTGTACAAAACTCATTAATATTTTGTTATTGTGTTATGTCTACTGTATTCTAACTTTTCCATGGCTTAAACTCTTCAATAGAAACCATAGATTCATTAAAACAAGCACATAACACAACGAAAACAGAATCTGTCAAAAACAGAAGTCTGTAAAGACGCAATTTTTACTCATTCTTATGTAACACTAAAAATTCTAAAACATTAGGACAACATGGGAAATTTGCATATTTATAACATGTAAAAAATTCAGGAATTGATCACATTCTAGTGGTTGTCAACAATTCTGGCACTCGCGCAAAAAGTTTTCGATTTTCAATGCAATCAAATCAACTATCGACAAAATCATCCCAAAGGCTTTGGTTGGCACAAACACTAATTTAAACCACAAAAACACATCTAACCAGAGGCCTATTTGTGTAATTATTGGAAAACATCAAGAAAACCAAAAAGCAAAAAGTTACAAGTTGGGTTGCCTCCCAACAAGGCTATCGTTTTACGCCCCTAGCTAGGCATAACACATAGATCTCAAGTATTGTCATCTTTAGTTTTTGCCACTTTAGCGAGGGCCTTTTCACACCCGGGAGGCTCTTTACGCTTCCCCAAGTTTTCCGGAAAAGAAACCAACTTGAATCTAAAATATCCAACCATCTATTGGAGAGAGTAATCAAAGTATTCATGCAATTGAGATTCCCACTAATATGTTTGAGAGGTTCGTTATATTTTTGCAACTCAACCATATGTTTATGCAAATCATGCAATCTGTTTAAAATTTGAACCCCTTCTTGTGTGAAGGAAAACCCCTTTTTTACTAGTGGAACTCCCAATATTCCTTCTAGAATTTCAAAAGAAGTATTAGCATCGAGCTCGGTAAAATTTCCTTTAGCGGCAAAATCCAAAAGTTGTCTATGATGAAAAGCTAACCCTATGTAACAATTACGAAGCAAAATCTTTGCACCCCCCTTTATATTGCAAATGCGAGAGGATTCCATTAACCTATACTAAGCATCTTTTAAATTTTCTCCTTATTTCTGTTTGAAGTATAAAACTTCAAAATCTGGTGACAAAGGGGGAGTCATGCTAGCCATAACAACAAGGTAGGGAAACAAGAGATCTAAAGAGAAAACAGTGAACGAAAAAGAGGGTGAATAAAATGGCATTTTTTGTGAAGTGGGGGATATGAAAATGAGAGGAAATTGGCAAATAATGTAAATTGCAAGGAGATGAGATTTGTGATTAGGAACCTGATAGATGTTGATGATGCCTCCCTGGCAACGGCGCCCGAAATTCCTTTTGATGTCGCTTGAACTACGTCGGTATTTCCCCAAGGAGGAAGGGATGGAGCAGCACAACTACGATAGGTATTTCCCTCAGTGATGAGACAAAGGTTGTCGAACCAGTAGGAGGACCACGCAACACTATGTAAATGGTACCTGCACACAAATAACAAATACTTGCAACCCGACGTGTAAGAGGGGTTGTCGATCCCTCTCGGGTAATTGATTGGTAAAAGGATAGATGACTAGTGGCAAATGGAACAACGGAAAATAAAATTCAGCAATGTATTTTGGGTTTTTTGATAATATAGATCTAAAACTAAAAATTGCAAATAAATGAAAAGGCAAATGGCAATATAGATCTGAAAGTATATGATAGGAAAATAGACCCGGGGGCCGTAGATTTCACTAGTGGCTTCTCTCAAGAAATAGCAAACGGTGGGTAGACAAATTACTATTGGGCAATTGATAGAAAATCAAATAGTTATACGATATCCAAGACAATGATCGTGTATATAGGCATCACGTCTAAGATTAGTAGACTGAATCCTGCCTGCATCTACTACTATTACTCCACACATCGGCTGCTATCCGTCATGCATCTAGTGTATTAAGTTCATGGAAAAATGGAGTAATGCAATAAGAATGATGACATAATCCAGAAAAGATCTATTCACGTAGGAATAGAACCCATCTTTTTATCCTTAATAGCAACCATACACGCATGCCTTGCTGCCCCTTCTGTCACTGGGAAAGGACCCCGCAAGATCGAACCCATTACAATGCACCTCTTGCCATTGCAAGATAAATCGATCAAGTTGTCCAGACAAAACCCAAATATAGGAGAAGAAATACGAGGCAACAATAAAGTATGGATATTAAATTAGGGAAAATCTGATACTCACAATTCATCGGATCCCAACAAACACACATCACAAAGTCATTACATCAAATGGATCTCCAAGAGAACTTTGTATTGAGAAACAAAGAGAGAACAAGCCATCTAGCTACTGCCTACGGACCCATAGGTCTGAGGTGAACTACTCACGCATCATCGGAGAGGCACCAATGAGGATGATGAACCCCTCCGTGGTCGTGTTAGCCTCCGGCGGAGTGCCGGAAAAGGGTTCTAGATTGGATCTTGTGGTTCTGGAACTTGCGGTGGCTCGAACAACATTTCGTCGACTTCCCTTGGGTTTCTGGAATATTGGGGTGTTTATAGAGCCAAGAGGTAGTGCGGGAGAACACCGAGGTGGGCACAACCCACCAGAGTGCGCCTGGGGGCCTGGGCTCGCCCTGGTGGGTTGTACTCTCTGCGGAGCACCCCCCCCCCCCCCAGGTGCTTATTTGGCCCATTGGGTGTCTTCTAGCCCAAAAAAATTCTCCAAAAAGTTTCGCTACGTTTGGACTCCATTTGGTATTGATTTTCTGCGATGTAAAAAACAAGCAAAAAAATAGCAACTGGCACTGGGCACTATGTCAATAGGTTAGTCCCAAAAAATGATATAAAATTGCTATAAAATGATTGTAAAATATCCAAGAAAGATAATATAACAGCTGGAACAATCAAAAATTATAGATACGTTTGAGACGTATTAGCATCCCCAAGCTTAATTCATGCTCGTCCTCGAGTAGGTAAATGATAAAAACAGAATTTTTTATGTGGAATGCTGCCTAACATGTTCATCACATATTCTTTTCTTTTGTAGCATGGACATTTGGACTTTTATATGGTTCAAAGCAATAGTGTAGTTTTGACAAGAAGACTTCAATACTCAAGCACACCAACAAGCAACCATGTGTAACGCCCCTGACACACCCGCGTGTGATCGTTACTCCTGGCAGGATCTAGACTGGCCTCAGATATCAATACTAGTATTTTGTGCGCACTTTGTCCTCACTCGTGCGCACCCGGGAGCAACTTCCCGGTCGGTCACCCATCCTGAAGCTACTCCAAGCTGAGCACGCTTAACTTTGGAGTTCTATCCGAATAGGCTCCCGGAAAATAAGGAATTCCATATTGATATGAGTAGTCTATCATCCCTAACAAGCCAGGCTATCACATACACCCCCACTCAGAGGTACCGACGTCCACGTAGGGCCACAGGAACGTTCCCTCTTGGCACAACCGTCTATGCATCCAGTCTGATACATGTGCCATGTCGTGTGCCACGACTGGTCACAAACGTCATGAACAACATGACTGAGCACCTGTCCGCAATCATCCGTGTAACTGTGAGGGTCGGCTCTGGTACCAACTTGTAATGCCCGGGACACACCCGCCTGTGATCGTTACTCCTGGCGGGATCTAGACTGGCCTCACATATCAATACTAGTCTTTTCTGCGCACTTTGTCCTCACTCGTGCGCACCCGGGAGCAACTTCCCGGTCGGTCACCCATCCTTAAGCTACTCCAAGCTGAGCACGCTTAACTTTGGAGTTCTGTCCGAATAGGCTCCCGGAAAAGAAGGAATTCGTTATTGATATGAGTAGTCTATCATCCCTAACAAGCCGGGCTATCACACCATGTCTTTCAAAATATCAATACTAAAGCAAGTTATCCCTAGCCCATCATGCTCAATCATTGATCCATTCATGAAACACACTCGTATACTAGGTACATCCAATGCTCAGGTATGATCATAGTTGTCGGATTCAGGGCTCCGCAGACCCAAGAAAAGGTTCTAACTCTAGGGCGTGTGCGAATAACTCAACCTCTCCGGCCTACCTACTCGTCGATCTCATGGCCTAGCTCGATGAACGGGAAGGGAAAGAGACTCAGCAGTTTCCACAGGTTCGGGCCACCTTGCGGTGTAAGACCCTACTCTTGCTTTGGGGTGGATTAACCTCGTGAGGGGCTGAGGATGAACTAATACAGAGGAAGAACAGCCTCAGGAGGTGTGTTCTTGGGTGAGTGTTGGCTAGTGAGGGTTCTGGATTTCGATCCCCTCCTACGGTGGTGGCTAGCCTATATTTATAGTGGCTTGGGTCCTCTTCCACAAAAATCAAAAGCGGGAAGGGATCCCACAACGACCAATTTGAAAGGGGAAAGGAAGTACATCTTATCTTGACGAAAGGTGGTCTTCGCCTGCAAAGCTTCTCAGTGTGACGTCGTGGTGGGCTCGGTAATGACATCCGTCCTGGCGGTCTTGGTCTCGTTGCAGAAGAATGGAAACCTTTGGCTGATTCCTCGAGACTCCGCCACTGTGCTTTGCTTCCTTAGCACCAAAGAGGAAATATGCTACTCTGCGCCCGCTGGCGCCCGCCTAGCCTTGGTCGTCATGGCTTGCATCACTTGATCCTCATGAGGTGGATGCTTGCATTAGAAACTCCACTACTCAGGAGGCCGCCTAAGGAGGCCGCTCCCTTCGAAGGTCTTGGCGTTGTCCGCCTTGCGAGGCTTGGCCCCTCACGAGGGTCTTGTCTTGCCAATGCTGAAGATGGGCCATACAAGGCCATTGGCGGAGCCACGCGGTGGGCCGCAGGCAGGCAAGTCTGGGTACCCTGGTTCCCAAAAGACCGACAATAGTGCCCCATAGTTGGTGCTTTATAAGAGAAGATGGAGACCCAAAGAATAATAAAAATGCATAAAGTAAATAGAAAGGCCCTTCTCAGAGGGAAGTAGGGATTTGTAGAGGTACCAGAGCTCAAAGCTTAAATTGAGAGATAAAATTTTTGAGAGGCATAATTTCTCGTCAAAGAAAACGACTAAGAGTTTCCAGTACTTTCCATGCTAGATACATCATAGGCGGTCCCCAAATAGAAAATAAAGTTTATTCCTTTTTCACCATTCTTTCACAATCCATGGCTAACAGTATCCACGGGTGCCTCCATACCAACACTTTCCAAGGAATTTATTATTAGACAACATAAAGTAAATTTCTTTTTCATTTCAGGACTGGGTATCCCTATTACCGCCGCACTTTCATGCAATGACAAGTGAATAAACACTCATCTTGAGAATAACACATCTAGCATGGAAACATATCGGCCACCCCTCATTGCCTCATGAGCGGTACGAGCATGCAAAAGAGAAGTTTATTTTGAATTTCAGATATGGCGCATACAAATTTTCTTATAACAACATGGAAATATAGCATATAGGTAGGTGTGGTGGACTCATATGGCAAAACTGGGTGTAAAGATTTTGGATGCACAAGTAGTATTTCTACTTAGTGCAAGTGGATGCTAGCAAATAGATTGAGAAGTGACCAACCAAGAAACGAAAAATCACATAGACGAGGATTGAGCATAACTAACATCGAATAATGCACCACAAGTAGGATGTAATTTTATTGCATAACTATTGACTTTCGTGCTTGCATAGCGAATCACAAACCTTAACATTAATATTATTTCTTAAGCATAATTAGTCATTAACATGACTCACATATCCCCCACAGGCCTCCCCTCGTGTGCTCCCTCGGTGTCTTCTATGCGGAAAAAAATCTCCAAGTTTCATGGCATTTGGACTTCATTTGATATTGATATTCTGCAAAGTAAAAAAATGAGCAGAAAACATCAACTGGCACTGGGCACTATGTTAATAGGTTAGTCCCAAAAAATGATATAAAGTTTCTAGAAAATGTATATAAAACATCCGATATTGATACTATAGCAGCATGGAACAATAAAATATTATATATACGTTGGAGATGTATCGGTGAGTAGCATAAATTCCACCAAAGAAATCACCAACTAAGGGATTATTATGTAAAGGATGTGCAACAATGTCTCCCATGTTAAATTCTCTATCCCTCCACACCACACTCATAAGAATGCTCAAATCAGGGGCACATAGATGGCCAGGATCTTGTTTACGATTAATGCATCTACCTATGAACAGGGAAAAATATGTATAGTAGGAAAATGGATGCTCCCCATAGTGGCTTGTGTTATGTCTCTAGTTTCACCCCTAGTAATGTTCAGCAGGAAATCATTGCAATTAGATTTATGAGGCTCGGTGCATACCACACCGAGCCTCATAAATCTAATTGCAATGATTTCCTGCTGAACATTACTAGGGACAGGCATAACACAAGTGAATTGCTATGAGGCACGTACTCAAATTTTAAAAGCTTCACAAAATTCTTTGATAGGTAAGCAAAAAGGTTTTTCATATAAGTTGATATAACATCAAGTGAATTGCTATGAGGCACGTACTCAAAATTCCACGCAAAGGTATCAGTAAGATTATAGTATTGCATGCACTTGTCTGACACGAAATCTGTCAATCCGGCATTATGAGCATACATGTCAAACTCTTCCTTAATCTCGGCTCGAGTCATGAAAGAATATGATAGCCATTCACGTGGGCATACAAGGGCTTTCCACAGAGGTTCAAGGTTCGGCTGACGTATAGCAAGCCTTGGAGAGCTCTTGCTCGAGGAACCATCTTGGAACATTTTCCTTAGCATTTTCTTCCTCTGAAAATTTCTGAAATTTTTAGCACTACAAATAAAACACTTCCATGACGATAGTCATACATGTGCTGTTGTAGAAGTGTTCCATGACAATACCAAAATTGTCATCACGGAAGTCCACTTCCATGATGATAAATGGCGCATCATGGAAGTGTTTTGATCAAGGGTAGCTGACACGTGGCATCCACGATAACGAGTCACCGTTAAGCTATCGGGTTCCAGTTTGGATCCGATAACCCGTTAACAGCCCTGACCAATGGGGATTTTCCACGTGTAAAATTCTTATTCACCGGAGGATCCACATGTCGGCCCATCATTAGGACAGATGTCATCCACTCATTGTACGAGAGGCGCCTATGATACGTTGGCACGTGGCATTGCCCAATAGTGGCCCATTAGGTGAAAGAGATCGGACCAGTCAAAATTAGCAGGCCAGCCCTCATAGGGCCTTCTAGCGTGTGGTCCATTTAAGCCCACAGCCCATATGAGATGTGCCAATTTGGCCCGTCAGCGGCCCGTTAACTATTTGACACCATTGTAGCCCATTGTCAGTTCGAGCCTTTTAACAGCCCGCTATATACTTGGGCTCAATATCGGCCCCATGTGGTTGCGGCTTGTTAATGGCCCATTCAGGGATGGGCCAATTTTCAGGATATACGTCTTTCGGCCTTTTAGCTACCCATTTAAGTGTTGGGCCAATTTCTAGCCCAGTGTGTCTTTCATCCTCTTAACAGCTCATAAATGAGTTGGGCCATTTACAGTCGGACCTGCGTTTTGGACTCTTAATGGCCCATGCTTTTCATGACCAATACCAGCCCGGTTTCACTTTTGGCCTGCTAAAGACCCACAACACAGGTAGGCCATATAGAGTCTGGCCTGACTTTCGGCCTCTTAATGGCCCATGCTCTTCATGGTCCAGTATGAGCCCGCTGTCACTTTCGGCCTGCTAAAGGCCCACAATACAGTTGGTCCATATATAGCCCGACCTTAGTATCGTCCTGTTAACAGCCCGTGAAATCAAATGGGCCCACTTATTACCTGCTTCGTTGTCGGCATGTTAACGACCCAGGAGGTAACAGGGCTGAGCATTAAATGTTGGCTTGTTTCAATGATAGCAGCCCAATAGAGCTTTCGGCCTGGTTACGGCCCATTAACATAATGGGCCCAGTAGAGTTCGAGCATGTGTGTAGGCCCAATTAGATAATGTCGATTCCGGCCCAGCTATAATTTGAGCCCATTACAACGAGCAATTATGTACAGGATGAAAACCGATCAATCAAAGGCTTATGCCAGAATTTTGGCCCATGTGAGCCCATTAGGAAAGCCCATTAAGGGTAGTGGGCCGCTTCCTTCATTTGGGCCCACGACTGTTCGTGCTAACTAATAATTTCGCTGCTTTTTTGCCATCTAGCGACCAGTTAGCTGGAATGCGAGGGGTGCTAAGCAAACGTATGGCATACAAGAAAAACATTGCACATCCAGCATATATTACAGGAAATTACAACCACTGGGCAATCAAAGATTGATGCCAGTGCAAATAAATGAACGGAACTTAACAATCTACAACCTCAGCACGGAAGACGCCCATGAGCATGTGAGCAAGTTCTTCCTTCTTTGCTACACTATCTCTGGAAACAATGATCAGTTGTTGTTGCGCAAGAATGTGCACCTCTGATTCCTCCGTGATTTCCATGATTGCTTCAGCCAGTAATTTGTTCACAAACATACATTTATTCCGTTGGATTCGAGATAGACGAAACTCAACAGATTCAGATGGCGATTTTGGCAGGCTTGTATTATTGATAGTGGAGGGTGTCTCGACCACTTCATCATAACATAAATTAGGAGGGGAACCGAATAGATTAATCAAGAGTTATTGCCATATTACATGGCCTAGATTTATTGCAAAGAAACAATGGGGTTGCCTTGCTGTTTTCAGAGTTTGTCTTCTTATCTTCAGCAGCCTGCACCAAATTAACACACTAGCATTGCTATCATTGGCTAGGTCAGATAATAGGAAAGAAACATTGATAAATGAATGTTTGGGCAACTAGACCACACCAGCCTACACCAAATTAACACAACATGGCATAGCTATCATCAGTCGGGTAAGGTCATAGGAAAGCAACATTGACACAATGAATGATTGGGCAACTAGAACAACACTACAATTTAGTAATGTGCATGATATGATATAGTACACTCATGTAGCTCAGTATGCAAAACTACCAGGAAGTTTTCCTTACAAAAATCAACATTGTCACCTTTAATTATACATTTTCTACAAGTAAATTTAGATCAGATAAAGGTTGGATTCACGCCGTTTAACCAAATACATGCTGATGTAAAAAATTAGTGGTATACAACAGGTACTTACATTAGCATTGGAGCACAAAGAATTCCCGCAAGAAACTTTCCTCGAACACGATCCCAGTTTAGAAAGTCTTCTATTATTTAATCTTATTTTCTAAAAGAGAGATGGGTAAGAAACATATAGAAAATATGATCTGAATGCAATAAAATTTCATGATGTGAGGATACGCACACGTATTTTAGAATGGAGTTGACATATTTTTGCTGGACTGGAGCGGACTAGTTCTTTGGCTACTTGAATCAGCTACTTATTAGTAGGAATAGGGTTTCTCTATGCTGGAGAAGTATCTATGAACACTTGAGTTGGTTTACTATATCCTAGCATTTTGATCTTTTGCAAAGACCTTTTTTGTAACCCTTCAGATTCTAAGATAGTTGTCTTCCCCTTACAAGCCTTATATAGAAGAATGGTGCTTCAGTTATAAAACATGATATGGTAGAGAGATGGAATAGGTATTGAAGAATAGAAAGGCATGACATATTGACATGTATTCCCTTTATCCAGAAATAAATGCATGTGTCTAGGCGTATTTCAGTTCTAGATACATCCATTTTTATCCATTTCTGCGACATGTAATCCGGACGGAGGGAGTATGGTGTAACAACTAGGGATACGAGAGGACAACAGAGTAAAAAAACACTAGTTGAATGTAAGTGCGTAATAGCGGAATACATACAGAAAAACGCTAAGGCAACATATGCTTGTATGATTGGGAAACTAAGATGGCATTCCAACAGACCACTAGAACAACACTTCAATGTAGAAAAACGTGGTATGGTAGACAGATGAAGTACATACTGATGAATAACAATGCATAAGATATTCAGAAGCATGATGTCCAAACTAAGCAGATGGCATTGTGACAGAGTATAATGACAGTACTTGAATTTGAAAACATGTTATCATGAATGGAATAGGTACTGAAAAACAGGAAGGCATGACATATTTACATGCATGATCAGCAGGCTAAGCACATGTCATTGCAAGAGAGTAGATGCACTCCAGGACATTATATGCATGTTGTACCCATATCACGGGCCAAGTTAGAGAAAGGACCTTGTGGGGTGAATAGGATTCGGCATCTTTCTCCAAGTCTTCTGAAGAACTGCCTTTACATGTTCCATCATATTGGATATCATTGACGTCAAGTTTGTCAGCCGTTACAATGCTCCGTGAGCTTCATGTCGATATATCAGTGTGTGCAGTTATATCTGACATGCATGGAAGACAACTAGTAGTTAGATTTATGTAATGGGTGCATGTAGGATAGGACATAAATAGTAGGACTGGGCTTAACCACTACAGGAATCAGTCATTTTGCCGTAAGTACGCTACAGACGGCAAAGAAAGGATTACAGACGGCAAAAATTTTGCCGTCAGCCCATGGCGGCAAAAATATGTCGGCAAACTCAAAATCAGCAAAGTCTCATTTTCCCGTCAGTCCAACGTCGAGATGACGGCAAAAAAATTGCCGCCGGTGAAGACTTTTTGCCGTCAGCCGGAATTCCTACACGGCAAAAAAAAGTAAATAGACGGAACGCCCATCCACCGGACGACGTGAGTTCTTTTTGCCGTCAGGCGAATGGTAGCCCAGACGGCAAACTACGATTTTTTTGCCGTCAAATGCGGGACTACAAGACGGCAAAACCACCATCTTTTTTGCTGTCAGCGCATACTGTACCGGACGGCAAACTTGCTATATCTTTGTCGTCATCTACTTGTGCATAGACGGCAAACCCTTCTGCCAGGCTGTACACTAGGGCGCCACGCGTCCTTTTTTGCCGTCATGAACATGATGGCAAAGAGGCTGCACTCTTTTTATTTAAAAACAAAAATCAGTAATGATTCCTGACACATATAGATAAATAGACAAATGACAGTAGATATAGACAATGAACACGAGAATACATATAGACAATATAACACAGCAATGATTCCTCGCACATATAGCATAGTCCATATACATATCCATATAGCAGAGTCCATAACACATTCATATAGCACATTCCATAACACATCCATATATATATCCATATAGCACAGTCCATAACACATCCATATAGCACAGTCCATATATAAATGTTTCATAGCATATGAACATGTATAGCAGGCATCACTACATAATATTTCGCATATATATACAGCAGGCATCACTACATAATATTCTGCACTACGATAAATGTCTTCATGCCCATATCATAGTCCAAAAGAGGATCCATATGGCAACCTACAAGAAGAAATCATGCACATATGTCAAATTTTGGCACGACAATAAAATAAAGGGCTACGTGTCCACAATAACAAAATAAGGTGCTTTAAATCATGAAGATGTCAAATATACAAAAGAAAGTACTTGAAGACCCAACAAAATAAATAGTGATCCATATCACACCATATTCATATTCCATTGCAAGTTCCCACAAAAATAGCTTCTAGACCATATGGAGTTTCTTTAACACTTGTCAAATTTTGAAGATTTCAAATTTAACACTCTAAATCACAAAGAACTTCATGAATGGTCTCTAGTTATAAGTTTGATCTTCAAATGGTTCAAATGGTGATAAATCAACACTTGCAAGTTTCTAAATCACGAAGATCTCTAAGTCATGATAATAAGTAGAAATGGTATGGTTCAAATGGTCTTCAAGTGGTCTCTAAATCATCGTGTGATACAAATGGTTTGATATAAGTTCAATTCAATTTAACATACTAAACAATGAAGATCTCCAGGTGGTCTCTAAAACATAAATACATAGCTTCAAATGGTCTCTAAATCAAGAAAATATATAGATTCAATAATGCATAGCTAATGGGTCAAATGTACTTGTCAGTTTCTAGATCATGGACATATGTTCAAATGATCTGTAAATTATGAAGATGTTCAATTGGTCTCTACTTGTAAATGAGATATGGACGCACTAACCATAGTAGATCTCAAAGATGCAGATAACCATAAAGGTTATTGCCACCTAGGCCAGGAGCATGTGAAGATCCAGCATTATTCGATCCATGGGTCGATGGATACTGCATGAAGCATTACATGGTTAGCATGACACTCGGACAAAGAAATGCAATAATGATCCTTGCAAGTATTTTAGTTAACTAACCGTAGAGCATGGAGTAAAGGCAGACATATCGAAAGCGGGCATACCATTCTGGGTGCAATAAGCCTACAAATTATGTTAAAGAGGAGTGAAAGTTAAGTACGGGTAGTAAAAGACTACATGTGCTGACTATTAAGGAATTGTGCTTGGCTATTAAGGAACTAACCGTAAACATCTGAAAGTTTCGAGTATTTTGTGCCCACAACGCCTGTTGTGTCCTCTCATCAGCCAGTCGCCTCTCCTCCGCCCTCTCTGCCGCCCTCTCCTCCGCCGCCAGTCGCCTCTCCTCTGCCCTCTCCGCCGCCGCCCGTCACCTCTCCTCTGCCAACTTCTCCTCAAGTAGAGACTACAGAATATGGGGTCGCAATTGCATCTTCAAATCCAGCATTATGTAAGAATTAGAAAAATCATAGGTAGAAAGACTATTATAGAATACCTCCATCTCAGCCCTTGCCAGAGTCGCGCGTTGACATACAAAAGATTTTGATAGGCCTAGCCGAGCCTTGTACTAAGGTAGAGTGCGAGTGGAGGACCTAGGAAACATGCCTCCTCCAATCGCTTCCTTGCCATGCTTCCTTCCCTGTCCAACGATCATAACCAACTCGTGGTCAAGGGGCTCCGATGTCACATCATAGTCGGGCCCTCTCAGCTTTGTTGCCACCTCTTTAAATTTGGTCAGCCGATTGTAGGCGGTGTTGTTGGTGTATGCAGACGATGTGTCAGATGGGTCATATGGTGTGGCTTTTCTGTACGGTGCCTTATGGGACAGAGCATACCCAACGAAAAGGTTGGGCTCCGGAACCTTGTGGTAACGCCCCTGCAACCAAAACCAACATCATTAGAATTTCATCACAAGGATTGGCAACATGTATGACAAGAAAGAACTTATGAAGAACTAATCGATGGGAGGAAAGATGTACCCATATTTTCTTGAATCCCTTAAGGTTCAAGTTGCCTTGATGGTGTGGTGGATAAATCATTGCCTTTCGCCGATTTTTGTAATCGACGTGTTTCAACATATACTCTTTAGAACACCAGTAGTCCACAATTCGCTCCCAACACTCCCCCTTATCAACACACCATCTAGGAGTAACCTAATTGATCATTTGCATCTCATATAAGTCAAAAGAAATGAGTGCCGGCAAATTGAGGAAATAACAAGGATGAACATGATTTATTTACCTGCATGTACTCGTCCTTGTGAAGAAAGATTTTCGTAGCTGGTTTCTTAGTAGCCATCTTATAGCCCTGAGATGCCTTATAAGAACAGAAGGCAATAATGTGTGCATCATAGAACATATTGCGCACAAGCTTCTTACAATGAATGTTGACGTTCCTTTGTGCCTCCTCCAACTTCCCATCCTCGCATCTATAGAAATCCTGCAAATACACATGAGATTAAACGAGATTAGAAATTAACTAGCTATGGATTATATATATGCAATGTGTGAACTAAACTTAATGATTACCAAAAGTTCAGCAAAGACCCGCTCGGCTTTGTTGTGAACCTCGATGTTGTTGAATGTACCAACATCCTCACAGGCTTTGTAGTGGTCCCAAGTCGATGCTACCTCCGGAACATTGCCCTCCCCTGGCAAAGTAACCATGCCAGGGAAATGCTCCTTAAGGAGGATCCCAATGGTCATGTTCACGTGTCGGTACTTACCCGCCTCCTCATCTCCAACTTCCGTCCAACCGCTACATAGCGAGACGCCAAAGTTATGAGAAATTGTTGCATACATTGAATGTAGAAAAATGGGAAGCCAAAGTTAGTTACCTTACTCCATATGGAGTAATGCACGACCTTTGCTCGACAAGTTTCCCTCGTTCCGGGAGCCTTGATGCACCACGCAGGAACACAGACCGACCCTTGGGAACTGCAATTAAACCATCACCCTCCTCCTCCCCGTCATCAGGCACGGGGGAGTGAGACATCGGCTCGTCCTCAAGTGCGGGGGAGTGAGACACAGGCTCGTCCATCCGTTCCTCCTCAGACACAGGGGAGTGAGACACAGGCTCGTCCGTCTGTTCCTCCTCAGACACAGGGGAGTGAGGCATCGGCTCGTCCACCCATTCCTCGTCAAGTGGTGTCACGGCAGGTGGTGGCGAGCGAGGCCGAACCGGGTTTCTCTTAGCCTTTCCTCCACGTCCACCTCTTCCTCGAGGATGCTGAGCATGAGAGGGTGCATCGGGAGGATCGGCCAGAAAACTGGTGACCAGATTTCTCGCTATCTTGAGTGGGGCCTTCTCTGTCGTAGCACTGGCAGCCCTTTTCCGATGTGGGCCCACCATGCTTCACTCACCTGCTACGACAAATAGTAAAGCAATTAGTATGAATACAACATTATAGTTCAAATAAATAAGCATAAGTTCAAAGAAAAAATAGAATGAGAATCACTAAGGCAATTATAGTACAAATACAACACTATTACTCAAATAAATAAGCAAAAGTTCAAACAAACAATTGAATGAGAATCACTAAGGCAATTATAGTACAAATACAACAGTATAGTTCAAATAAATAAGCATAAGTTCAAAAAATCATACACAAATGAGAACTACAAAGGCGATTATAACACAAATACAACACTATAGCTCAAATAAATAAGCATAAGTTCAAAATATTATAAATTCAACATTACATCATGTTCGGGATCATGGTAAGGCAACTAGTACAAAAACAACATTACAGTTTTACATTACAACTAAAAATAGTCGGGATCATCTGGATCACAATCTGCCTCTTCTTCCTCTTCTGCTTCCTCGTCATCATCAGTATCACGCGTGTCGTCAACAATGTCGTCGGAGTGTTGGCCGTCATCGTCAACATCATCGGCAATGCCTTGACATAACCGCTCAAGCATTGATAGGTATTCCACGTTCGTAACTTCTTCTTCTTCTTCCTCATCTGCTTCTTCTTCTTCTTCATCATTGTCAATGTGTACTTCCGTGCGTGGATGGATGTTGCGACGGCCTCTAGGCCCATGTTCTTGGAAGAATTCTCCATCATATGTGTCGGGGTCAATGTGAGGTTGATAATCCTCTTCACTGGGGGAACATTTTTTACCACGTGGCGGCACATCATACACGACATCCCAACCCTTAAGATGCGCCTTCTTTTGGCATGCATACTTGAGATAGAAAACTTGTGTCAACTGTTGACCCACAATATAGACATCCTCGCATTCCAATTTGATGTCTTGTCGAATTTTGACTTGCCCAATATCATCTCTCTGCCTAACCTTCTCCAGATCGAACCAATGGCATTTGAAGACAATGACTTTTGGAGGATTTGCCCCAAAGTAATGCAGTTCATATATTTCATCAAGTCTTCCATAATACTCGACTCCATTGCAAATAGCCGACACTCCGGTGTTTTTTGATTTTAGATCGGCCCGACATTCCTCGTTCTCATGTGTGTGGAAGCGATACCCATTGATGTCGTATTTATCGATTGTATCGACCTTATAGTCAAAGACATTAGCAATTTGTTTCAACTCTTTGTCCAATATTGACGTACCCTACAAGTTCAAGTGTGAAGGATCGATGTATTAGTCCCACGTAATACCAACTTAAGTTCTTCCATAATAAGAAGTATATATACCTTTCCTTTGAACCAAGAAATGAAACCGTAATTCCCGTCTGTGTTGCCAGCAAGAAGCTCATACTCTTCGAGTGAATCACGTTCGACCGCTCCATTTGAGAATTGAGCAACGAATTCACTGAGCAATGAGAAATAAGAGTACTTAGCCACAAACATATGAGTAATCTTACATGATGTACCAATCACTTACTCAATGTATGGCCACACTTCTTTTAGGTTGGTGAGGATATACAACGTAAGAGAGCTCCACTCTTTCATAGCCAAATTCTTTGAACCAGAAGCACCAACAGGTCCGAGTTGCCCTTTGAAGAGGCTGGGCTTGGATTCATGTTTGGGGTCGCTAGAATTGTAACGGGACTTCATATTATGCAAGCTTGGAATATTGGCCGCATAGCGTGATGTCATGAAGTTTGTCACCTCTTCCGCCAAGAATGCCTCAGCTATGGATGCTTCAATTCTACTTTTATTTCTACATTTAGCTCGAAGAGTCTTTTGCATTCTCTCAAGTCCATAGGACCAACGATTCTGCACAGGGCCACCCAATCTTGCCTCAGAAGGGAGGTGTAAAATCATATGTTCCATCGGATTAAAGAAGCCTGGTGGAAATATCTTCTCTAGCTTGCAGAGCAACTCGGGTGCTCGTTTTTCCATGTCATCTATCACAGTGGGAGATACTTCTTTAGCACAAAGAACATGAAAGAAATAGCTCAGCTCTGCCAATACTTCCCAATCATCCTCAGGGATATAGCCTCGAATCATCACTGGCATTAACCGCTCAAGCCATATGTGCAAATCATGACTCTTCATCCCGTTGAGCTTCAATTTATCAAGATTCACTGCCCTCATTAGATTCGCTGCATACCCATCGGGGAACAACAAAGTTTTGAACCACATGAGTATCTCCTTCTTTTGTTCCCTTGTAAGAACAAACCTAGCCCGTGGCGTCGTCCAATTCTTCCGGCCTATGGGTTGCCGCAAGTTTTGTTCGGGTCTATCACATAGCTTCATCACATCTTGTCTAGCCTTAGTATTGTACTTCGTCTTCTCAACAATGTTGAACAATGTGCCAAAAATGGCCTCGGCGATATTCTTTTCAGTGTGCATTACATCAATGTTATGTGGAAGCTCGATCTGGTGGAAGTAGGGGAGATCCCAGAAGCATGGCTTATGAGTCCAGACATGTTCTTCATTATATCCCAAGAAATACCCTGGACGGTTGGGATCAGGTTGGAGAGCATTTAGTTGATCACAAATCTGTTCACCTGTCATCTCAGGTGGTGCCGAGTGTTCGACAACTTCACCTTTCATGAAGTTGTTCTTCTCTTGTCTGAATGGATGGTCAGGCAACAAATGTTGTCTACGTAAATCGAAGCAAGAATACTTGTGACCATGTTGCAGCCAAAGACAATGAAGGTTTGTCTTGCATCTGGGGCATGGGAACCTCCCATGCACAGACCACCCCATGAAAAGTGAAAACGCCGGTAGGTCATGCAATGAGTACTGGTACCAAACATGCATTTTGAAGTTTTTCTTGCTAGCAACATCGTATGTCTGTATCCCATTCACCCAAGCTTCTTTCAAGTGATCTATCAGTGGCTGGAGGTAAACATTTATATTCTTCCCCGGATACTTGGGCCCTGGAATAATCAATGATATGAATATGTGCTTGCATTGCATTAGGACGCCGGGGGGGGAGGTTGAGGGGAACAACAAACACAGGCCAACAACTATATGTCTTTGAGACAAAACCAAACAGATTGAACCCATCGAGTCCGATGGCGACTCGTCCATTCTTTGCCTCTTTTGCTTTCTCAGGATGTAATTGATCGAAATTCTTCCATGATTGGGCACAAGATGGATGTATCAACATTGGTCTCCCATGATCATCCTTGTCGCGTCTTATCCCATATTTGTGTCATACCATCTGTTTGGCCGTGTCTTCGTTCAAGTAAAGGCGTTGAACTCTTGGTAGGATTGAAAGATACCGAAGAACATTTGCAAGGAATTTGGTATGCTTCTTCGTACCATCATTGAGGACTCTCTCGATATACCTAGAGGAGCCGCACTTGGCACAGTACTTGTCGTCGGCATACTCTTTCGTAAATAAGACACATCCGTTTGGGCAAGTGTGTATCTGCTCATACGGCATCTTAAGTGCATGTAGGGTTTTCTTCGCTTCATACCAGCTTTTAGGCAGTTTGTGACCTTTAGGGAGAGAGCGACCCCAAGAGGTCATCATTGAATCAAAGTTATCTCTGCTCATGTTGAACTGGGTCTTCATAGACATTGCTTGTCCGATGGCATCCAGCTGGCACTGATCTATGTAGTCGTGAAGAGGTTGCTGTGAAGAATTCAACATTTCTAAGAACGCCCTCGCAGACTCCTCTGGTTCTTCCTCTGATCCAGCTTCACGTGCATCGTTGAAGTCGGCTACCATGTCATCAGTCCCGATACCATTGTCGTTGGTGTGCCGACGCACCACCTCCTCTCTGCTACGTTCAGTCTCGCCATGAAAGGTCCACCGGGTATAACTAGGCTTAAACACATGCTTCTGCAGGTGTAAACACATAGTCTTCTTTGACTGTTCTAGATAGTTGTTGCACTTCAAGCAGGGACACCGAGTTTTTCTCTTGCCACTAGCAAATGTTGCTTCTACGAATTCATTGGTCTTGTCCACCCACTCAACGGTCATGCCAGCCTGACTAGGGTGGCCATTATACATCCACTCACGATCATCCATACCGCTACTTGCACTAACAATACGGGCACCAAATTCATATTCATCAAGTTATATATAATGTAATTAGGAATAGATACATAGCTAATTACTTTTGTCATATTATTTATGCCACAGTTTTATTTTTTACCATGCAAAAGGAAACAGACATTCATGGATTGAATCCTATCTCTAACAGGTAAAAATGGGTCCTAATCCCACCCAAGTACGTGTAGATTGGGTTCGTTCCCCATGCTTTACTCCGGTCCGAGGCAAAATTTCGGCAGCACCTCCCTGCTGTTCTCCAGATACACGTCTCAGCAACAAGCAGAGAGAAGGTGTACCCGGAGAACAACGGGGTGGCGCTGACGAAATTTTGCCTCGAACCAAAATAGAGCACGGGAAACGATACCCAATCTACACGTACTCGGGCTGTCCATGGATCACGTGGACAATTCGAAAAGATGACGCTTATAAATATGCAAAGACATGCATATTTATAGATGTCGCCCTTTCGAACGGGAGACGCCTAGGTTACGAGACTTGACATGAAAGCAAAATGTATTAGCATCGGCACGATGACGGGAACAAAGCAAATAGGGGAGGGGAAGAGATGATAGTCGAGCTCACCCCTAGACCGTACGTAGAGGTGGTAGTCGAACGACGAGGGCAACAACAACGGGACCAATGGTGCTCCTCGAGATGAAGAGAAGATACCTGCACATGAAAAGCACCGGCACAACCAACATAAGCACTCACACAACAATCTAATAAACAACATCAACAACATCATATCACATCTCAACAACATCTAACCAAAAGAAAATACGCAAGAAAGAAAGAACCCAAAAAATAATATGTTATGTGTTCATGTGGCCTTTGTTTGCCATGCTTCTCCAAGTAATGGGAACTACTAGTAACAGGGAGTTCCTGTTTCTTATGTGTTGAGCTGCTGACACCATAAACAATTTGTTATTTTGATTCAGAATATTTCAAGCAGCATTGGAGATGGAGCCAAATGGATGGTCAACATTCAAGCCAATATAGCATATGCAATTGTAACATTCAACATCCAAGCCAAGCAAAGCCTGTAAGTAGACATAACCTTGCACATAATTTTTTGGTTCAGATATATAAGATCACCAGAGCATATATATTTGATCACTTTAATTTCTACATTCAGTTTTATGGGCTATGGTACAGAGCTTCATTACTCTGCATATATTTCTATATGAACACTGCTGAACTGCATGCATGTATTTGATTCATGATTGCCGCGGATCTTTTACATGGCCTTGAGATAGTTATTTTCTCTATCTCAATTTCATCTTTTATTATTAATTTCTACTTTGCTGTCTACTGTAGTATTGGCTCCCAGTTATACTTTATCCTTTTATTATCTTTACCTAATAATAAAAGACGGAAGCTTTCATAGTTCTCCATACGTCTGATTACTCGACTGGGCCTTCATTGACTGGGCCTTCATTCTTTTAATTGGGGGTCTATGTTACCCGACCAGGCCTTAGTTATGGCGTCGCCTCCGCTGGTCAAGGGGCGAGGCCCAAGTCCTAGGCGCCGGTAAATACACCAACCCTTGCTTTAATTATGTCTATAGTGCACTCATTAGTGATTAGTGACCTGAAAAAAGCTGGGCCGTTTAAGCTAGCACAAAAGCCTACTATTGAGATGAATTCAAGTGCTTCAGATTTGTTAGGACCTCAAATTTTCAAGCAGAAGTCAAGGAAGAAGGATTAGGAACAGCAGGTAAGAACCCCATGTTTTAATTATCTTACAGAGATGTATGAGTCTGTCACATGCATAAGGCGGTGGTACATAGCCCAAGAATTCCATTGGATAGTCGTGTTGTTGGTTGGCATCTTTGTAGGGTGTACATCAGGATGGTCATGACGACTTGGCAATTATCTCAATGCTACAGACTGAATGAAATACCAAGACTGCATTGCTGGTTTGCGTTTGAACAGGTGCAGCAACCAGAGTCCGTTTCAACTGCAATACAATTTCAGAAAAACAAGAAGCACTGCATTTATTTTATTTTTTGAGAAAATCGTGATGCACTGCTGCATTGCCTGTTATTCTAGAGAGTGGTGTTTTTGTTTCTGAACTTATGGCTGTAAATTTCATCATTTTCCATTGCTCATTAGTGTACTAAGGAATAGTAAAATCTTGGATTTTGGTTCATTTTGTAGGCATTGTTCGTCTTTGTGTCACTCTGTTTGTAGCTACAAGCAGCTTATTTTGATAGCGGTGCAATTAATGATGCTTGTGTTCATCGATAAATTTACCTTTATTTAGTAGTGTATGTAATGCCCAGGATGGAGTTATACCTCCTACGTGTCGAGGCACGACTTAAAGGCATAAATCCATCCTAGAATGATCTCAAGTTTGGTAATCTTTGCACATCTCATGTAAAAGAGGGGATTGTAAACATAAATAGTTGGCTTACACTCGCCACGTCACACAATTACATAACATGTCTCAATCATCATACATTAAGAATATCACAACCCTCTAAGGGCAAAACCAAATGTCAAGATACCAAACTGAAATAAATAAACCACAGGCGAATCGAATCCTAGTAGGAGTCTCCACTACTGATCATCCGGATATCGAACATAGTACCGACTACGCTCCTCGTCGTACTCCCAATCCAGCTCGGTGCCATCACCTGGATAGCTCACAACTGGACCTGCATCTGGTGTGGTGAAGTAACTGTGAGCCACAGAGGACTCAGCAATCCCGTTCCCGGGTAACAAGACTATTCAAGCCTTGGGAGAGGATAAGGCTGAAGAAAAGACTAAGTGTCTGCAGCAGCAACTAGCAACTAGCTTACGTGAGAGAGAGCGAGAAGAGAAAGCCTCGGCGAGAAGTGATCACGAAGTGATCCTAGCTACAAGCTCAACAAACATAACCCCTCCGTGCTCAACTCCCGAATCCCTATTCGGAAATTGACGGTCACGGAACGCACGCTGGTAGTGTATTAGAAACATTGTGTCAAGTTATCTACAACCGGATATTAACAAGCTCCCATCTGCCACATAACCGCGGGCACGGCTTTCGAAAGTTCAAACCCTGCAGGGGTGTTCCAACTTGACCCATTACAAGCCCACGATCCGCGGAGTCGCAACTCCAAAGTGGGAAGACCCGAGTATCCTCGGAATCCCGTGCTCAAGATATACCGAACTAAGGTAAGGCTAATCCAGCAAATCCTCCCGGGGTGCCGACACCCTGATAGTAGTCGCGCGTATCTCGTCTCAGGCCACGTCCGGATGGGCGATGCTACAGGTTTTTACCAGACCTTGAGTTTCCTCGAGGTGGCCCTGCAGGACCCCCAGTTCGGACCAACACTCATGTGGAGCACTGGCCCGGGGTTGTTGATTTAGAAAAAGGGTTTATAACTCCCTATGCAAGTTTAGTTTGTTATTACGCAAATAGTACCAATGTTTGGACTTGCTGGAAAAGACTTAGCACTTAGCGGTTTATCGAGGGGGTCCCATACACCCCAACCGTGTTAGGAACGCATAATCAAGGAACATAACACCGGTTTATACGGTTCCTAACGGCATGAGTGGAACAAATCACCAAGCAAAAGGCTTAGCCTTCCACCCTTGCCAATATATAGATGATTTCATTTAGCAATTATATAGTGTGATAAAACCCAACCAATCTTCAACATGAAGCAAGCATCTTCGATCTTCACCTGCAACTAGCAACGCTATAAAAAGGGCTGAGCGAAGCGTACTTAGCCAAGCAACGGTTTGCATAGGTAGGTTGGTTAAACATGGCAATGGTTACAGTAGGAGGCTGACAAGAAGATCATGGGCATCGAGGCAAAACTATAGAGCGGAACTACTAGCAATAGGCAAAGATAGTAATGTTATCGGGGTTCGGTCATCTTGCCTGAAGAGAAGTCGTTCGGATCGTAAGAAGGGTCCTCGTGCTCAACCTCGTTCGAAACCTCGTGATCGTACTCGAACTCGGACTCTGCTTCCGGCTCTAAACAAAACAATCACACCAAGCACAAATCAACAAGATGCAATGCGCACTCGAAAATGATGGATGCATGATGGATGCACTAAGGATGCACACGGAGCACGTAAAATATCACTCAAGCAAAACACCTCAAAACATGATAACAATCTGATATTATTAATCTACACAGAAAATCAATCAAGTTTCATATAAGATTCGCTGAAATCGGAGTTACGGGCTAAAAGTTATGCCCGAAACAAGAAATGAGTGAAAGCTGAAATTACAGCAACATAGCAACTTCGGAGCTCAAAATAATTAAGCTACAGCACTCAAACAACATGGCAAAGGACATGAACACAAACTAGACATATAATACAGCAACTAAGTCCAAAGGTGCACCCCCAAAGGGGTCACGGTTCAATAGCAATGAGCTCGGACATATTGAACTTGACAATAAAATTCTGGCAGCAGAATTTTATTGAAACTTTGGAGAAAAAGATAAACATGCTACAGCCACTTAAATAGACATGTGAGGACATGAATGGAAAGACAACAATATATACTACAAGGAACAATCAAGATCCACTCCAAAACAATCATGGTTTGTCCTAGAACAGCAAGCAAACATGGCATCGGAACGTTACAGATTTCACACTTAGTGAAAATCCACTAAGTCCTAAAACAGCAATTTCATCATGGCATCTAAAAGAGCAAGTTTAAGTCACCTCGAAACTAAACATGGCAAGTGGTAAGCACCTCATCAAAGTACACATGATGGTGATTCCGAAACATACAAGCATGCATCATTGAGGTAAACACAACGATAGCAACGAGCTCAACAAGATGGCATTTCATAACAAGTGAAACAACATCACAGCCACATGGCACTTTGCAACGATGATAAACATGGCAAGAATAAATCTATCATGCTACCTAGCACATACAATATGTAGAGCATGGCAAGACGAACACGTGGACATGTCATTTGCATCATTCGGACAAACGAGCTAAAAGATATCACATGGCAAAGATGGCATAAAAACATCACATAGCAACAGTTTATATCATGATGCACTCTTGCAACAGCAAAACAAGCACATAGATGATCTCTAACATGCATGACAACAAAAGATAAAACGTAGTGCATGATCCCACGAACGTCTGGACATCTCATTTGCGCAAAACGGACATCCACACGCAAAGTTATCCACAGTTGAACATTGCATCACAGATTAATAGATCTCAGGGACTAGGGTTAAGAAATAACCTCAGATCAGAAAATCAAAGGGATTCGGGCCAGATCTGGAGGGAACCGGCCCGCGGAGTGGAGGCGCTTCGGCCCGCGGCTTGCTGGCGGCGGACTGGGCCCGCGGCGGCGCGCGGTGCGGCGGCCCGGAAGGAGGCCCGAGCGCTGTCGGGAGGCGGAGGAAGGCGCGGCCCAGGTGGCGCGCGCTCTGGCGACTCGATCGGGAGGCGGCGACGGGATGGGCCGAGCCCATCTGGGTGGAGGCGCGGTGAAGTGGGGACCGGGCCTCGGGCCAGCGGTTGCGGTGGAGGCCGAAGTGCGGGGAGGCGTACGGGCCGCTGGGGTGTCTTCGGGCTGGAGGGGACCCGACGGGGATGTGGTCCTCCGATCCAGGCGCGAAGGGAGGCGGCGGCCTCGCCGCTGCGATGCGGCCAAGTGGCCCCAGGCCTGGCGAGGCCGATCGGGCCACCTGGCCTGGATCGGTCGGTGCGGCGCGCAGATGGATCCAAGGGAGGGAGGCGGCGTTGACCTGGCCGATGCTTGCGGCTGGTCGGCTGGGTGGCGATCGAGGGAATCGCCTGGATCGGCTGGTTCCCTCGGGATCCGAGGAGGAGTTCCCAAATGGCAGAGAGGGGGGTGGTTGGATCCAAAAATTTAGGGGGAGAGAGGAGGAAGAAGCTAGATGCCCAAAAATAGACTAGGGGTCTATATATATAGCAGTTTTTAGGGTTAGGGGGGAATGGGGTGTTAGGAACCCTCCGATCGCGATCCGACGGATTCGATCGCGGGGGTAGTTTAAAAGGGCCTAGGAGAAGATAAAAGACTGCAGTAGGGGTGTTTCCGGGCCACAAAGAGAAGGCACTTTGGACCCACACGAATAACGGATGGGATAGCCAACGGAGTCCAAACGCGACGAGATTTGAGAGGCGGGTTGCACACAACAAAACAACAACACACACACAACAACCTCGCGGCACACCGGTAACGTTACACGCCCAAACAACAAAGTAGGCCTACGGGATCTCACGGACACGTGAGGGAGCTCCGGAACACGAAACGGACAACGGGAAGGAACGCGCGGAACCGGATGCAACCGACAACACAAATGCAATGCGATGCACATGTCTACATGATATGAATGAATGCCACACACTCACACAACAAAACGACGAAAACCCGAAAGACAAAGAACCCGGAATGGAAATAGATGAAGCCGGAGATATATTATATACCCAAAAGGGAAAGTATTACATCTGGGGCATTACAGTGTACATACACTTGAAAATATTAGCATGGTCTTTGTATGGTTGTTTTAAATTTGCAACATAACATTAAGGTCTTCGTCGGCTGTGCACATAGTAATGCATAACTGCTGGTTTGAACTATTTGGATAGCGTAAGTTGTCGTACATGTATTGCAGAATTTTTGCAAATACTGAATTAGAGTTTTGTCTCACCGGATTTGTTATTTGATTGCTCTCACGTTGTCTCTAACTTGATCGTTTCTCATTTTGCAGATGTATGGTAGACAAACGCTCATACACAACGCAACTTCTTTTTAGTGCTTCTCAGTACTGACCGATCCCATGCATGGAGCTGCTTGTGTATGAGCAACGGCGAGTCTACTAGACAGGCTTAAACAGGCTCAAGCCTGCCCTCCAAAACACAATATTTTTGTACTAGTACTACTACTACTTTCATCCCAGCTCAATAGTACATATAGTATCGAGATATGCACACCGAACGGCACCTCAAACAAATGCCCGCATCCATCTACTGTGTAATTACTAGTTCATGTATTCTTAACCAATTTAGTGTCCAATGCAACTTATTTGCAAAAAAGAAGAGTACAAAAAATGAGTATGCTTGCATGTACCCCTCACGCTGAATTTGAACCTATCCGAACTAATATGAATCAGGAGCAGCAATTGTACCGAACGGACGGGGGTGGGGTGCTACACACAGCCTGGATCGGGAGCGGCGACTGACGGGGACCGGCGCGGCTGGCCTTGATCTTGGGGTGGCGGGCGGCGACCGGCGGGGAGGCGCAACCGGCCGGTCTCCTCCCTCGCGGTGGGGCGGGAATGGCCGACGGGATGGCCTATCCTCCGGCCATGTAGGGGAAACCGGCGGCGGCGACCGATGAGGGCGGCGGCGGTGACCGGTGAGATGGTGAGGGCGGCGGCGAATGGTGAGGGAGGCGACGCGCACGGGAGTGGGGAAACCGACGCTGGGAGCCTGGGAGATCGGGGTGGCTTGGGGGTTTTCTTTTTTTAGGGAGGCTGGGGGTTTTCTTTTCTTTATTTTTTTAGTCTTTGCTTTTTTTTTCTGAGAAGAGATGTTCAGCCTTTGCCGTCATCTGTATAGAGCAGCAGACGGCAAACCATCTCTTTTTTCCGTCAACTGGGCCAAGTACAAGACAGCAAAATAGGTTCGTTTAGGCCCGTTCACGGACATAGCTGTGATCAGTTTTTTGCCATCAGTCACAGCGAAGGAAGTCGGCAATGATTCATGTTTGCCGTCATTTGCACACGTAGTTGACGGCAAATATGTCTTTGCCGTGTGTTGCCTTTCGCCGTCTGTTTTTTGTAATTTTTTGCCGATAATATTTTTTTGCCGTCTGCTCATGACGGCATAACCGCCATTTGCCGTCTACCTTGACGAAATGTTGACGGCAAAAAGAGCACATGTCGGCAAAATGCCTGATTCCTGTAGTGAACTAGTAGCAGCAGGTCTCAAATACTAAGGGGAGAACACATATGAAAGCTATAGAATATGTATCGTTTGTACTCGAGATTAACTAGGTGGCACACAAATGTATTAAAGAACAACATAGGTAATACTAGCACTGGTATAATCACCAGCCTGTGTGATAACATTGCCAGATGATAACTATGGAACAACGTTACCTAAAGAACAAGTCTCTTATCTTAACTATGGAACATATTTAACTCCTGAACAAGACTCTTAAGAGATCAGCATGAATATACAGTGAAATGTGATAATCTATTTTCCATGCTTAGATTAATAACAGAGCCATAAATGTTGCACGTAAGTAAGATGAGGGTACAACCTATCTGGCTGCCATCCATACGAGTGAGCATCATGTGCTGACTTGTCGACGGCCCTGCAGTTGTTGTGGTTGTAAATGTCGGGCACGCACATTCGATGCAGGGAACTGTTGAGTGGGGACTATAGCTCCCTTCTAGTGTATGCTTCCCTTGTTGGAGCAGTTCCGGTGAGAAGGAAGACGGTGTGGCCGAAGATGCATAAAACGCAAAATGTTAAGAATGACACATATCTCTCATCTGAAGAAATACCCTAAGAGATCAATAGTAAGGTACGAGAGTGGTCACACTTCTGTTGACTGAAAACTAAACTGGGGTCACAAGATTTTATTTTATTTTGGTATTGTTTGATCTACGCCGGATGGCTTGATGGTCGTCTTGTGCCTCTTGGCTGACGTTGTTCAGAATCTTCCCAAAAGAGACAGCGACCACCGGCAGAGCAACCTGCCTCCGCCGTCCCTGGCCGCGAGAGCTCTCACCAAAACCCAGCTCCCTGCCCCCACGGCACTGCTGTGGTTGCGCGGCCCCTGGCTAATCCACAAAGACTGTCCATCATCCAGATATGGTGGCGGCAATACCTTCAACCCACGCAACTCTAAGACAACCACCTAAGCACTGCTTCCATGGTGAACTTGCGCCCCTACACCCTTATGTTAGACACTAGCCAACCGGCACCCTTGGAGCTCCGCCGCCTCGAGGGGTGCTGCTTCCCATTGTGAATCGATTGGACCGGAATAAAAATTTAGACAACTGATGCTTAAATAAAGTGATTTGAAATGAGTGTATGACCTATCTTGCGGCCCGGTGAAGTAGGTAGCTCCAACTGCCGAGACGGTGAGGTCGGTGCAGTTGTGGTGGCTGCGGGCGGCAAGAAAGCAGAGATGTCGCAATGGTCGATGCCTACGGGGGAGCAGCGCCGGGTACCTGGACGCATCCGAAGTTGGAGCCCCTCCGGCGCCGTGCACAATGGCGGGGGTGAATTGGCTCCAGTACGGTTCACGTGGCTGTCATCGAGGCAGCTCCGGCAGAACGGAGTAAGAGGCACACGGCCCAGTACACGATGGGAAACGGACAGCGTCTCTGGCATTGGGGAGGAGGGCGGCGGTGAATTTGGTGAGGTGGGGGCACCATGGCAGAGGGGCTGAGGCTTTGCGGCTGGGGAGAAGGGAGCTTTCGAGGAGAAGGTGATTTGGCACCCACGATGTATGAATGGGGAATTGGGAGCGGGGACCATGTCTTACGAACGCATTTGTCTGAAATGTGGGGAGGAGTTACTGTTCTACCCCTGCGTTTAGGCTTCTTGGCTTGGGTCTGTGTACTAAGGGTCGGGGATAGTAGAGTAACTTTGCTTCTCCCAAATAGTGGGCGCGAGCGATTTCGGGCAAGGAGGGCATGTTTTGAAATAGTGGGCGCAAGCGATTTCAGGAGAGGAGGGCATGTTTTGAAATAGTCGGTGCGAGCGATTTTGGCTGAGGAGATGGTGTTTTGCCGCCCATGGTTTATGAATTATTCAACACCTATCATTTTGTCCGAGGAGAAGGCGTGCTTGGATGAAGTTACGAACCAACCCTCGATGTAAAACGGGCCAATTGATGTGTGTTCCACATAGGCCTGTAATTTCATGTCTCCCATTTATTTGCTCACGCGAATTCCACTGAGCAGAGTGTGCTTAGCGGTTTGTTCATATTTTGGGAGAACGAGCATCCACGTCTACCTTACCAATTCAATTCAAATCAAAATTTCAAATATTAGCTTGCCACTTATTTTTTAGATGGTGAGATGATGCTCATGACTAATGTGTTTTTACTTGCTCGTTGCTAACTATTTACTATATGAAAAATAGTTGACCAACTCAAAAAATGGGAATCAAACCCAAAATTAAATATCTCAATTCAATGAAATAGCTCGTTCACTAGGTCAAAATAATGAACTAAATCCAAAATTGAACACCTCAATTTAGTAGCATATTGTACAGTGTTATAGTACTCCATGAACATGTTGAAAGTCAAATTAATGAACTTGATTGATACGCATATCTCCATTCGTGTGCGTATTGCAGATAACATGTTCTCCAATTCAAATATTTGATGCATAAATGTGACCTCCCCCTCTCCCGTACTCATGTTCTCTCTCTCGCCGAAAATCTTCAATTCTATCGCACGCATCCAGACACAAACCTTGTCGGTCTCTCTCTCTCTCTCTCTCTCTCTCTCTCTCTCTCTCTATATATATATATATATATATATATATATATATATATATATATATATATATATATATATATATATATATATATTTAGTGTGTGGGGGGTCTTTCTAGTTCGCATGCACACTCCATGTATAAGTCTCTCTAGCACACTAGTATGATTCTATAGTCCAAGCTAAATATCTTGGGTGCACTCATCGTACGCACACAAATCCCCTAACTCGTTGCCCGTAACTCTCTCACGCACCACTCTTCCGTCTCGGAGCTCTTCCCTCTCTCTCTCTCAAACTTTCCATCTCCCTGGGTCACACATACACATGCATATCTCACCCACACTCGATAGACCCATCTAAAACTCTCTCCCTCTCTTCGTTGTTCTCTCCATCTCACGTGCACACACACACACACACACACACACAAACTCATGCCAAGCCAAGTTTGATTGTCTCTCACTCAATTGTTGGCACATGCAGTCCCCCCTATATGTATATGACTAATTCTTAGTCTCCATCACAAACATGTGCATTGTCTCTTTCCCTCACTTGGTCTATCTCGATTTCTCTCGGGGCATCTTTCTATCACACACACACCTCGTCCCTCGATCTCCCACCCATATAGTCCCCTCACAATCTCGAGGGGTCTCTATATCACAAACACATCCTCTCTCCCTCCCCATGCGTCCCTCTCGACATTTGTCCCTTGTTGGCCAGGACTCTATTGGACATGTGCTATATGGGTGTCTCTCTCCATTGCAAACAATCATGCACTAGCTATCTTTGTGTATCTCCTCACCTCGCTTTTCTATCTCGGAGATGCATGTGTGATATGTTTGCATAAGAAACGAGCACGCTCTCTCTGATTTATCGTTTGTAGCCCCTATCTCTTTCACACACACACACACACACACACACACTATTTTTGCACACTCATTCATTCTCCTTCACACGCACTTGATCTCTCTCGACTTAGGCACTCTCTTCGGTCCATAGCATATAGATTTATTGAAAACTCAAACATCACAAAGTTTGACCGTGTATGTGGAGAAAAATATTTACATCTAGAATGACAAACATATATCATTAGATTCATCATGAGATGTAGTTTCGTATGATGTATCTTTGGTATTGTAGATATAAACAATATTTGCGTAAACCTGGTCAAATTTTCCAAAGTTTGACTTCTAAAAAATTTATATGCACTACATTATCGAACGGATGGAGTATCTCTTTCCCCCTCTCAGCTATCTGACGCACCACTCAGCCGTATCGGGGCTCCTCTACCTCTCTCAGACTTTATATATCCCTGGTTCACACATACACATATCTCGCTCGCGCTACATGGACCCATCTAACACTCTCCGCCCATGTTCTCTTTGTATGTGACACACACCCCCCTAAGTACCATAATCCCTCACTCCATCATAGGCACACGCACTCCCCCCTAAGTATGACTATCTATCATTAGCCATCAGGAACACACGTATTATCTCCTTCCATCCATACGTCTATCTCGATATCTCTCAGGGTATCTTCTATCGAACACACACCTTGTCACTCCATCTCCCACCCATGTAGTCACATCACAATCTCCATGGGATCTCTCTGTCACAAACATACACTCTCTCCTCCCCATGTCTGCATTTTCTCAATACATCTCTCTCGACCTCTCTCCCTTATTTGTCAGACCTCTCTTGGCCACATGCTAGGGTCTTTCTCTCTCGATTGCAGACAACCACACAATATCTCCTCACACCGCTCATGCTATCGAAGATGCATGTGTGATATGTTTGCATAAGACACACACGCTTTTTCTCTACTTTATCGTGTGTTGTCCATGTCTTTCACACACGCACACACACTTTTTTCACTCACTCTTTCTATTTCACACCCTCTCTCTCTAGTTAGGTACTCTCTCACGTCCATAAACATAGGGATGTTTTGAAAAGTCAAACCTCAGAAAAGTTTGACCAGTTATATGTGGAGAAAAACATTTACATCTAGAACGATCATTAGATTAATCACAACATATACTTATGTCATATTATCATTTATCTTTGGTATTGTTGATATAAGTAATTTCTTTATAAACTTGGTCAAAGTTTCAAAATTTTGATATTAAAAAAATATAGGCACTACATTATCGAACTGAGGGAGGAGCTCTTTCTCTCTCTCTCTCTCTCTCTCTCTCTCTCTCTCTCTCTCTCTCACGGGCCTCCCCTCTCACTCGATCTCTCTATAACGAGGGATTATACGGTCACTGTGTCAACGTATAGCTTCGTATATTGTTTAGTCGACCGGTCAACCAGTCCACATGCTGACTTGTTAGCTCGTGTTCTCAATCTTCGTGTGCTGGCCCATGTGGAAGTGGGTGAAAATAAGTAAACTAGAGGCCCATCTGACACGCGGTGAAGTCAGCAAAATTGAAACCACTCGCGATAGCACCTCGCACTCTAGTAAATTGAGGGCACACTTCTTCCGCGTGAAGGACACACTCGCGCACACTTCACCACTGAGCGGCGGCATGCACAAAAGGACACACTCATGCACACCCAGCACACGTGTACACTGGCGTCGCCGCCGGCTGAGATGCACGGCGAGGCAGCCAACAAGCGGAGGCGACTCGAGCCAAAACCGCATCTGGCAAGCCTGAACTTCATCAGCAGCCTCCCTGATGACATGCTGCTCGTCATCATCAGCCTCCTCCCCACCAAATCTGTCGTGCGGACCACTCTGCTCTCCCGGCGGTGGCACCCCCTCTAGCGTCGCGTCCCCCTCAACCTCACCGTCGATAGCTACCTTTGTGACGGGAATTGTAAATGCATGGCTGCAGTCTCCATGATCCTTTCATCACACCCTGGGCCAGCCAGACGCCTTGGCATCTGCATGTTCAGTACCAACTGCAAGGTCCAAACCAAGTTCGACGAGTGGTTCTTATCCCCCGCCCTAGATCAGCTCGAGGAGCTCTTGTATGAAGCAGGACGATGTTTCTCTCTGTCGCCGTCCGTGCTCCTCCTCACGCCAACGTTGCACCGCACCAGCTTCATCTCCTGCTATTTCCCCAGATTAATGTCGCGCCAGCCCTTCTTCTCCCTCGACTCAAGCAGCTCGACCTCTTCAACTTTGGTATGCCGAACACGACGCCTACACTCAGGTGTCATCTCCGGCGCAGGGTCTTGTCACTTCACTGTGAGGAGCAGCACGTAATAATTTGACCAACGGGTAGTACAGTACTACTACATTGGTAGTACTACTACTAGTACTAGCACCACTGTCTGGATTTAGTAGTACTACCATGTCCGTCTAGATTTAGTATTTGACTAGCAATATCTAGTAATGCATGTCACAAAAAATATACTACTCCCTCTATAAATAAATACACGGGGTATTGTTTTATTCAGTTTTGAACGTAGTTCCCGATGATATTGTATACTCTGCATTCCAGTAGATGGCTCAAATCTGAAATCTCATCCATCAAACTACTATTATACTCACCGAGCGGTAAGCTTGGTAAGCTGCCAACAAAAAATTACAATCAAAGACTACTATTGTACTCCCTCTGTACTCGTGCATTAGTCACGTTACGAAAAGCAAATAATACCAAAACTTTTAGGCGTCGTGCAATAACTACCCACCTCGTTCCCTGTTTTTGGCCATGTAAAAAGAAATCACCCAATAGGAGACGTGGGATACATATGCAATCAATGACTTGAGACTACTTAGAGCATGGTTAATAATATAGCCGACCGGTGGCTATAATATGTTGCCATGCCACATCTATATCCAATGTAATAGCCAACTTGTATAATAGTGAGCTACAAAGAATTACTACTTTTTTACCACATGGCCCATCATTCACTCTCACATATCTTCTTGGAGCTCGTGCTACAGCCGACTGTAAATCTACAGCCTGCTTATCTATTCTCTCATCCCACTCAGCAACGATATAGTATTTTAAGCCTTACAGCCCGCCTACAACATGCAGTACTCAATTCTCTTTATGTAGTGACATTAATTACGAAATACTACTCTTACCTCCATCCTGTTTTATTGGTCCCCTTGGTATTTTGTGCCAAATTTTGACCATAGATTTAACAAAAATAAGAATAATGCATGTCACCAAAAAACTGTATCATAGGATTCATATTTGAACACAGTTTCCAATGATATCATTTTTTGTTACATGCATTAACATTTTATTTGTTAAATCAATGGTCAAAACTTGGCGTAAAATGCAAAGGGGACCACTAAACCAGTAAACATCCAAGTTCTCTCGTTTTGCCCCAACTTGGTCTCGGTGAGATGACTATACTGCACCAGCATGGAGGGAGGGCAGGGAGGGCCAAGGAGTAGATGGCCAACACACATGTGAATGCAATGCAGTCTCCACTTCTCATATAAAGGCTCCTTGCCAGTCCAATCTACTAAATCCTATGCACCTACACACCCTAACCAAGGGCAAGAGTGATTAGTCCAATCACAAGATCAGTTGACTAGAAGCTAGACCCATGGAGGCGATGAGCGCGAGCATCAGTCGGCTATGCGAGATCGTCCACGACTATCAGGACCCCGATCGTAAGTCACACCGATCTAGCTGTAACACGTCATATCACTTTGCGGCCTCACGCACGGTATCCCCACGGGTGCCACCTTACCTGGCCCGGAACCGTTTGCGCATTTTGGCACACATATATGACATTGTCGCTAGCATCCATATGACAGAGAACCCGGGCCAACATGGCTAGTTATAAACCAAAAGTGGCACTAAATTACAGAGACAGGCATCCATGACCCATCAACGAACGTGTCGGTCATCAACGTATGAACCCAAGTCGTAGCAAGCTACATGGACTTAAAGGAACAACGCGTGACATTTCCCCTAAGGGACAGACACAGGAACGAAGAAGGACACATGTCGGCCAGCCTACGTGTTCCATGCAGTAGCAAGCTACCAAGGCTCATTGGAAGCACTAGGAGGCATTTCCCTGTAAGATAGGCTACCAAAGGAAAACAACTAGGTGTCGGATCCCACACATACCAAGCATTTCAATCATACACACAATATGCTCAATATGTGCAAATACAACATTGCATCACAACAGAACTCTATGACTCAAAGTACTTTATTTAAGAGGCTCCAAGAGCCATACATAACATATCCATACAGGTAGGGGTCACATGGCCCTACACTCAAGTCATACAGTCATACAAGCACAAGCGGAAGCTACATGTCTGAGTACAGACAACTTAGAAAATAAAACAGGCTTGGTGTAGCCTGACTATCTACAAGGCCCTTCACAAGTTCCAGATCTCCGTCTAGGTAGCAAGCAACTCGTCGACGTCAACGTCTATGTAGAACCCATCAGAAGGGGCAGGGTTCTCCTCTGCAACAGTTATTAAGCAAACATGAGTACAAAAGTACTCAGCAAGTCTTACAACAGAACCTATCATACATGCAACATTATCAACAGGGGGTAGTGGAGTTCATAGCAGAAAGCCAGCTTTGACACTTGGTTAACCTATACTACAACTCTCAACAGATTGCAAGATATTACTACGTACACGAGTCCTCTACTCACCACAACAATACACCACCGAGGATCCTCTTCCGTCATCCTACGAAAGGGCCATCCACGGCACTCACTCTTGTCTTGAGGCTTTTAGTAGTATCCATCAACTTGTCTATGAACTGTAAGAGTAATAAAGTAGTCTGTACCGCGAACAACGGCTATTCGAATAGATTGGTAACCCTGCAGGGGTGTACTTCTTCACACATGTGTTCACCACTTAGCGTCTGCACACGACATGTGCTCGGCAGACTTCAAGCGAAAGCCGACGTGGGTGTAGACCACGACCTAACCAACCACTCAAGTCTCTCGTCCAGGTTTATCGCATATTTGGGTTCCATCCGTGGGGAGATCCGGCCGGGGTGTCGCTCAAGGCCCCAAACGATGTGCACAGGGTTCCCGAGTCACCAAACGGGCGACCGGTACACCATGCCACGTACCTATCGCATCACAGCCCACCCCGAGGGTCAGTGCTGTGCACGACCACCAGTAAACTACAAACACCAGAAACTAGTTGCAACTCCTGGACAGAGAACATGGGCAGTCAATAAGTCGAGCGGGGTCATATTTCAGGGCCCAATGTGTGGTAGTAGCTGTAACTCGAACCACACATACAAATCTCAGGTCCTATGGACGGTTCCAATGAAACAACCCACCATGTACTCCTACATGGCCTTTCATCGATATCTTTACCAAACATGTTCAACACTTCCTTCTCTTTACCGGTATGATCATTTCACTCTGATCCATCACCCAGATGAATCAGACCTGACACAACTCTAAGCATAGCAGGCAACATAAACAAATAGCATGGTGGATCACACATCACATCGCTCAATCAACTCCTACACATGCTAGTGGGTTTCAACTATTTACTGTGGCAATGACAGGTCATGCAAGGGAATAGGGTTCAACTACCACAGCAAGTAGCAGTTCACACGCTGTTGCCTTAATGCAGTAAAAGAGAGCAGGAGCGAGAAGATGGGTTTTTATCGGAATGATCAATGATTGCTTGCCTGACAGAGTGGTTGTCGGGTACTGCTCTTCAGCTGGATACGCAGAAGTATCCTCGGGAGCAGTACCTAACACGGAGAATACCGGCGATACAATCAATAAGCAAACAAATGCAACAATATGATGCATGCTCATGATATGGCAAGATGCATGTGTTTTGGGATAATGCAACAATACCAGAAGGGTTTGAGCCTATTTGAATCAAGGATTCAAATTGAAACCCAAACTATTAATTATGTAAGTGCAATATCATGTTTTAATGTATAGAGCAAGGTTAACTTGCTCAAACATGCATGAAACCAGTGCCATTGGAAAGATTGGATTTTTCTGATCAATTTTCATATATAAATCTTTTCCATCTGAGCTACTGTTGAATTTATATGATTTTTTGAAGTTTAAAGCATTTTTTGGATTTTCCTGAATTGTTTTTAAATCAAATAATCCTAGAAAATCCTTTACTGCATCAGCATGACATCATGCTGACGTCAGCAAGTCAACAGACCTGATCCAGGTCAAACCTGACTGGTGGGTCCCTCATGTCAGTGTCTCTGGAGCTAATTCCGGTCAAAACTAGAGTTGACTGGGTTTGACTAAGCAAAGGGGCCCACTGTCAGTGACTGTGGTGGTTAATCTAATTACTGTTAGCTCCTAATTAACAGGCCATGTCAGCTCGCCGGAGTTTGGCCGACGGCGACCAATTCGCACGGCGGTGACTCGTCAGAATCCTTGTTCCGGTGACCATTTGTCCCGCGGATGGGCTCTATGTGCTCCTGGTGATGCACCGCATCCAACGGTGCCACTGGTTGGTCGAAAGGTCACCGGAGTCGACGGCGATGAGCTCGTCCACGGCGGCGCTCGCACGGAGTTGGCCGGGACGGCGTTGTGGTGCACGGTAGGAGAAGTTAGAGCTGGCATTAGCTTGCTGGTGATCTACAGATACTAATGGCGTGCTCAGCTGCGAGGCATGGTGCATGTGGCCACGGCGGCGAGGTGGCCGGCGGCGGTGAGCTACGGTCAGCAAGGGGGCGGCGGCTACAAGGCGTAATCGAGCCCGTGGAGAGAGGGGTTCGAAGCGTGAGCTCACAGCGGTCGCAGAGGGCATCGAAGCGAGCTCGGGGGAGGTCGGACGGCGGCGTACGGGCGGTGGCGATCTCCGGTGCCGAAGGTTGAAGACGACGGCGGGGAGAGCGTTGTAGGGCTTCTGGCGTCGTGTGCGTCGGTGGGTGGCTTCCGGGCGATGCGGCGGAGCTAATGGTGCGTCGGGGAGGCGAGGGAGTGGCGTAGGGCGCGGTGGCAGCGATCGACGGCGACGAGCTCGCTCGGTGGAGCTCGGCGAAGGGGAGAGAGGAGGGGAAAGACTCAGGGGAGAGGGGGAAACGGTCGAGGGGGTCTCTGTGGCGTCGTCCGGTTCCATCTAGAGGGTCAAAGGCCAGCCAGGTAGGCAGGAGGTGGCCGGCGCGTCGGCGGCGCTCGCCACCGAGCTGCTTCGTGCGCTGGCACGGCGAAGAAGACGGGGATGCCCCTGGTGGGCTGGGCCGTCTGGGCCAGGCAGGTAGGTGGGCTCAGGTAAGTGTGCCTTTTCTATTTTTTTTCTATTTACTTTCTGTTCCATTTCTTTTGCAACTTTGTTGAATTAAATAAAATGCCAGAACATTTTTATAACTCATGAAACTAGTCATGCCCACTGTATATAATATGAACATTATGGAACATTTTAGTTTATGAATATTTGGGCACATAAAATATTTTATAGCATTTAAATTCCCAAATGCAAATACCATATGAATTAATCCAGATACCTTGGGTGTCCTAGAAAATTGTGCACCATTTTTGGCAGAGGTTTAAGACCAAGGCATAAATGATGAACATTTTTAAGGGCATTTTGGGTACATTGGAAAAGATTCTATCAAACCCTAGTTGTTAGAAGAGGGGTGCTGGGGTTTCTGTCATTCCCATTTCAAGTTTCCTTGGAAAGTAAACATGATGCACACTCTAGCTAGTCCTAATGCAAGCACTGACTAGGGATGTGACAACTCACCCCCACTCAAAAGAATCGCGTCCCGAGATTCGGGTTCCTCTGGAAAGAGGGTGGGGTACTCAAGTCGAAGACGATCCTCCCTTTCCCAAGTAGCTTCACTCTCGGAATGATGTGACCATTGAACCTTGAGAAACTTGATATTGTGACGTCGAGTGGTACGCTCGGTGTGATCAAGAATACGAACGGGGTATTCTTGATATGTGAGATTGTCCTGGAGATCAAGCATTTCGTGGTCCACTCCGCGGATAGGATCGGAGAAGCAACGCCTGAGTTGAGATACGTGGAAGACATCATGAACTCTGGAAAGGTGCGGAGGTAGTTCTAATTGGTAGGCAACTTCTCCTCGTTTGGCAAGAATGCGAAAAGGACCGATGTAACGAGGGGCCAATTTGCCTTTGATACCGAAACGATGGGTTCCCTTAAGAGGAGTAACCCGAAGGTAAGCCTTATCGCCGACTTCAAAAGTCACAGCCTTATGATGACTATCATATTGGCTCTTCTGGCAAGATTGGGCTGTTTTCAATTTCTCACGAATGATGCGAACCTACTCTTCTGCTTCTTGGATCATATCCGGACCAAAGAATTGTCTTTCCCCGGTTTCTGACCAGTTAAGAGGTGTTCGACATCTTCGTCCATATAAAACTTCGAAGGGAGCCTTGCCCAAGCTGGCTTGATAACTATTGTTATAAGCGAATTCGGCAAATGGAAGACACTTCTCCCAATCCATACCGAAAGAGATGACAGAGGCTCGAAGCATATCTTCCAGAATTTGATTGACTCGTTCCACTTGACCACTTGACTGAGGATGGAAGGCGGTGCTGAAAGAGAGATGAGTTCCCATAGCATTCTGGAAACTTTCCCAAAATCGTGAAGTGAAAAGACTTCCACGGTCTGAGTTAATCTCCAACGGCATACCATGAAGTGATACTATCCGAGAGATATACAAGTCTGCTAGCTGGCTAGCGGTTATACTCTCTCAAACAGGTAGGAAGTGGGCTACTTTGGAGAGGCGGTCGATAACGATGAAGATAGCATTATTCCCTTTCCTGTTCCTGGGAAACCCGGTAATGAAGTCCATATCGACCTTGTCCCATTTCCATTCAAAAATAGCTAAAGGTTGGAGGGTGCCAGCATGCCATTGATGCTCTGCTTTGACTCGACGACAAACGTCGCAGTTAGCAATAAATTGAGCGATTTCTCTCTTCATCCTAGTCCACCAGAACCTCTGGCGTAGGTCCTGATACATTTTGGTACTACCGGGATGAATCGTGAGAGGAGATTCATGAGCCTCCCTAAGAATCAGCTGCCGCAGATGTTGGTTCTTGGGAACCACTAAACGGTTCTCGAAGAAGACAACACCTCGATCATCCGTAGAGAAACTTCTATCGACTCCGTTAGCAATGCTCTCCTGGAGTCGGGATATACCCTTATCACGCTTTTGGGCAGCTATGATTTGATCCATAAGGGTAGGTTTCACCACCAAGGTGGAAAGAAATCCTCGAGGAACAATGTGAAGGTTAAGCTTACGAAATTCCTCGTGGAGAAGTGGTTGCCCTTGTTGTAACATCAGGTTGTTACAATATGACTTACGACTTAGTGCGTCAGCCATGACATTGGCCTTCCCAGGGGTGTAAGTGATTCCTAAGTCGTAATCTGTGAGTAACTCAACCCAACGTCTTTGCCTGAGATTTAGATCCGGTTGGGTGAAGATGTATTTCAGACTTTGGTGATCAGTGAAGATTTCACAGCAATTACCAAGAAGGTAATTTCGCCATGTTTTGAGTGCGTGGACTACAGCTGCAAGCTCCAGGTCATGTGTAGGATAGTTATCCTCATGTGGAGGCAACTGTCGAGATGCGTATGCGATCACTTGACGATCTTGCATGAGTATGCAACCTAGTCCTTGTCGCGAGGCGTCGCAGTAGATAATAAAATCCTTGGAAAAGTCTGGTGGTACTAGTACAGGTGCAGATGTCAGGCGTCTTTTCAGTTCCTAAAAGCTGGACTCGCACTGTGGGGTCCACTCAAACTTTTTATCTTTCTTGAGGAGTTCAGTTAGAGGTTTAGCAACCTTGGAGAAATTCTCGACAAAGCGTCGGCAATAGCTCGCTAAGCCAAGGAAACTCCTAACTTGCTTGACCGATTCAGGGGGAGTCCAATCAAGGACGGCTTGAACTCGCTCGGGATTGACAGCAATACCCTTTCCAGAGATCACATGACCTAGATAGGTCACTTCCGGCAACCAGAAATCACATTTAGAAAATTTGGCATAAAGGTGGTGCTCTCGAAGTTTCGTCAATACCAGCCTTAGATGCTCGGCATGATCTTTCTTGTTCTTGGAGTAGATGAGTATATCATCGAGGTATACCACGACGAATTTATCCAAATACTCCATGAATATAGAATTCATTAGCCGAGAGAAGGTGGCTAGGGCATTGGTTAATCCGAAGGACATGACGGTGTACTCGTATTAGCCATAACGAGTAACAAAAGCCGTCTTGGGAATGTCCCCGTTCTTGATTTTGATTTGATGGTAGCCCAACCTCAAATCCATTTTGGAAAAGACTGAGGATCCAACGAGCTGATCATACAGGTCGTTGATCCTGGGGAGCGGATACTTGTTCTTTGTGGTGACCAGATTGACAGGTCGGTAATCTACAACCATTCATTCCGTTCCATCCTTCTTCCTGACGAAGAGGACGGGACAAGCCCAAGGGGAAGAACTAGGATGGATGAAACCCTTTTTCAAGGACTCATCGAGTTGTTTCTTAAGCTCAGCTAACTCTAGGGGTGCCATCTTATAAGGTCTCCTAGAGATCGGGACAGTTCCTGGAATAAGATCTATCACGAACTCGACATCTGTGTCAGGTGGAACACCTGGCAGTTCTTCTGGGAAAACATCCGGAAAGTCACGGACTATCGGAATATCTTCGAGTTCTGGTAGAGGTCTGGCATTAAGAGAGTAGAGCTGACGCTCAGCCTTTCGGGTCAAGACATTGACTGTCTCGCCGGATGGGTGTGTAAGTTGAATGGTCCTAGTGTAGCAATCAATCTTGGCGTAATGAGTTGTCATCCAATCCATACCCAAGATGATGTTTATGTCCGAGGACTTGAGAGCGATTAGAGATGCAAGGAAAACAAGTCTATCGACAAGGATTTCATTTCCATGGCTTACCCTAGAGGTTTGCCACTTTGAACCAGGAGTTTGAATAACCATGGAAGTAGGCATGTCACAAAAAGTCATGTTGTGCATTCGAGCATAGCTCTCAGATATGAACGAATGGGATGCTCCAGTATCGAAAAGAACAGATGCCGGATGGCAGTTAACAAGAAGCGTACCAAGGACGACGTTAGGATCCTCATAAGCTTCCTCAGCAGAGACATAGTTGACATGACCACGTGCAGTGGGGATTGGCTTGACATAATTCACCTTGCCGGTTGGCTTACCACGGCCAACGGGTTTTCCTGGCTGGTTCTGGGGACACTCTCGCATGTAGTGCCCCGGTTCTCCACACTTGAAGCATGTCACAGTGCCAGTGCGTGGAGAAAAGTTGGTAGGTGGTCCTCCATAAGTCTTGGCAGGTGCATACTGTTGAGTTGGGCGAGGCGCCTCATAGGATGGCCTCGGTGTGTACTTGGGTGGCAGAGCAGTGTTAGGAACCCACACACAGCGCTTGTGAGAGCTAGGGCCGGATGAGGAACCAGAGTCACGAGGATGCTTGCGTGTGGCTTCGAAATCAGTCTGGCCCGTCTCAGCACTGATAGCTTTGTTTACCAGCTTCTGGAAGGAAGTGCACTCGTGCAGACGTAGATCTCGGCAGAGTTCAGGGCTGAGTCCCTTGCGGAACCTCGCCTGCTTCTTGGCATCGGTGGATACTTCCTCAGGTGCATAGCGTGCCAAGTTGCCAAACTCGCGACTATAGCCATCCACAGTTAACCGGCCATGGGTGAAATTGCAGAATTCCTCCCGCTTGCGATCCATGAGACCTTCCGGAATGTGATGTTCACGGAATGCCTCACTAAACTCAGCCCAAGTAGTGATTTGGCCAACAGGACGCATAGCCTCAAAGTTCTCCCACCAGAGACTGGCAGGGCCCTCAAGATGGTAGGCGGCGTAGGTAACCTTGTCAGCTTCGGCCACACAAGTAGAGTGTAGCTTGTGGGTGATACTATGAAGCCAGTCATCCGCATCCAAAGGTTCGGTGGAATGATGGAACTTAGGTGGGCACATCTTGATAAAGTCATTGATTGACACCACGTCATTCCTCTGACGGAATCCAGTGTTCTGCTCTATGCGCTCCAGCAGACGGTTGGTCTCTCTCTTGTTCTGTTCTGCCTCGAGCATAACTTCAGCCAAGGAGGGTGGCTGGGGCAGATTCTCATCTCTAGCCCCACTAGCCTCACACTGCTCCTGAGCAGCATGAGTGCTGCGAGTGTTGACCATCCTAGGAAAACAAAACAACGGTTTAGACAAGGATGGCAAAATCTTGACATAGGAGTGCAGAATTTAATGGATGACACGGAATGCAGAGATGTTCATCCGTACGACATGGTAATATAGAAACTGCCATATATACACCAGTGGTCATACACACCATACATAGTTTACTACAAGCCAAGGCTAAAGTACAACTGCGGTGAAAGACGATACATCTCATCAGAGGCATTCCAAGCTCCTATACATTATTTAACTACACCTCCGGAACTCAGTACTAGCTAAGTCATATTCCACAAGACGCGCAGGACTGTGGAAATACAACTACTACGATACTACTTCTGCCACGGTCTAGCTCAGACATTCCTGTAGTAATCTTCGTAAAGATTACCACCGTATCCTGGGAGTGGAATAGATGGATCTTGAAACTCTCGAGCACTCGAAGGCTGTGGACCATAGGGACATGGATGTGGCCTCGGGCCTGATGCTGGTGGTAACCGACGCCCACATGGAGGTGTAATACCCCCAACGTCACGCCAATCCATACGATCAGGCAGACGAGTCCGCACGGGGTACAAATCCCGCATATCCAGATATTCGGCGTGCACAGCAGGTGCAAGCCGTGTCAAAGTAGTCCAGTGGGCGGCTCGAGTGTTATACAGCTCCATTCGGAGGGCACGGACCTCACGGTCCCTATCCTCTAGCATCTGAACAGTAGTCTGAAGCAGTGGCTCCTCATGAGCAGCATCAGTATACAGTCCAGTGTAGTAGCCTTCCTCTCCGGGAAGTGAGGCTAGCATGTAACAGAACTCAATGTTCAGCAACAGGGCATGCCTAGCCCGGAGGATGGTCATCATCGAATAAGCGGCATCCTGCACTGCCATCTCGATAGTAACCCCGAGTCCATAAGACCAATGGATGGAGTCATTAGCTCCGGGATATGAGGGGTATATCCGGACTATGCAGAAATACTGACTCTGATTAAAATCCCGGTACTGTTCCTCCACGGTGTACTCAGGATACCAGCGGTAACCGGTCTCAACACACGGACTAGCATGGCCGTGTGACCGGGCACATTAATGCACCGAGTCAAACGAACCACTTGGTGAGGTGTGCGGCCAGACATCTGAAACACGAAGTAATGCAAAGGCATTAGTGTTTCTGGACGAAATCGGGCAGCATAACAACTGTAAATGCTCAAAAAAGATTTTGAGACATCATACAAATGATAGCATAGCCACTCAACAATATCATATCAAGGTTCCGGGTCCAACAAATTATCATACTAAAAGGGTAGAAACTGAACTGAGGCTTAAAACCAACAATCCTAAGAGTCTACGGATTAGTAACACGTGAACCTAGTAAGGATAAGAGGCCTAGTCCTAAATCCCCGTGGAAAGAATAGACTGACTCAGATCAGAAGGGCATAAGGTAAAGGAGTAAAAGAACCTTACGTTCCCTTCCACAATCAATTCCCCTACATATAACTAAGAATTTTTCTAGACTCAACATCGACCAGTTTGGCTTGAGAAACCTACAGGCAGTCCGGCTCTGATGCCAATGCTGTGAGGACCCCGATCCTAAGTCACACCGATCTAGCTGTAACACGTCATATCACTTTGCGGCCTCACGCACGGTATCCCCACGGGTGCCACCTTACCTGGCCCGGGAACGTTTGCGCATTTTGGCACACGTATATGACAGTGTCGCTAGCATCCATATGACAGAGAACCCGGGCTGACATGGCTAGTTATAAACCAAAAGTGGCACTAAATTACAGAGACAGGCATCCATGACCCAGCAACGAACATGTCGGTCATCAACGTATGAACCCAAGTCGTAGCAAGCTACATGGACTTAAAGGAACAACGCGTGACATTTCCCCTAAGGGACAGACACAGGAACGAAGAAGGACACATGCCGGCCAGCCTACGTGTTCCGAGCAGTAGCAAGCTACCAAGGCTCATTGGAAGCACTAGGAGGCATTTCCCTGTAAGATAAGCTACCAAAGGAAAACAACTAGGTGTCGGATCCCACACATACCAAGCATTTCAATCATACACACAATATGCTCAATATGTGCAAATACAAAATTGCATCACAACAGAACTCTATGACTCAAAGTACTTTATTTAAGAGGCTCCAAGAGCCATACATAACATATCCATACAGGTAGGGGTCACATGACCCTACACTCAAGTCATACAGTCATACAAGCACAAGCGGAAGCTACATGTCTGAGTACAGACAACTTAGAAAATAAAACAGGCTTGGTGTAGCCTGACTATCTACAAGGCCCTTCACAAGTTCCAGATCTCCGTCTAGGTAGCAAGCAACTCGTCGACGTCAACGTCTATGTAGAACCCATCAGAAGGGGCAGGGTTCTCCTCTGCAACAGTTATTAAGCAAACATGAGTACAAAAGTACTCAGCAAGTCTTACAACAGAACCTATCATACATGCAACATTATCAACAGGGGGTAGTGGAGTTCATAGCAGAAAGCCAGCTTTGACTCTTGGTTAACCTATACTACAACTCTCAACAGATTGCAAGATATTACTACGTACACGAGTCCTCTACTCACCACAACAATACACCACCGAGGATCCTCTTCCGTCATCCTACGAAAGGGCCATCCACGGCACTCACTCTTGTCTTGAGGCTTTTAGTAGTATCCATCAACTTGTCTATGAACTGTAAGAGTAATCAAGTAGTCCGTACCGCGAACAACGGCTATTCGAATAGATTGGTAACCCTGCAGGGGTATACTTCTTCACACATGTTTTCACCACTTAGCGTCTGCACACGACATGTGCTCGGCGGACTTCAAGCGAAAGCCGACGTGGGTGTAGACCACAACCTAACCAACCACTCAAGTCTCTCGTCCAGGTTTATCGCCTATTTGGGTTCCATCCATGGGAAGATCCGACCGGGGTGTCGCTCACGGCCCCAAACAATGTGTACAGGGCTCCCGAGTCACCAAACGGGCAACCGGTACATCGTGCCACGTACCTGTCGCATCACAGCCCACCCCGAGGGTCAGCGCTGTGCACGACCACCAGTAAACTACAAACACCAGAAACTAGTTGCAACTCCTTGACAGAGAACATGGGCAGTCAATAAGTCGAGCGGGGTCATATTTCAGGGCCCAATGTGTGGTAGTAGCTGTAACTTGAACCACACATACAAATCTCAGGTCCTATGGACGGTTCCAATGAAAAAACCCACCACGTACTCCTACATGGCCTTTCATCGATACCTTTACCAAACATGTTCCACACTTCCTTCTCTTTACCGGTATGATCATTTCACTCTGATCCATCACCCAGATGAATCAGAACTGACACAACTCTAAGCATAGCAGGCAACATAAACAAATAGCATGGTGGATCACACATCACATGGCTCAATCAACTCCTACACATGCTAGTGGGTTTCAACTATTTACTGTGGCAATGACAGGTCATGCAAGGGAATAGGGTTCATCTATCGCAACAAGTAGCAGTTCACACGCTGTTGCCTTAATGCAGTAAAAGCGAGCAGGAGCGAGAAGATGGGTTTGTATCGGAATGATCAATGATTGCTTGCCTGACAGAGTGGTTGTCGGGTACTGCTCTTCAGCTGGATACGCAGAAGTATCCTCGGGAGCAGGACCTAACACGGAGAATACCGGTGATACAATCAATAACCAAACAAATGCAACAATATGATGCATGCTCATGATATGGCAAGATGCATGTGTTTTGGGCTAATGCAACTATACCAGAAGGGTTTGAGCCTATTTGAATCAAGGATTCAAATTGAAACCCAAACTATTAATTATTTAAGTGCAATATCATGTTTTAATGTATAGAGCAAGGTTAACTTGCTCAAACATGCATGAAACCAGTGCCATTGGAAAGATTGGATTTTTCTGATCAATTTTCATATATAAATCTTTTCCATCTGAGCTACTGTTGAATTTATATGATTTTTTGAAGTTTAAAGCATTTTCTGGAATTTCTTGAATTGTTTTTAAATCAAATAATCCCAGAAAATCCTTTACTGCGTCATCATGACATCATGCTGACGTCAGCAAGTCAACAGACCTGATCCAGGTCAAACTTGACTGGTGGGTCCCTCATGTCAGTGTCTCTGGAGCTAATTCCGGTCAAAACTAGAGTTGACTGGGTTTGACTAAGCAAAGGGGGCCACTGTCAGTGACTATGGTGGTTAATCTAATTACTGTTAGCTCCTAATTAACAGGCCATGTCAGCCCGCCGGAGTTAGGCCGGCGGCGACCAATTCGCACGGCGGTGACTCGTCAGAATCCTTGTTCCGGCGACCATTTGTCGCGCGGATGGGATCTATGTGCTCCTGGTGATGCACCGCATCCAACGGTGCCACTGGTTGGTCGAAAGGTCGCCGGAGTCAACGGCGACGAGCTCGTCCGCGGCGGCGCTCGCACGGAGTTGGCCAGGACGGCGTTGTGGTGCACGGTAGGAGAAGTTAGAGCTGGCATTAGCTTGTTGGTGATCTACTGATCCTAATGGCGTGCTCAGCTACGAGGCACGATGCCTGTGGCCACGGCGGCGAGGTGGCCGGCGGCGGTGAGCTACGGTCAGCAAGGGGCCGGCGGCTACAAGGCGTAATCGAGCCCGTGGAGAGAGGGGTTCGAAGCATGAGCTCACAGCGGTCGCAGAGGGCGTCGAAGCGAGCTCGGGGGAGGTCGGACGGCGGCGTACGGGCGGCGGCAATCTCCGGTGCCGAAGGTTGAAGACAACGGCGGGGAGGGCGTTGCAGGGCTTCTGGCGTTGTGTGCGTCGGTGGGGAGCTTCGGGGCGATGCGGCGGAGCTAATGGTGCGTCGGGGAGGCGAGGGAGTGGCGTAGGGCGCGGTGGCAGCGATCGACGGCGACGAGCTCGCTCGGTGGAGCTCGGCGGAGGGGAGAGAGGAGGGGAATGACTCAGGGGAGAGGGGGAAACGGTCGAGGGGTCTGCGTGGGGTGTTCCGGTTCCATCTAGAGGGTCGAAGGCCAGCCAGGCAGGCAGGAGGTGGCCGGCGCGTCGGCGGCGCTCGCCACCGAGCTGCTTCGTGCGCTGGCATGGCGAAGAAGACGGGGATGCCCCTGGTGGGCTGGGCCATCTGGGCCAGGCAGGTAGGTGAGCTCAGGTAAGTCTGCCTTTTCTATTTTTTTTCTATTTACTTTCTGTTTCATTTCTTTTGCAACTTTGTTGAATTAAATAAAATGCCAGAACATTTTTATAACTCATGAAACTAGTCATGCCCACTTTATATAATATGAACAGTATGGAACATTTTAGTTTATGAATATTTGGGCACATAAAATATTTATAGCATTTAAATGCCCAAATGCAAATACCATATGAATTAATCCAGAGACCTTGGGTGTCCTAGAAAATTGTGCACCATTTTTGGCAGAGGTTTAAGACCAAGGCAGAAATGATGAACATTTTTGAAGGGCATTTTGGGTACATTGGAAAAGATTTTATTAAACCCTAGTTGTTAGAAGAGGGGTGCTGGGGTTTCTGTCATTCCCATCAAGTTTCTTTGGAAAGTAAACATGATGCACACTCTAGCTAGTCCTAATGCAAGCACTGACTAGGGATGTGACAACGACGCCAGCCTGCGGCCCGGCACCAACGAACGTCTCCAGGTCATGCTTGAGGCCGCCAGGGCGAGACGCCTCTTGGATGATAGCTTCGTCTCCTTGTTCGCCGAGGTCCTCGTCGGCTTCCTCGACCAAGTTCACCGTCGTCAAGAAGCTCGCGGATGACCTTAACGTACACCTCCAGCCCACGCGCCCAGACTCTGCGATGCCTGCAACCCTCAACGGCCTCTATGGTGACAACCTCTTTGACGCACTGGTGGCCCTGCGACTGCCTGCCGTCATGCTGGAGAATGTCCACCTCGAGGTCACGCTCGCCGCGCAACGCCTGGCGCAACGTGACACCATGGACATAATCACCCACGTCTACGTGCAAATCGTCCACAAGGACTACTACGTGCAAGAGGAGGACGATAGGACACTGGCCTTCTTAGACCGCATGGCAACCTTGGACGGCATTGTTCAGAAGCACGTTCAGTTAGCCGCCTATGCCGTTGCTCGTCACACATCGGTTGGTGACCGGGCGCACTAGGGCGTGAGGATGTTGTTGGTGGATCCGTATGTACCTTTCCTAAAAAGACAAATATTTAGGAATGGAGGGACTATAATGTAGTAATTATTTTACCTTTCGCATCAACTTCATAATTTTGTGTGTACCATGCATGAACCACGCCAGAACCAAACTTCTCATTTTTTAGGCATCAACTTCTCATTACTATCTATCGGTCGGGCCAAGGAGCAGAACCAAATTTTACATGTTACAAGTTCAAAAGGAAAAACCTGCCATGTTCGCGTTGCACCTCCACACGGTTGGTCTGGCACACCGCTCAAGGTTGAATGCGTGTTGTGTTGCATTTTCACTTTCAAGTGGGACCGCAGTTGAGAAAACCGACTATCAACAAACCCCCACTCCGCCCACTAAGTGATGGCTGAGTTAGAGAAAACAGGAGGGAGAAGAGATTGTTCTAGCATGGATTCCAAGAAAATTCGTGTCAGATGGGACTCGTGTGGGTGGCATGTGTCGTACAGCTAGATGTGAATGCTAGTTATGGCCCATGCCACCCCACTATATCAAGGTGCTAGTTACGTAGAGCGAACACATTATCTCTCCAAGAGTACGGTACACCAATATTACTAATCACATTGTCACGAAATTTCCTAGAGTCCGTGGTCAGCACTCCTTTCTCTTCTCAGCCAGGCAGCAGACGCGCGGAGTGCGCCCATCGTCTGTTTTCTCACATTTGATCCCACATGTTAGTGAAACCGCAAGACAACCCACTGAACCTGCACATATTTCACCTTGACGTGCTGGTGATGAAAAACAAATCCAATAAAGTTCTTCGGTGGCCGCTTTTGGAGTTACTCAAGAGTAAAATTCTATTTACAGTTCAACCCGAGATGCACATCACCTTCCTTCAACTAGCACTTCATCTTATTGCATGACACGACATGCTGGATGTCCCACGTGTCGGCAAAAGGAGGAAGAACTCGACCAAATCTTCTACACATTTGCACCGGAGGAGTAGGAAACACGGCAAGACCTGTGCCTACATCATACGTACGTATTGTACAAGCCCACCTCACGCTATCACCATATTTCTCGGCCTCCGTGCGACACCTAGCTCTAGTAGATGGTATACTACTACTAGGACTAACTATTGTTAGTGGCGGAGCTAGGATTTGCAACCAGGGTGGTCCACAAATTTTTTTACAAGTAATTACCAACAGCACATAGGGATAGATCAATATGGTATTATTATCATACTAAAATCCTGAATTACATAAGTCTCAGTTTGGCAAAAAGAAAAACGCATAGTACTCTTGACTATAGTACATACCCTCAAAAGTTAAAGATGAATATGTTTCAATAATTCTCTAATAAGAATTTACATTCTATCAATCACAATGACGGAAATGAACATAAATGGTGTGCAAAATTAAGTGTATGTTCGTCGCTCATGTACTGTAGTATAGGATAACCAAATAGCAAACGCTAAGCTGAAAATTGGGGAATGGTTCATTGGCGAGCTGCTGGATATGGTACATCAAATTCGGCCATGCAAGTGCTAGAATGTGGATTGGGCAACTGCCGTCGGCTTGCAGGGACGCCAGGCAGCCGGTGGCAGGACAGGGCCGGGTCACAGGCTCCATACGTGGTGCGGCTGGCCCTGAGCGCCGGGTAGGCAATAGGCGTTATGAATAGGAAGGAGTGCAGGAGCCTCCTAGGCGGTTGGGCTTCGTCGACCGGCGAGAGCGGTGAGGCTGGCAGAGACGGGGCGGCCGGCGGCTGGGCGAAGGGGTAGAAGATTCAGTTTCGTCTCGCTGTTTCACGCGTCTAGTGCAGCCTGCGTGGTGTGTGCGTTGTTTGTTGGGTTAGAGATGTTGTCGGGCCTTATTTTTTCTCTTGCCCATATGTAATTATACATGGTATATAGGCCACTCCAAAATTCCAGGGTGGGCCGTGGCCCACCCTATCCACCATGTAGCTCCGCCCCTGACTATTGTACTAGCATACTACTACTGGCTCTATGTGATGTGGCAACTTCAAATGACCGGATGTTGGCTTTAATACTACGGTACTCACACTCCAAGAAGTGACTCAAAAACCATTCATAAATTGTGTTTATCACATGCATATGCAAATGTACCATTCATTACATACAGGAAGTCATCAACACACAACGACAACAAGGATACATGTGGGATTATATATTATTTCCAACAAAAAATTCTAGTAGTAAATACAAAAGTTTTTATCACACAACAAATAACAAGCAATGAAATGAACTTCAGCTCAACCAATCCTCAGTGTTGGAAACGCTTGCTTTGAACCATAAGTAAGCCTCTGGGAAGGGCCAACTATTGTCAATATCGAGACCAACGCAGGACTCATCATCCAGGTTGAAGCGGCCTATAGCAGGACGCATATTGTCATAGCGACGGTAGGGAGCCATAGCAATGTCTGAGGTATAGATACAGTTGCTTCTCATAAATGGTAGTAACGTTGTGGCAACAGCAGCTGGAGCGCCTTTCACCATCATTGGATATTTTTGTCCAAGGAAGAGCGAGTTTTCTCCAAGACTATCAATACGGAACCAGGCAGAAGGTGTTGGCGCTAGCACACTAGTATCCATCCTGAATACCCTGCAATGGATGTTGGAATAGGTCTGGAGAGTGTGACAATGGGAGACAACACTTGCTTCCTTGGTAACATCAGCAGTGCCTTGTATACATACAAGAAGAGGTGATCCATCGGAATAATTTGCCAGGCGCCGCTGAGTTTGTAGGTCCTGCTCATTCTCATGCTCGTGATCATCACCATCGTTATCTCCCCCTTGGTTATAGATTTTTTTCAAGTGTAGGTGGTGGAATGTTCACAGGACCTTGGAAACAAAAGAAGGTTAATTAGTACGGGGCTACTAACTCGCATGCACGTGGATGAAACAATTCTAAAAACGTTGGAAGACAAACGTACCGAAACGATAAGGATTCCATGCAAAAATAGTGCCACGAGTGGTGGTAGCAAACACAAGACCCTCGTATTGAATTGCATCACACTACTCATCCATATACAGAAATTAATTTTTGAGAAATATCCATTGAGGCGTGGAAGTAACGACGGCAAGAAACTTGTCGAAGATAGCAACAACATGATAGTTCGTGTATTTCCAAGAGCGGTTGGGAATTCGACAGATTGCTATCTTCTGTAGATGACACACACCATGATTGTATTGGAACGTACGTAGATCATCTGCGTGCTCAACCTCAGGGCAGTCTGAGATTTTTGGAAGTGGAACCCGGTGACGAGTGTACACATTCACAAGTTCCCACTCGCAGTTGTACCCAATTTAAACAACCCAATCTCCATTTGCGCCTACCCAGGGCTTACCCTTAAGCAATGGCATCTTAACATCATAGGTATCATTATCAAGCAGCATCAACTTGCACAAGGCGAGGCTTCCGTTGTCCCCACACCTACGAGCAGGGTCATGGCGAAGAAGATAGGGGAGATCAAACCGCTCCTGAACCCTTGGGTTCTTTGTAATGATGTTGTTTGTTGAGTCGAGAATGGTCTTGAATGAACCTGCCATGCTAGCCGAGGTGGTCATGTCGCACCGATCAATGAGTTCCTCCACCATGTCATCTTTCAGTTAGGGGCAAGAATAACAGGGTCGTTTCTGGCCTTTTCTCTCCATGGAGAAGACGACCAAACAATGGCAGAAGGAAGGGTGAAGGCAAATGGAGGGAGGAAGAGCGTGCGACAGCAGTTCCAAATCGAGAGGGAAAGGCGAAGAGGCGGTGGACCTTTGCCACGGTACAGAAAGGGTGCCCCGGCCTACATAGATGTCTGTTAGGAAATTGTACAAAAGGACTCGTCGTCGTCTCACTGACATGTTGGAATGGGACCACATGTCAACGAAACATGGTGTGTCATTTCTCATGCAAAATGTGATCTGGCCGTGTTGGCCCGAGGTGCCGCATTTCTTGACTTTATTTTTTTAATAGCGTGTCATTTAGTTTTGAATCACCACTAATTGTTACTGTATGTAGAGAAAATATAAAGTACTCTACCACAGTACCACTACTCCACCTCTAGTAGTAGTATAAATAAAAGATATATAGGCCGGAGCTTCAGCGCTTGCTTGCTAACGGTTGCCCACTTGCTTCCCACACTATCACCCTCTCTCTAGACCTAAAAAAGATGGCGGTGGTCCCTCTCTCTCCCTCCTCATCGGTGGTCACAAATCTGCCAGGATCCCGTCCACCGAGGAACAAAAGGACATGCAGCGTTACGCACTCGTCGTTGGCGAGCGAGGTCACACACAGACAACAAGGTCGTCCCCTCATACCTAACGCCCGTGCGGTATGGCCTCCGTCCCCAAGCTCACTGCCATAGTGTGTGCGGAGGACGACGACCACGAGCGAAGACACTTCCTTGCCGACCCTGAGGTATGCTACCTCTTTTCGAACCATACCCTTGTTCTATTACCCCATCTTTTTCCACTCCACCATCTCCCCAATTTGTTATCTTTTGTTCTGCTGGTCACGCAGACGAAAACCTTAATTTGCACTATTAAAGGAATCCCTACTTCATGTAGACTAATCCATGTCTGGGTTGAATAAGGAAATGAAGGTAGAAAGTAATGTCGAAGAGACTAGGTATTGAACCCACATCTAGGTTGAAAAGGGGAAAATCAGTAGCTAAGGAACGAGTCTCGTGTATCTTGGTTGAAAAAGGGTAGAAAGGCATGACAATGCAATAGATAATTACCAGGTCGATCGGTTTGTTGTCCTCACATAGGAAAAAGGTGGCTAAAAGGAACAAAAATGGGATGTAATCCACATATGTTGCCTGGATATTTGTTGCTCTGGGCAACCATCCCCCGCTCACCACTCAATGTATCCGTGGAGCTACATTGTACTGGTGCGCGCACTGTCTGAATGGGCCTCCCATGCTCTTATTGCCACATTTTTGTTGTTAGTATAACACCATCGGTAAAGTCAAGCAATGTTGCTGCTAAAGTGATGCCACATTTAACTAATGCCGCACTCAGTCTAATGCCACAGATAAATTTAAGCAATGACATTTAATGTCACTGGATTATTTCAGGGTTATCTGTTGATTGTGGATGTACTAAAGGTTTTTCAGCTAAGACATTCTAATGTTGTTGCACAGCCAGTATACCAACAGTGAAACTTGTTACTACCTTCAGATTTTTGCACTGTTAATGCTTATAGATTACATACCTCACTTTCATGAGATAAGTCAAAAAAATGTACAGTGTCACCAGAACGCCATGGCGCTGATGTCATTCTATTTTAGTAAAACTGCACAAAACATTATGAAGAGAAGAGGAAAGGTCAAGAGTGGGCACCTCCTCCTCTGGTTGTTTTATTGGTTCGGTTGATCAAGTTTTTATGTTCAATCGATTATCAAGATTGGGATAGCAATTTTGAGGTCCTCTCGAGTTTGAAATGATGTTTACCTTAAAGGTACATGGTTTGCAATTTTTTATCCTATCATTAGTTCATAATGCTAGTTACCTTCTGACTTTTGTATTTGGTTTAATGTTGTTGCACAGGTAGTATACCAATGATGAAACTTGTTACCTTTAAATTTTGTATTGTTAATGCTTATAGAAATCTGCTAGCTTATGGAAATATGTTCAGTAAAACCATTCTAGTGTACCCCGTAATAAAAAAACTACTCTACTATTACACTAGCCACTGGATTAGTGTATATTTTTACTATTCGAATGTTGTTGCATTAGCGTATGAACATATATAAGGTGTGGCAAGCTTTCCCAGATATGTGCTCAAGAAAACTAGTACCTGTTTTTTATAAATACTAGACGTTTGGGTACTTTAAATTGAACTGTGAAAACGTATTATATTAAGGAACAGAGGGTGTAGAGTTCACTCCAACACTGCCAGTAAAGCTAGTCACAGCTTTGTTAAAATTAATGTTCATTATGTTATCGGAGGAGGTCTGCATGTTTGTCTTTATTGCCTGTCGATTACATACCTGACATCATGATGTAATGGTAAGTCATTTCTTTTTGTACAGTGTCACTGAATTGTCAAGGCGTTGATGGCATTTTATTTTAGTTGAACTGCACAAAATATGCTTAAAAGAAGAGGAAAGGTCAGGACTGGTTAATTTTTTCAGAAAATACTATGTATTCCTTCCTAACATCAGCCGTTGTTGCCTTATTTATTCCGTCAAACAGGTGGTTAGAAACAGTCTTGCTACCTTTTCCCATTAAGGAATTGGAATGCTTATCTTTGTGAGTCTATGCTTCAACGAGTGCCAATTTATAGTAATCACACTTCCAATAATTGTGCAAACAGGGATGCTCAATTTTAGTGGAACTGCATAGAAGGTCCAAATGGTTCAACATTATGACCATATTTTCTACCAAACCGTTATATCCAATTGGTGGCACTATGAGTTGTTCATTATGAAGGTACATGGTTTGCTACTATCTTGCTAATCTTTTTTTACTATCATTAGATAGTAATATTAGTGATTTGCATGTGAATTTATTGGCAGGGAGGACCAACATTGGAGGTGCAGGACATGATTCAATGATTGGATGCTCAATTTCGGTGTATCGGTTTCACCTCTTCCATCACTACGAAAATGGGTATCCTTAGTCTGATGAAGAATAGGTGTTATATTTCTGCTCTATACCAACAAATCGATTCAGTACGAAATTTTCCAGGGCAAAACATGATAGTATCAAATTGTTCAGTGCAAAACAGGACAGATGCTAAACGGAAATGACTAGCAGAGGTGTGTTTAAACCGAAAGTACAAGGTGGAGTATATATTAACTAGTTGGTTGATATTTGTGCAAACAGATGTCTGCCCATTGCTATTTGGCGAACAAACAAAGTGACTTCAATTTTTGCGGAACTGTACATGAGAATAGTATAGTCATTGCATGCAGTGCCATTTCAAAATAGATACAGAAAGATTGGATAGTCACTTCATAGACTGAACAAAAGTAGTATTGTACTATTTATTGGCCAACATTAGGTTCTTCAATTCTTTGTTCTGATTGTCCAATGGGCATCATTTTGCCAACGTTAAAGTTGTATTCCGAAAATAGTATTCCGTGTGATCGATAGATGACCAACTCATATTTCAGTGGATGTTCCTCCATCATGTGTGGTTCACTCTCATGGTTCCATCTGTTAGTGAAACCACTTATGTTTGCAAATGGAGATGTAAACTTCACGATCAAATTTGTCTTTCACTTTGTACTGAATGTTGGCCCAGAGAAGCATCCATGTCAGTAGCAAGAACAGATGGTTTTTCTTGATCTTTGCTTTAGGAGCTACACATTGTATATGATCTGTGAATCATTGAGATGCATTAACAACTTGATCTTATGTATGGGAATGGTACTAGTTGGTTGTCAATTTGGGCTATTAATGGGAACATAATACAAAGCCAAGCTTGTGAGTCTCATGTGAACATTTTGAACGGAGCGGCTCTTTTAGTGTGCACAGCATGATCCTTATTTCTTTGTGCTCAGTGTTTACAAGTTACTAGAAGTTACATATTTCTGTTCGCTCAGTGTTTACAAGTTACTGATCGATCACTAGCTAGCCTACTAATACGCTCCTGGCAGTTTTAGTTGCAACGCAAGATCCAAAGGTGATAGGTTTTGAATAAAAATGCCTACCTCTGAATAAACTGGCATGCCGTTCTGAAGAAAATGCCATGCAAATCTGAAGAACTGCCAGCAAAAACTATTGCAAATGCCTTATCTACTAGCGAACGTAAATCAGCTAATGCAATCCTACACGTACACTGTCCGACATACTCGATCCTACATGAATAAATAGCGGATCACGCATGTACTACCACCTTTCCGGTTTGCAGGGCTCAATTCAAAAATCTCACCAACCAAGGTAGATGATGAGTGGTGGATAATTTTTGACAAGGAGGGATTACCTCATATGTATGATTCAAGTGCACTCGTTTGACCGTCATGCCGATGTGCGACCCAGCATGGACGAGACACACCACTGATGGGACATGACGGCACGGTCATAATATCAGTTTTTCCAGATTTCCACGGTTAGCTGGAGCGCTAAGCCATGCCTACTTATGCATTGAATTCTGATGACTGACGTGTTTCCCATGACACACTAGTTCACCTACCTTCCACCTATAGTTACTAGTTCTCGATGTTCTCACGTAGCAACGTCACCCAGCTCGTCCTATCGGCCTATGCTCACGACCCCCACCGGCCTGACGTCACTTGCCACTTGCCTTCGCTCTCGCCACGTTCGTCATGCCCCCGACCATCCGCAATAGGCGACGCCAGAGGTGCTCACCCCCGGAGCTAGTGTTTGGTTATTCACGGGAAGGAATACGGAAGGAGGAGGCATTTTGTCGGTCATTAGATGGCAATGCGGAGTACGAGGACTTGTTGGAGTGCAACCGCCTGGCAGAGGAGCAGCGTATCGCCGATTTGTCCCGCCAGCGGGGCATGGAGCAGCAGCGCACCCCTGCTCTGAGTCACGAGCAGAGCACCCACAACTGGGCCGGCTACATGGAGGTCGGCTCCTGGCAAATAGCACTAGAGGCTGTTGGGCACGCACGCATGCGCGACGCCAAATTTTACTACCAGCTCGTCAAGTGGGTTTCCCGCTTAGAAGCCAAAGCTTTGTTGGACCATGCCGACATGGAAAGGGCCAACGCGCCCGAGCAAGGTGCCCTATCGCACCTCCGGCAAGTCCGAGGCGAGGAGGAGGACGTCGGTGCTGACATTTAGCATGTACCGTAGATGACGGCCGTCATTGTTTAGTTAGCTAGGAGTAAGTTAGTACTCGTACACTAGAGTATTAGTGCAAGTAGATAGTTAACTTGCCTATGATGGTTGTCAAAGTGGAAAGTTCGGTACTCTATATCTGATCAGACATGTTACTTTGCTCTGGATGTTGAACTTTCTGTGTGAACGTATGGAATGGGCTGTTATTTTTTTAAATGGGTTGTACTTGTCCGCCACGTGTTTAGAGGCTGACTTTTGGGCCTGCTAGGTTGACGCGTACACGATCGGGAGATGATTGTATGTGGAGAGGATGATCGCGGGGACCCACCAGGGTCATGGATGTACGCAAGCAAGTGCCTCCTTATTTCAAGCCAAAAAAATGGTTCCTCTTAATGGATTTCTGACATCTGGGTCCCATGCCATTGTGAGTGTAGTCAATAAACGAGAGAATTGCACAACGAGAGGCTGACACCAGGGACCCAGTAGCTTGCCCAGTTATTTTTGTTTTTGAGACAGAAGCAGGGTGTCAACTGGGTTGTGCGGGGCTCTCTGGCCTGTCTAGCCAGCCTTTTCTTTTATGTTTACCACAAGACCATACCGATAGTTTTTTTTACTCTGAAAATGGCTAGCCCAGTTTTTTGTTCTTTTGCAAAAAACCCAACTGAGGCCTACTTGTTTTGTCAGCCCTGCTGGGCTACAAATCTTTGAAGACGAGGAGAGCTTCATTCGGCTTTCCCAGAAAATGGTCTATCAATAATGAGAAATGGGCCATACATTTTTAAAACACATCAAACCGGCAATTAGTTTCAAATTTCTTTTTTTCATTTCAAGATTTTAAATTACATTGATTTTTATGCGTGGGAAATTATTTGAATTTTATATTTATATAAATTTATATTCCAAATTAGTTTGAATGTGACTCAAATTTTTGGGATTAAAAATAGTTCGGACCGCACCGAAATATGCAAAATTTTGTATAATTTGTTACCATGGCCACAATAAGGGTCGTAATGCTAACAAAAAGAATATGGACTCCTACAAATCCTTCAGAATTAGCAAATGGGCTGTAAATTATTAAAAATAATGGCAAATGGGTTGTATGTTGTTTTCCACAGATTTGAGGCTCACTTGTGCGCCTACTATAGGTTGACGCGTACACTTTCGTAAAAAAAAGGTTGACGCTTACGCAACACCGTGTCAACTTAGTCAACACATGAGAGCAGTGACTGTTGGATGTCCATCCAACGGCCGTCGTGCTTCTTCAATCTCCGCTCTTCCTGCTCCTGCCGCTCAAACAAGCACCGGCGGGACTGCCTGCTCCCTCCTCCCGTGGCCGAATGTGCTGCAGCGCAGGCCTCACCGCCCTGCCATACTCCCATCGCTGGCCTAACCCTCCCTCTACTCACCCAGACCTCCTATTATTCTCCGGCGACAGCAGCCTCACACTGCAGCCGAAGCAGTAAACCCTCGTACTCCCCTCCGCGTGGGAAACAGCTGCCGAGTCTTCCCCGACTCCTGGTCATTCCCTTCCTAGGCCTCGCCGTCGTACCCGCCTTGGTGCTCTTGACACGGCATGATCAACATGGTCAAGGAATGACTTACATCGAAAGAGGAATATACGTGGAGAGGCTGATATCTGGGTCCACGACCGTAGCAAGGAAGTGCCTCCTTATTACATACAAAATAATGATTCCTCCACCTGATAGTGGGGACCCACCGAAAGGGCCTCTGTATTTCGTGAAAAAAACATTCTCCTCCTGACAACTCGGACCCACCAGCTATATCTCTTCGCACGCAAGTGACTCCTTATTACGCACAAAAAATGAAGACCCCTGCTCCTAGGTGGGACCCACCATATTTGGAGGCTTACTTGTGGGTCTACTAAGATGACACGGACGCAGTGCTTTGTCAACTTAGTCAATATAAACGATTCTAGTTGAAGTGACCGTACGATGTCCATCCAACAGCTGTCGTGCTTCTCCAACCTCAGGTCTTCTTGCTCTAGCCGCCCAAACCATCGCGGGCCTTGCCGCCTGCTCCTGACTCCCATGGTCGGCTGTGCTGCCGCACAGACCTCACCGCCCCCTCCTACTCCAACCACTGGCCAGGCCATCCCTCTAGTCACCCACAACTCTTGTTATTATGCGGCGACGGCAGCCTCACACCGCAGCCGAACTAGTCAACCCTCGTACTCCACTCCACGTGGGCATCCACTTCCACATATTCCTTGGCTCCGCATCATCCCCTTCCTAGGCCTCGCTGTCATCCACCGCTTTGGTGCTCTTGGTGCAGCATGGTCAACGTGGTCAAGGAACGACTTCCATTGGAAGAGGACTGTATGTGGAGAGGCTGACAACTAGTTCCATGGCCGCAGGAAGGAAGTGCCTAACTATTACGTGTCAAATAATTATTCCTCCACCTGACAGTAGGGACCCACCGGAAGGGACTCTGTATTTTGCAAAAAACATGTTTCCCCCTAACAGCTAGGACCCACCAGCTACATCTTCGCATGCAAGGAAGTGCATCCATACTACCGGAAAAAAAGATTCTTCCCCATGACAACTGGGACCCACCAGCTATATTTTCGCATGCAAGGAACAGTTGGGACCCACCCGGTCGAAGCGTATGTAGTGTTGTTTGTCAGGTAGCGAGCGTGTACGTACATACTGGTCGATCGGTCTCTCTGCAGCGATGAACTGTGGCCGACTAAGGAGCGGATGTGTCGTAGTAGAGGCGCGGACGTAGCATGTCACGCAGTCCCGTCTATAACACGTACACATACGTATGGCCATGTTGCAAGAAAGTAAATACGGCTATGTACGTACATATGGGCGTGGTCTTGAACGCGTAAAGGGATGTCGTCATGTTCACCGGCAGCCAACCGGTTGGGTCGGAACGAAGGAAACAATGTCGTGTTCATCGGGAGGCAATCGACTGGGTCGGAATACGTCGTGTTCATCGGGAGCCAACCAGCTTGGATAGAACAGCCGGAACGAGGTCTGGCGTACCGCAAAACGGAGGTAACAGGCCTTCTGTTTGACCACAGACGGTTGATACGAGGTCTTCTTCATCGTGAAGGGAATGGCGTACTGCAAAATGGAGGAAACGAACCTTTGTTCGAGTGCCTAAGGTCAAAACGGGGTCCTGTTGATCGGGATGGGGTGGTGTACCGCAAAACAGAGGAAACAGACTTGTGTTGGAGCGCCTACGATGAAACGGGGTCTGTTCATCCATCGTCTACTGCCTCGCTCTAGCCTCCATGGGCTACTATTCATCCACCGTTGACCTCCTCCAGCCTCCACCAGCTATTGTTCATCCACGGGCTACTGTTCATCCAGCATCCACCGGCTACTGTTCATAGAACATCCACGGGGTCATGTTCATCCACCCCCAACTGGCTGGGTTGCGGCAGCCTCCTCAGGGTCCTGTTCATCCAGCGACAACAGCATACTACCATGGGGTCCTGTTCATCCACCCCCCACCGGTAACTGTTCATCCACAGCCAACCAACCGGCTCAACTCACCACGTCTCGACTCATTATACGTACCGTGTGCACGGTAGCAACGGTCCATGTTCATCGAGAGGCAACCCAACACTAGTTGGCTACGTCTCACACGGGGGCTCGATTGGCTTCAGTAAGCAGCAGCATTGATCGATCGCTCGGTTCATTTAGCAGCAGCAGCGAAGGAATCGCTCGGGTTTAGTCAGCAGCAAATGAATTGCTCTGGTTTAGTTAACAGCAAAGGGATTGATCACTCGGGTTCAGTTAGCCAACTCCTCGCACACACGCGTGTACACGAGAGAAATGTGCAAATCACAGTGCATCTCTCGGCCCCGACCACCCACCGTAACCAGGAACTCCCCGATATTTTCCTCGCCCTCGCTTCTACCATGATTTTTTCCGTCATGGATGGCCCAAAGAATGTCATGGAGCTGCGTCTCTGGCCCGCCCAGAACGAAAAGCCCATTTTCTGTCATGATATTTTGTCATAGAAGTAGGAGCCGACCACATCTATGATGATACGTGTGTTTGTCACAATTATCATCATAGAAGTGTCATAAGCATGACAGAAAAAAATTCATTCGGCCCGAAATGTCACGGATGTGTTTTTTTTGTAGTATAGTGACTCGGCAAAATTGATGGCAACTACTCCCATAAGTATCCAGAGGCTATATCATGCATCAAAACTACTTTGGACCATATAAATGTAACATGCAAGCTACTATTTTTCTGGAGGAAGAAGGGAATGCGTGGCTCGGGTAAGTGAGTGGGTACCTATGGGACCCACAAGCCCACTAGGTGTCGGTGTACAAAAGTAGGGCGCTCTTTTATACCCCTTACTTGTGCACGGGCAGTCAGAGCCACGCCTGTGACCACACATAACAAAGCAGAGGAGGGAAGCCAGAGACACAAAGTTACCAGAACAACGCCAAGACGGTGGCACAAGAAGACCAAGCAAGAAGACGGGCTCCCCCCGACAAGGACTCTTGCTGGGGCGGCCTGCACGCCCCCGGGAAGAACTCTTGCCAGGGCGATTCACCCAAACGCCTCTGTCGCAGCCACCCTTGAGCCTAGGAGCTCCAACGTCATCAACAGCATTGGAACCAAGGCTCGGGAAGCAACCACGTGATGGCATGTTGATCTTTGTGAAGACAAAGGTCTATGGCTCACGAGATGAGAACCAGACGACAAGGCAATCACAAGGCCCCTTGCCGAGGATGCCCACGAGGCACCGACAAGGCTCCTCACCAAAGACACCCCAAAGCCCCGGCAAGCCTCTTGCGGAGGACGCTCACCAAAGCCCCGGCAAGCCTCTTGCCGAGGACGCTCACGGAGGCCCCGGAAAGACCCTTGACAGGAACAGACACAGGACCACGGCAAGCCCTTGCCGCCCGGTCGTCACCCCAGCTCCACGTGGCGATACAAGGTTCCTGTTCCAGCTAGTCAAACACCTGCGCGGTGACATGCAGATCTTCGTGAAGACCCTACCACCACGACACCTCAGTTGTGTGCCCCGCTGGCCTGGATGCGCGTCACGACCGGATGGAGCAGCCACGGACGGGACGGGTTTCGTTCTCGTCCCCAATAAAGCAAGTGGACACCTAAGTAGCGCATTTAATGCGTCTCGTCCCATAATGGCATGGGATAAGCCTATGCACTGTACACCTTTCCACCTCTTGTGTGCCACTGTGGCAGCCCTTTTGGACAATAAAAAGAGGCCCGCGGCATACTGGAGAAGGATTCGGACCCTGGAGAGCTAGACATGCACCGTAGCTAGCTCAAGAACTCAAGAACACTCGAATATACACCAAAGCAAGACTAGGGTATTACGCATCCTCGCGGCCCGAACCTGGGTAAACGATCCTTATACTGACTCTTAGACCCTCTCTTTGCACAACCTCGCACCCGCCAACCGTAGAAGGAATTCCAGTGATCCCATAGGTGTCATTTCGTACCGACATCTTTGGCGCGCCAGGTAGGGGGCGCAGTTGTGAAAATCCTGTCTAGCAGTTAGTGTAGTAGTTCTTCATCGCCATGGCTCCCAAGAATAAGACGATCACGGCGATCGGTTTGTCTAGAGCCGAACGGCCCATGCCGGCGCGGGCTGGCGATGGGGTGGTCGAGGATGGAAGCCGAGGCGCGACCCGCGAACACCCGCGTCGTTCCAATAGCTGAAGCCTGCCAAGCGGCGTCGTTTGTGCATGAGACGACGAGCCGCACGCCACTAAATCCAAGTGCGGAGTCGGGCCCCCCGTAGGCGGCGCGGGGCCCTCCAAGAGCGGCGTCGTATCGCGTACGGGCGACGCGGCGACTTCCAAGACGCCCCCAGCGGCGCCCACGGTGCGCTCCTCCCAGGTCATGCGCGATGAGCAGCTTCGCCACACTGAGGACCCCGAGTGCCGCTGCGGGAAGAGCCATGCGCATCAGTCGCGGGATGTAGAGGATCAACATGCTCGCCGAGGCGCTGGCGAAAATGGTGTGCAGCTGCGGGACCGCGATAGAGCTCCTTCTAACATAGTTAGAAGTTGCAGCGCGTCTTGGTCCACACAGCTCTCACCACCCCCCACGCCGGCGGAGGCCCTAGCGCGCGCAATTGCTCCTCGACTTCCCTCCTGCTGCGGAGAGGCTCGACGAGTGGAGAGCTAATATTCGGAGCCTCGTCGTCGTCGCCAACAAAGACGAACCACGACCGGCGGGGCCCTCAAGCCGACACTCTGTCGAGCCGCCGCACGCCAGCCGTGGAAGGACCGGTGGCGCCGCAGTCACGGTGCATTCTCCTCCTCCTCGCCAGCTACCACGAGCCCCGGTTCGTCGAGATGACGCTTGTGATAACATATACATAGCGTCGTCCGACCCATGGACCCACCGCGATCAGCGGCAAGTTCTTTGAGCGCGTGCCCACGAGGATGCTCGAACTACCATCGAGCGCCGGCGCGAGGCACACCACCAGTCGGATAGGCGGGCAGGGCCTACCACAGACCACCCAGCACCGGGAGGCTCTAGAGGCTTACCTTACAAGGTAGGATGTCCGGCCTTTACCCGCGAGCTGCGGCGTTTCCAATGGCCCACCCACCGCACCTTCAAGCCTGACGTCGGCGAGAAGTACAATGGCAAGACTCACCCGTCGGAGTTCCTCAGCATCTACACCATCGTGATGCAGGCTGCTGGGGCACGTGACGACAAGGTGCTTGCCAATTATTTCCCATTGGCACTTAAACCCAACGTCATGTCATGGTTGATGCACTTGCGAGTAGATTATATTTCTTCCTGGTCGGATTTGTGCCATGAGTTTGTTGGTGCCTTTACGGGAGGCCACCGAGCTCATGGCCAAGCAAGCGATTTGCATGTCATCCCCTAGAAGGAAGGTGAAAGCCTACGCAAGTACATACAGTGGTTCAGCCGAGTGCAATACAACATCCCAGACGTTCATCCCGCCACCATCATCAGCGCGTTCCATCAGAATGTGCGCAACTACAAGATGCGTGAGGAGCTGGCGATTAATGAAGTCAAGGAGGTGGCCGAACTCTACGTTCTCGCCGACAGATGCGCTCGGGCTGAAGAAGGAAGGAAGTACCCCGACGAAGACACCGGTGTGGAAACCGGTTCCTCGGACGAAGACGTCGTCACCCCAACGAAAAAGGGACGACGCCGCAAATGGAAAACGCAAGGGCAAGGCCGTGCTTGCCGTCGAGGGATCCGACGACGCCGGCACCGCCAAGAAAAACAAGGCAGACGAACCCGGCAAAGAAATCGCCGGGTGTGTCACCTGCCGGGCCTTGGCGGCCGCCGACAAGCCAGGAAGCTCCGACAAGTAGTACTGCAAGATCCATCGCACCAAAGGCCATGACCTCCAGAACTGCCGAAAAATCGAGCAGCTCGCAGAGAAGCAAAGGGCCGAATATGAAAGGCGGGACAAGGAGAAGGGCCAGGATGGTGCCAAGGGATCCAGCAAGAAATGTGGCGGCCAGCGTGGCTGCCTCGGCAAAGACAACCAACAAGAATGGCCTACCCGTGGCCGTGACAAGAAGCGAGAAGATAATGATCGCGATGAGGACGACGAGTCCGGCGAGCAAGAGTTCCAAAAAGCCACAGAGGCCATGTCCGTCGACGGCGGTGCCTCCCTGCACACCTCTCACCACCAACTCAAACAGTCGGCGCGTGAGATCACAGCAGCGGAACCATCGTTTGATGCCCGGAAGCCGCTGAAGTGGTCCAGCACTCCTATCATCTTTGACACTGAGGACCACCCCGATCGCACAACTGCGGTCGGGTGTTTCCCATTGTTGGTTTCGCCAACAATATGCAACCTCAAGGTGACAAAGATGATGGTTAATGGCGGGGCCGGTCTGAACTTGATCTCGCCCATTGTGATCAAAAGGCTACAAATCCCTGATGGAGACCTCGAGGAGACGGGCACGTTTCAAGGGGTTAACCCAGGAAGGAGTCACCCCAAGGGTAAAGTCACACTGCCCATGACATTTGTGGGCGAGCTAAACTACAGGACGGAGAGGATAGTTTTTTATGTTGCCGAGATCCCCTTGCCTTACAACGGGATCCTCGGCCGCCCGGCATTGGCCAAGTTCATGGCGGCATCACACTACGCATATAACACTCTGAAGATGCCTAAACCGATGTCCATCATCACCGTCCCCTCCGACAAGAAGGATGCGCTGATTTGCGCTGATCGGCTTTACTGGGAGGCAGTTGCAGCTACTGCCGCCAAGGCACTTGCTCCTACCACTGAAGCCCCGGGAGGGAAGAAGACCGGTAGGACCTCTCGCACCCACTCCAGCAAACGCTCCTCCTCGGAGTGAAGTGCTCCAGTCGAGAACACACCAGAGAGCTCCACCGACAAGAGCAAGAAATCCAGGGCTGCCTACCAGAAACCATGAAGGTGTCCGTTAAGGAGGGTGGCATGGGAGGGCCTTTCACCATAAGCTCCGCCCTTGACAGCAAATAGGAAGACGCGCTCGTCACCTTCTTGCGGGCGAATGTCGACATGTTTGCATGTCAAGCGTCTGACATCCCCAGCATTCCCAGGGAGGTGATTGAGCACCATCTTGATGTCTGCCCTCATGCGCGACCCGTCAAGCAGAAGGTCAGGAAGCAAGCTCTGGAGCGGCAAGAATTCATCAGAGGGGAAACCAGGAAGTTCGAGGCGGCAGGCTTAGTGAGAGGAGTGCTCCATCCAACGTGGCTGGCCAATCTGGTGGTGGTGCGCAAGGCAAATGGAAAGTGGAGACGGTGTATTGATTACACAGACATCAATAAGGCTTGTCCAAAAGACCATTTCCCATTGCCGCGCATCGACCAGATTGTACACTCCACGGCCGGATGTGACTTGTTATCATTCCTCGACGCTTATTCAGGCTACCATCAGATCTTCATGACAAGAGAAGATGAAGAGAAGACAACATTCATCACCCCATGTGGTACGTATTGTTTCATACAGATGTCTTTCGGGTTGAAGAGTGCTGGCTCAACATTTGCAAGAGCTGTCCAAATTGGTTTTGAGCCTCAGCTACATAGAAATATGGAAGCCTATATGGATGATATAGTGGTCAAAACCAAGGACAAAGCAACGCTCGTACAAGATTTAGAAGAGATGTTCGTGAATCTGTGCAAGATCAACCTTAAGCTAAACCCTGAGAAGTATGTCTTCGGTGTTCCGTCCGGCAGGCTTCTCGGTTTCTTTGTGTCACAGCGTGGAATTGAAGCGAATCTAGATAAGATCAAGGCCATCGAGCAGATTGAAGCCCCTAGGCGGATCAAGGATGTGTGTCGGCTTGCTGGCTGCGTTGCCGCCATGAGCAAATTCATCTCCAAATCTGCCGAGCGCGCCCTCCCCTTTTTCAAGATTTTGAAAAAGGCGGGCCAGATGGAGTGGACCCCAGAAGACGAAGCAGAACTGCAAGATTTCAAGAAATGCCTCTCCTCTACGCTGATACTGGTCGCGCCTAAACCACAAGAACCGTTGCTGCTGTACCTAGCGGCAATGAATCAAGTGGTCAATGTTGCGCTAGTAGCTCAGCGGGAGGTCAATGCGAAAGCGATAGCAACGACAGAACCTAATGCCGCTGGGGCCGAAGCAACGCAACCAAACGGAGTAGTGCGGAAGAAGAAGATGATGCAGCACCCGGTTTACTTTGTCAGCTCCCTCTTGCAGGGGACTAGGTCGAGGTACTTCCGTGTGCAGAAATTGCTCTTCGGCCTCCTTATGGCCTCGAGGAAGCCGTGTCATTACTTCCAAGCACATGAAATTACCGTCGTCACCCGCCTCCCATTGCAGCGGATATTGCATAACCCAGATGCGACTAGGAGGATTGTGGAGTGGACCTTGGAGTTCTCAAGCTTTAGTTTGAAATTTGAAAGCACTTCGAAGATTCAGAGTAGAGTCTTGGTGGACTTCGTTGCTGAATGGACCTCAACGCCTGACGAAGAGATCTAGGAGACTACTCTCCCCGGCAAGGATATGAGTCGCGACTGGATTATGTACCTTGACGGGGCTTTCTCGCTGCAAGGCGCCGGTGCTGGTGTGCTCCTCGTTGCACCCACCGGAGAACACCTCAAGTATGTGGTCCAGATGCACTTCCCCAGGGAAATGTCGATGAACAACACTGCCGAGTACGAGGGACTGCTTGTTGGTCTCATGAACGTGGCAGATCTCAGAATCAAAAAGCTCATCATCAGAGGTGATTCACAGCTTGTCGTCAAGCAAGTGAACAAAGATTACCAGAGCCCATTGATGGAAGCCTACGTGGATGAGGTGAGGAAGCTGGGGGAGCGTTTTGATAGTATACAAGCAGAGCATGTCCCCCGAGCGGAGAACGACATCGTCGACTACCTGTTAAAACGCGCCGCCCTCAGACTACCTGTGGAACCAGGTACCTTTGGGCTTTGATTAATTCAGCCATCCGTTGAACCATCAACTGAGTAGAACAAGCGAAGGAAATCAGGCCCCGACAAGTACTTTCCCGCTGAGCCCCCAGGGGTGGCCGGCAAAGATGTTGCCGGGGACACTGAGCCTGTCATGGGGCGACGGACTCCGGCAGGGCATCAAGCCCTGACCATAGAGGCAATCGCTCCCGTGGCAGAGGAAATGCCCTTGGTCCTTGTCATCGAGCCCTGGGCTCCGGCATGGGCACAGCATACCGTCCAATTCCTCCAAACTAGGGAGCTTCCTGAGGAGCAGGAAGAAGCGGAGAAAGTAGCCCGTCGCTCCGCCATGTACAGTTCGTCGACGACGTCTTGTACAGATAAAGGTTGAACGGTGTGAAATTAAAGTGCATTCCCCGGGAGGAAGGGCTGGGGCTGTTGGCAGAGATACATTAAGGCATATGTGGCTCCCACATAGGGTCAGGGCCCTTGCCGGCAAGGCGTTCTGGCATGGTTTGTTCTGGCCCACTGCCCTCCAGGATGCAACGGCACTAGTAACAAAGTGTGAAGCATGTTAGTTCCATTCAAAGAAGCTTCATCAACCAGCTCAAGCTCTCCAAACAATCCCTCTTTCCTGGCCATTCTTAGTCTAGGCGCTCGACATACTAGGCCCTTTCCCCCATGCTGTCGGGGGCTTTGAGTACTTGTGTGTTGCAATCGACATGTTCACACAGTGGCCAGAGGTGGAAGCCGTGCGAAAGGTGACAACGCAATCAGCCAATAAGTTCTTCAAAGGCATGGTCTGCCGATTCAGGATACCAAACAGAGTCATCACCAACAACGGCACGCAGTTCACAAGCCACTCCTTCATGCAGTATATTCAATATCTCGACAGCAAGATCTATTTTGCTTGTGTTGTGCATCCTCGAAGCAACGGCCAGGCAGAGAGGGCAAATGCTGAAGTACTGCGAGGCCTCCGGATAAGAACTTTCGACAGACTGCACAAGTGTGGAAGACGATGGGTTGATGAACTGCCGATGGTTCTTTGGTCAATCAGAACGACACCAAATCGAGCCACCGACTAGGCACCTTTCTCCCTCGTTTACGGGGCGGAAGCAGTTCTCCCCATGGAACTCACATACGGGTCACCCCGAGTGCTCGCTTACGATGAGCTTGAGCAAGAGCAGCTGCGCCAAGATGATGCAACGCTCCTCGAGGAAGCTCGTCTTCGGGCGGCTGTGCAAGCAGCGCGCTACCAGCAGGCCTTGCGCCGCTATCATAGCCGCAAGGTTCATGCCCAAAGTATTGAGGAAGGCTACCTTGTTCTTCGGCACGTTCCGTCAGCCAAGAATTCCAACAAGTTGATGTCAAAGTGGGAAGGCCCTTATCGGGTAATACGAGTCACCAGGTCTGGCGCAGTCTGCCTGGAGACCGAAGATGGTATTCCAGTGAGTAACTCCTGGAACATCGAACATATTTGCAAGTTTTACCCGTAAGGCGCGGTTGTCGGGCTTCCCGGCAAGCCACCCTTTTGTACAAGCCTTGTCGGCAAGGCATGTAACCCTTTGTGCAAAGCCAGGCGCAGACCCTGCGCATAAATAAATGAAGCGCTGATGCCGTAAGTTTTAGCATGCATGCTAGGTTGAGTCCCTTTCTCTGTTCGGGTTGATAGTGCTCGATGGCGGCTAACCCCTAGCATAGAAGTCGAGTTTGCGTCTCTCTATTTCATTTCCGTCCACTTTGTTCGCATGATGTGTGGACATTTCTGTTGAGCTGTTTGGGAGAAAGAGAACGAGCCGACGCTCCGACCCCGGCAAAGCTGATGTTGCCGAGGGCTGCGCGACCAAGGGTCAAGACAAGGCTGCCTGGAGCTACAGAACCAGATAAGTCTTTCGTCCCCCGCTCCTTCCTTCCGTATGGAACTTGGACGTACAAGGCTTCGTTCGCTCTTATGCCATCATGCTCCCTTTTTCCCTATGTCCAACGAGCTTTGTCTTGGACCGGGGCTCGGTAGTAGTGTGATGGGAAAGGAGCAGACGAGGGGCCTAACCCTGCCTTGCTCCTACTTCCGCCAAGGGCGCGAATACAGTTATGGAGCGGGGGAGGGACGGCAAGGCTTGATGCAGGGGCGCGTTGTTTATCTTAAGATAACAAGGATCCGTTCCTTGGTGTGGCTCCTGCCCACGCACGAAGAAACCCGGCAAACACCCTTCTCTTCATTAATATGTTGTAAACAAGTACAATTCGTACGGAATGCATACATGAGCAAGGGGGTTACAAGATTTAAATCTTACAAAGGCCCGTAGGCTTAAAAACTAAACAGAGATAAGATGCTCGTAATCCCTTTCTTGTCCCTCTCCTCAGGAAATGGAACAAGATGGCGAAGGGCAAAAGGAGCGCCTAGGCGAAGCACGAGCAGCTGAAAGCACCAAGAGAACATCCTGGTGGCCGTCCCGAAGGAAGCTGACGATGATGGCGCCGGGAGAAGGGCCGGAAGATGGGGCAGCGGGCCGGCAATGCGCGAGTTGACGCCTGCATACTCCGACATGATGACCCCCACCCACCTTCTTTGCCTTCTCTGTCCTCCCAACGCCAGTCGCCCAAGGAGGCGACCCCGAGAAGTTCGAGAGGCTTGCGATGCAGACGATGGTGCTACCGGAATCGCCCGGGGACGGCGTATCCGCCGCCTAGTCGGACCCGTCATCCTCCCGCCCACTGCCCTCGTCGTCGCTGTCGCTGTCCTCCCCATCGCTCTCGCTCGGGGAGGAGTCTTCGTCGTTAGTTCAGCTCTCCGCACAGCACCCTAGTCTGTGTCTCGAGCGCCCGAAGACCTTGACGGATAGCAGATCGCCCTCCGCTAGCGTAAAGTAGAGGATGTGCCCTTTCATCAAGAAGTGGGCGCGCGCGAAGGTCTTCTACGCCCGGCGGAAGAGCATCACATGAAGAGCGGGGAACTTGGTGTCCACCCACATGGTGCCATGGCAACACCCATCCGTGTGAAGCCTCAACCTCGGTGGCCGGTCGACCTCCAACACCCTCGCGGATGCTTCGGGAAGACGGAGGCGACTGGGCGGCGGCTCACGTAGTTGCAAGATGAACTCCAGCGCCGTGTCCCTGACATGGCCGCGTGCGGAGGCAGAGGGAGACGAAGGAGGAGATGAAGATGGAGATGATGACGGCGCAGGTGTCCCCCGACCTCGTCCGCCTCTGCCTCGACCGCATCGACGACCACGACCTCGGCCAGCGCCTCTACCTCCTGCGTGATCCTCGTCCTGGGCATCCGGCTCTTCATTGACCATCGCTGCCCTCTAACGGGAGGACGACCTGGTCGCCTCCACGGACGCACGGCCACGGCCACACCCTCTCGGCGTATCTTGGAGAGGAAAGGGATCAAACTGGAAGAAGATGAATGGAGGGGTGAGAGGCACCGTCCCTCTCCCCCCCTCTTTATAGAAGGGAGACCCCCCGAATCAACCAATCCAAACGATGGAGGCACAAGAAAACAAGACCGAACCGCTGCTCCAATCAGCGGCGCCCGGCCCCTTGCCCCAGCGTTAAAGCCCGCACCCTCTGCATCCGCCGCCTGACCTCCCCGATGCATGAGGGGCGCGTGGCGAACAGATCGGGGTTTCAGGTGGCACGTGGCACGACCACTTTTTTACACCCCGTGTTCGTGGGGCGACCCAAGTCCGCCTAGTGAATGGGCTGTGCCCCCGCAACTTCCTCTATTTTTTATGAGGAGGGCGTGAACCGTCTCTTTACTATTGGTAACCGCAAGGTGACGCAAGAATGTTGTGGTCATCCCACGCACGACCCCCACGTCAGCACAGATCATGGGGAAGTGCAACCACCGGAGGAGTTACCACGGTAAAAAGAATCCAACCCTACTGCCCGCGCACCGTTTTGGGCCTAGCCCAACAACGTGTTGCGCTTATGAATTGCCCAGGCCCGGGCGCTCCTGTCGGTGTACAAAAGTAGGGGCGCTCTTTTATACCCCTTACTTGTGCACAGGCAGTCAGAGCCACGCATGTGACCACACATAACAAAGCAGAGGAGGGAAGCTAGAGACACAAAGTTACCACAACAACACCAAGACGGTGGCACAAGAAGATCAAGCAAGAACACAGGCTCCCCCCCCCCCCCAACAAGGACTCGTGCCGGGGCGCCCTGAACGCCTCCGGCAAGAACCCTTGCCGTGGCGATTCACCCAAACGCCTCCGTCGCAGCCACCCTTGAGCCTAGGAGCTCCAACATAATCAACAACATTGGAACCAAGGCTCGGGAAGCGCCCACGTGATGGCATGCAGATCTTTGTGACAAAGGTCTATGGCTCACGAGATGAGAACCAGAGGACAAGGCAATCACAAGGCCCCTTGCCGAGGATGCCCACGAGGCCCCGACAAGGCTCCTCACCAAAGACACCCCAAAGCCCTGGCAAGCCTCTTGCCGAGGACGCTCACGGAGGCCCTGGCAAGGACAGATGCAGGACCACAGCAAGCCCTTGCCGCCCGATCGTCAGCCCAGCTCAGCGGCCGACCCACTAGCCCAGTCAGGTACCCACATGGCGATACGTGGTTCCTGGTCCAGCTAGTCTAGCACCTGCGTGGTGGCATGCAGATCTTCATGAATACCCTACCACCATGCCACCTCAGTTGCCTATCCCGCTGGCCTGGATGCGCATCGCGACCGGATGGAGTGGCCACGGACGGTACGGGTTTCGTTCCCGTCCCCGATAAAGCAAGTGCACACCTAAGTAGCGCATTTAATGTGTCTTGTCCCATAATGGCATGGGATAAGCCTATGCACTGTACACCTTTCCACCTCCTGTGGGCCACTGTGGCGGCCCTTTTGGACTATAAAAAGAGGCCCGTGGCATACTGGAGAAGGATTCGGACCCTGGAGAGCTAGACATGCACCATAGCTAGCTTAAGAACTCAAGAACACTCGAATATACACCAAAGCAGGACTAGGGTATTACGCATCCTCGGCACCCGAACCTGGGTAAACGATCCTTATACTGACTCTTAGACCCGCTCTTTGCACAACCTCGCGCCCGCCAACCGTATAAGGGATTCCAGTGATCCCATAGGTGCCGTTTCGTACCGACACTAGGGGTGCCCAAGCGGGGTGGCATGCCCTATGAGCTTGTGGTTCACAGGTGCATCCCCTAAGGGGTGTTTAGTGCCAAAAATTCTTAAATATATACCTACTATTAAAGGGAGTTAATATTCTTGGTTTCGTCCCGCTTTGTTTGGTTCTGCTTCGATTAATTTCACGTACACTATTTGGATTTGTTACTTTCCACCCATTTTGGCCCAATGGAGGAAGCCCGTCTGGTGGCGCACTCTGGCCCAGGTCCGGAGGGAAATAAAATTGCCGATGGGAGGGTTCGATCTCATAACCTGCCTACCGACCACACACAGTTTTTCCAACTGACCCAACTAGTGATATGAGTGAATTTTTTTCTCTCGTTGCAACGCATGTGCCTTTTTTCTAGTATTCTACAAAAAATAATACTAAATTTTCAGGGCATTCTAAGGACTCAGAAAAAAGGAAAATCACGGCATTTCTACCTTATTAACTATAGATGACACGGAGTAAATAATGGATATAGAAGGTTTGCACTTACTAAATTCATTGACCACATGCCCCTCAAAAAGAATCCATTAATAAGGTTGATCAAGTATTATTAACAAACTATCTCCAAGTAACATGAAACCAAAGAACCGTCATATAAAACTAAGTTACCTCCACTGGGATATGCATCTCCCTAATAATAAGAGTTTCATATTTCCTTTTGACGGTGGGAAGAGGGAGTTGAAAAGTTCCAATAGTAATTGTTAGAGTCTTTTCAATAACATTAATACCATTCACTTGAAATTGTTTCTTTGGAAACTGTACCACATGATCATTACCATTGATATGAAAAGTGACTTACTTTTGTTGCAATCAATAACAGCCCCTGCAGTGTTCAAGAAGAGTCTACCAAGGATAATCGACATGTTGTCGTCCTCGGGCATATCAAGTATAACAAAGTATGTTAAGATAGTAACATTTGCAACTACAACTGCGACATCCTCACAAATACCGATAGGTATGGTGGTAGATTTGTAAAGAATTTGCAATGATATTTCATTAGATGTGAGTTTATTCAAATCAAGTCTTCTATATAAAGAGAAAGGCATAACACTAACACCGGTTCCTAGGTCACATAAGGCAGTTTTGACATAGCTTCTTTTAATAGAGCATGGTATAGTAGGTATTCCTGGATCTCCTAGTTTCTTAGGTACTACATCCTTAAAAGAATAATTTTCAAGCATGGTAGATATTTCATCTTCAGGTATCTTCTTTCATTAGTGATCATATCTTTCAAGTATTTAGTGTATGGGCATCTTTAAAATATCAGTCAAACAAGTACGCAAAAAGACTCGCCTAAGCATTTCAGCAACGCGTTCGAATTCTTCCTCATCCCAATTTTTAGATGGTTTAGTTGGGAAAGGCATGGGTTTCTTAACCCATGGTTCTCTTTCTTTACCATGTTTTCTAGCGATGAAATCTCTTTTATCATAATGTTTATTCTTAGGAGGTGGGTTATCAAGATCAACAACAGGTTCTATTTCAACATAATTATCAGGTTCTTTACCATTGTATGCTTGAGCATTAACATTAACATCATCATTATCATTATCATTAACGCTAGGTGAATGTTCATTACCAGATTGTGTTTCAGCATCGTAAATAGAAAGATCAATTGTAGCGACCCAACCCGAATGGATCAAGTTTCTGTGCTTAAGTGTCATCCCTGGATCGGTATGCTGACACACACAGTACTCGAGGATTTATAACAGAGGTAAATCACATGTATAAAGTAACGTAAATATTATTACCTCAATCCATAGAGCGGAAGTAACAACAAACTTGTGGATTCCATCAACACCAACGGCAAAGCTGAGTGTAGACAGTGCAACCCTAACGTAATACTTACTCGTCGAATAATTTATGCAACATGAGACGTTGCAGCCATGTAGATCGGTACATTCAATGTACTGGCAAATTCACACCATAGAATAATGATGAACAATATCTATCACTACATGCATATTTGGCTGGTGGAGGCTGTAAGGTTAATTTTGCATAAAGCTAGTTTTTCCCTAAAACAAAGGAATAAATTTTATTTAACTACTCAGTTGAATTTAAGCAATATTGAGAATGGGTCCTCCATCTCAAATCCCCAAGTTACCAAAATTAATAACCCAACAATTTTATTAGATCAAGTGATGAGATCAACAAAATAATCCATTTCTAGATACTCAAGGGCTTCCATAACCGTGGACACGACTACTCATGAATAGTTTGTATACTCTGCAGAGGTTTGTGCACTTTTACCCACAAGACTTGATCTCCCCCGTTTGATTTCTCTCACTGCATGGTGTTTGAAAAATGGATGACCGAGACACGGTCTTTCAGAAGCATTCAATCTTTACCTCGGATGGACCGGTACACCTACATCCCCCCTACATCTGCTAGTCCACCACTGAAAGAGGTCGCACAACATACTCAACTATGCCAGAGCCCATAATGGCTTGTGGCTGCACATGGAAGTTTTAGGCATGGAAATATCATATGATCCCTTTGAGCCTGGGTGGCATTCCAATAGGGTGATCACACGGGTCCTCCGGGGTCCCCTAGGACAACACTGGACCCTCCAGGTGCCCGGGCAAACCACTGGGTGCTCCAGGGTGCCCCAACCAACCCACCCAGATGTTTATTAAAGTTTCCACCTTAAGTTTCCCTTAGTTAAATATCTCTCTCACAACTTTCATGAATCACACATACCAATCCACGTCTACAAGCATGGCTAAGTAATAAGTAACAAAGCGTATATTCCCTGGGTTGATCTCAAGTCATTGGGTTCCTACCTCATGAACTACATAGCAATGCCACATGTGATCAAGTCCTACTCATGCAAATCTTTGAGGGTATAACTAATGCAAGTAAAACTGGGTATTGAAGAGTATGATCAAAGTGTGTACTTTCCTTGGACGGTTGATGTAGATTCTTCGCACTCATAACTCGTGATAGATCTACTCGTCAAACTACGATCAATCTATCGTAAGCAAGCAATAGTAACCACACATAAGCAATCACTTAAAAGATCGGAAAAAACAACAAAAACACTTCAGAAAATTTCAAACCAAGCAAATAACTCTTGCAACCGAAAACAATTTCTAACAGTACCAAAATTATGTGAATTTGGCCTTATCAGAAAGTTTAGGTCGAGATCTTTGATTTGCAAAAAGAATCAACTCAAACGGAGTAACGGTTAAAAAGATATGATCCCAAAAAGTTTGAATATGAATCTGAACAAATTTTAAAATTTGAAAATTGCAAAAAGTTTATTTGATAGATTCACTGGATAGGTGGAATCAAAACAAAACTGCGGGTGCCGGTTTCATCTAATTTGGATGAACGAGTAAAAAGTTATGGCTATTTGAAAAATCAAGGCCAAGCTCTTTTACGGAAGAAAAAATAGCTACGGCTAAAAGAATTCTAGGCCTAAAGTGTAAGTATAGGGCTAGTTTATAAATCTAATTATTCTATAGTACTAGTCTAGAAATAGTAAGCTACGGGAGTATAAAAAAATACGAAGAAAGATACCTTTATAGGGAGAGAAAAGACAACTTCGGAGAGAGGAGACTACTTTGAGAATTCCCGTCGGAGAGAAGAAATAATATTTTCTTTTGTGAATCTAGTCAAACCAAAATATTGATTTAACTCGAATCGGATAATTTTGGGAGGCTCTATGAGTCTATATTTATAGGTGCAAAAGAGGCTTAGGAGTCAAAAGATAGGCAATGTCGGACTACACGTAGACGAACAATTATAAGAAAGGGAAAACGCATGGGCCTAAAGAAGCATCATGCCGGCCGCGCCCATGAGGTTTTTTTTATGTCTATTTTTTCTGAAATTTGTTTCAAAAGAAAATGTAAACATTAACGAAAATAGAAAAAAACAAAAGAAAAGAAAAGAAAAAAAGAAAAACGGGTCGGCCTGCTGGTACTATGCTACGCTCGGGGCGACAGTTAATTACCAGCGCATGCGCAGTTTTTTTTAATAGAAAATGAAAAGAAAAACTAAGTATAACAAAAAAAAATTACATAGGCATATTATATATCGAAATATTCAGAAAAATATTTCCTACAACATGAACATTTTGCTACAGCAAAGTAAAATCCAATAAAATTAAAATAAACCAAACAGTGTTTCTGGTTTATTGAAAATCAAAATAAATATTTTAAAATACCAAAATTATTTCAAAATCATCTCTCTCCAATTTTCTCTTGTAGGGAATCATTTTACCCTATTTTCCATATATTTTATTTTTGGAGAAAAATAATTTGAATAAAAAAACCAAATAACTTCAAATTTAAAAATGAGTTTCAAAATACTTCAAAGGAACTTCCAACTCATATTTCTTATAATTTGAAGAAGTACTTTTATCTTCTCTCAAGGAAAATCATTGAGTTGCATAAAGTTTCTGAATTGGAAATATTTCCAAATGGAATTCAAATCTTTTCAAATCCCTTTTTCATTTAATTAGATGGAAGAAGTCATATCATCTTCACTCCGGGGTTTTGTGTTGAAATGAATTTGAATTCACGGAGATCATGAATGCAAAGTGAAAGTTTGGGAAAGTCATTTCATTCCCTCTCATTTAACTTTCAAAAATTTCAAATTTCACTTAATTTCACACAAGCACATCACACAAGCAATCAAAACTATCTATTTAATATAACATTCCAAATTTTATAATTTTCGATGTTACAAACCTACCACACTTAAAATGAATCTCGTCCTCGAGATTCGAAGAGGCTAGCAAGAAATAGGTTGGGGTTCGGGGTCTCCTAACAAATCCATTGATTGGTATGGTCTAGTGTGCTACCACACTTAGAAGAATGGTCACGGTTCCATCAAAACTCGGGTACTACATCCTTTGGCAGTGTCAGTCTTCTCAGATCCTCGGGGTAATTCCTTCTCTGGCTCTCCCGGTAGTGGCATAATCTTTGTCCTCACTTGTGTCCTTTCTTCTTGGTAAGGTTCTTCCGGGTCTGGTTCTTCTTCCTGACAAGTCAGGAGCCAATACTAAACAACTATCAATATCTCATGGTGGTCATCATACAATTTGACGGGGTCCCTGCAGCAGACGGGTATGGGTTTCATTCTCACCGTATGACCTATGGTCGGCAACAACTGCCTTGTACAAGGGAAAATTTGTCATACCAATCTAAGGTTTAAACAAGGTTTTGATATCGTCTCTCTCTACTATGGGTAAGACACTCAGATTTACCATCCCATATAGCAGAGACGAATAATAAGAGTAAGTCGGCATGGTGATCAATCCATTCCGCACCCAATCATTACCTTGTATACGGTTTAGTGAATCTCGCATTCTAACACTCGGTCATCCTCACAAGCATTGCAGAATTTTCTCTTGTCGATGAACTGCGTTCGGATAAATCCATTGATTCTGCAAGCCAAACAAACATCTATCATTTCTTCACAACCCTCGAGTTTTGCATAAACACCTATAAGATCGTATGTTGACAAAGTCGTAACTTCTACCAGGGGTTTTCCTTCAGCAAGAGTGTGCTTGCTTTCTCGACAGATCCTTGGGCCTGTGAGTTATGACTCATCTCACCACTAGTAACACTTGGCCTCATCATCGGGTTGCAACTGATCATTCTTCCAACATCTAGCTTCCTTAGCATTTGTAAATCCATCCAATTTGTACGGTTTCCCTTCCTTCTATTGGTACAAATTACGATGTAATTACTCAGACTCATCATTGAGTGGTCCATTCCAAAGTCTGAGGTAACTAACCACTAGCTCTTGTATTCGGGTAATAGTGTTGGGTTCTACCACCCTTAAAATGAAAAACCCTTGTTTTCCTCCAAATCTTATTCCATGCATCATGAATTCACGCATCACTTATATAGTAGCAACCCACAAAATCCAAAATCAATACCATGATGCTAACTTTATTGATTCTCAAATTGTTACAATCTACTACATTTCCATTTCATGCCTCAACTCAACAACTTAGCACAAGTCTCCTTCTCCTTGGGACAATCTCTAGCATAGTGCCCTGCTACATTACAGCAGAAACATATTACTGCTGACAAGTCTCATGGTTCCCTAGTGATTACGTAGCCTCCTTAGGTCCTCGGCTTATGGGCCCACTTCAGAACTTGTATATCATTAACTCATCCTTGGAGTCACTATTGCTCCACACTCCAGCATTACACCCTCTTTAAATTCAGTTGTACTTATTTCCTTCATACCCTTGGGGTAAGCATCATATCAAGAATAAACTCCAACTTATTTTGTGCAAACTCCACTCTTTGGAGCCACTTTTTCCTTTCCTTTGGTACAGTGTTCGCACAGAGAAGTATCGCCCCAAAAAAAGCACTGGTTCATCCGTAATTCATATTCTCCTCATATCAAATATTTTATTACATCATGAACCACTATTCAACACTTAAAATTTCAAAGGTGCTTTACTACAAATGTTGTCAACCACATAGTTTGATATGGTCAAGCATTACTTCCATCTTCATCCATTTGTCCTTGCTGAGGATGCTTCAGTCCCACTGGAATTGTGCAATGTGATTCTTGAAATCATCGATCTTTGGCTTCATCATAGTGGTCGTATGCTTCATCTCCATCATCTCTGCATGCACCCCACTCAGGCATTCCTGAGTGTGATGAAGTCTTGCTTCGAGTATTTATCCAATTTGATGTATGGCCTCCATAGCAGCTTCACGAATAGAGTCGAAGAATGTTGTTGATGGTACTCAGGAGATGACAAAGTATTGACCCATAGTTTTTGGGAAAACTCTTTTCACATGGTGGAGGTGTACCTCCACGTACCAAAGTTCAACTCCATTCTCCGGAAAAGGGTAACCCTTGTAAACTCCATCTCCTTCAAGGTGAATATGATTCATCATGTCCTTCAGGATCTTTGGGTAATCCTGATCACTTGTCAGGGTCATGATCGTTTCCGGGCCCTTGAGAAAGGACTTGTAAAGGGGTTGTCATCTGTAGGTATAACATAGAAGGGGTACTCAGGATAATGTATGTATTTCCTTGGCTGAAATGTTGGTGTTTTTCCGGGAGAGGTTTGGGGTTAGCTTGTCCAAGGGTTCAAGGTTTTAGTCTGGGTGAGATAGCAAAAGAGGCACTCACACTCAACCAACAACTCCTAACATTCCATATTAGATTTCAAACATATCGCCTTCTATTGCTTCACGAACTATTACAATATCCTTTCCATTACTCATATCAACATCATAATAGAAGTGTATTCCACATTCATTTACATGCTTTATTCCAATATCAAGATCTCAACTACTCTGCTCAATCTTTCCTCGAGCCTGAACCTTCTCTGGCAAAATGCCTCACTTCCTTGCAGCGTAAACAAATGACATTAGACAAATCTAGGGACTTCATGGTGACTATCTTGGTTCACTGGGTTCTTGGCTTCCTTGTTTGACAGTTGCTAGCGTAATGACCTAAATCCATGCACATGTAACATGTGATCTGACTCGGGTCCTTTTTCACAGAAATTGGGTTGTTTTGGGGACACATGCTCTTTCTCTTCCTCGACTTCTTTGTTCCGATCAGGGCTTGTATTTCCTGTGCGTCATACTCAAATTCCACTGTTGGAAATTCTACTAGATACTCCCTCGAACAATGCTAGGAAATGTGTCCTTCACCACACGAATAGCATGACTTGGTGCAAATTTTAATTGGGTCTTCTTCGTGTGTGCCCTCCACATCTTCCTTCACCACAGGTTCTTCTAAAATTTCCACGAGGGCTTCTCTCATTGCTTCTTTATTCTGCTGGATAGTTCGTTGTACCACAGGGTAAATGTGACACTGAGCAAGGTAGTGGGTAGTCCCTTCACACAAGAAACAAGTAATCTGCCTAGTTGAGCATTCTTCAGCTGGGTGACTTTTTTCACAATGAGGGCATTCATCCTTGTGCTCTGATAACCCTCAACCATAAGGGATCGAGATAGTCTTCGCGGGTAAGAATAACCCAATTTATTGATTCGACACACGGGGAGCCAAAGAGTATTTATAAGCTTTAACAGTTGAGTTGTCAATTCAACCGCACCTGAAATATACTAACTTGCAACAAAAGATAAGTGGTAACAGTGATATGATAGTGATGATAGTAATAGTAAAAGTAAACAGCAAAAGTAAATAGCAGTAGTAAATGGCAAAAGTAGCAACTAGTGACAAGCAAGGTTTAAAATATTGTAGACTAGGGAGATGGATGGTTGGGTGCTGCATGGATGAGATAGATTCTAACTTGGGGCACGGCACACGGAAAAGTAATGATCATCTAGGCAAATATCAAACATTAGGCATGTATCCCGTAGGTAGTTGTACGTGCTTGCAATAAGAACTTGCACAACATCTTTTGTCCTACCATCCCGCTACGAACGGGGCCAAAAGGAACTAATGGATATTAAGGTGCTCCTGTCAAAGAGCACCGGAACAAAGCAATGAACTCAATGGATGCATGTAATCCTCAAACTACGCACCATCCCCTTTGGTGTCCCAAGCTGTCACTTTTGGGATCGCCGGTTTCGAACCGTAACAGGTGCATACAACTCATAGATAGGATCAAGAACACAAATATATTCATGCAAACACATATGGTTCAGATCTGAAATCATGGCACTCGGGCCCTAAGTGTCAAGCATTAAGAATAACAAGTTGTAGCAAAGATGATAAACACCATACTAGATGATAGGCAACATGCCCCCAACAATCTGATGAACTATTACATGATCTAACTCATCCAATCCCTACCATCCCCTTCGCCTACAGCAAGGGAATTACTCACACATGAAGGGGGAAGTCATGGAAGGATGATGGAGTGGTGATGATGATGACGATGGCGACGATCTCCCCTCTCCGGAGGCCAAATCAGCCTCCAGATTAGCCCTCCCGAAGAAGAACAGAGGGTGGCGGCGGCTCCGCGACGAAAAACAGCGAAAGGACTTCCGATCTGGGATTTCTGCGTCGGGAGGAAAAATACGGGCTAAAGTAGGGCACCAGGGGGTGTGGGGCCCACCCAGGTGCCCCCCGGCGCGGCCCAGGGGGGGCGCGCCCATAGGGCGCCTGGGCACCCCCTGGCCCCCCTCTGGCCCCACTTCTGGCATTTTGTTTCTTCGGGTGCGTGGATTTATCGTGATTTTTCGTGGATTTTTCTGAGATGCTTAAAAATCCGTTTTCCTGCACACAAATAAACCATACAGGCAGCTCTGCTGAAAACAGCGTCAGTCCGGGTTAGTTTAGTCCAAATCCTGCAAGAATGAGGTCAAAACAATATTAAAAGTGTTTGGAAAAGTAGATACGTTTGAGACGTATCAACTCCCCCAAGCTTAGCATATTGCTTGTCCTCAAGCAATTCAGTTCAACGAACTGGACGCGACAAAGAAAACTTTGACAAACTCTTTTGCTTCATAAGATGTATATAAGCATGTACTACGAAAAGAGTTCAGCAAGTATTAAAACAGTACTTATGAGAACAATGCAAGGAGCAATCCTTCTTTCAAGTGACCAGTCACAAATAATTAAGAGTAAACAATATATTATTGAAAATCAAGACAAGATCACATTGCACATAGCTTGAGCATATTAAGGTGGTATCTCGCTAGCCTCCATGAGTGAAGCAAAACATAAATGCAGAGACTCCTCCAGAGTTTTAAAGGAGACTAGAACTAAGAATTTCAGAATAAATCATATCACAAATATGCAGAAGACAATGTAATACTTTGGGACAATGCACATTACACTCAGAATGACAATTATGCTCTCCTAGTCAGTGCTTTGAAGAAAGAAGATGAGACTCTTGAACCGTGGCTTTTATTGGCAAGGTTGAAAACCCGTGATTGGAAACAAAAACTAAACATGTACCAGAGCTCTTGGTTTTAAAAACAGAAGTAAATATGTTTTTGAGAGGTGCATATTTCGTCAACGAATGCTAGCAGATAACTTAATCACTTTTTAAGCTAGACAAGTCTCGAGGAACGGCTCCCGCATGAGGACGATCACATCCTCTTAATCTCCTTTGTTTATCACTGCCAAAGTTTTCTGATTTCTCATGAACAAAGCGTGAAGGAGGGTTTGTTTGTTATATTATCTTTTTGAGCCGGGCGCACTCAATGCCAGTTCCTTTTCATATTAGGGGTTTGCACATTACACATGCAATCCAGGGGTGAAACTTGTCCAACTTAAAGAGATCATGAATTAACTACTACTTCCTCATGAGCTAAAACATAGGCACACAAAAAAAGGAAATGCTTTTGATTAATTTCGAGATGGTACATGAAAGTCTTCGTTAGGAATGGTAGGTAAATACGATATATAGGAAGGTATAGTGGACTCATATGGCATAACAGGCTTAAAGGTTTCGGATGCACAAGCAGTCATTCCGCTTAGTACGGGTGGAGGTTTAGCAAAAGACTAGGAAGCGACCAACTAGAGAGCAATAACGGTCATAATCATGCAGAGCGACAAAGCAACATTGAATCGGGCATGAAAGTGATATAACTATTCTAAAACTCAAAGATCATCAAGGCAAAGTAGACTTTTAGTCTTAAACATGTGTAAGCATGTGCCAAGTCAATCCAAAAATTCTCTAAAGGGAAATGCCACCTCAGTATGCCAGACTATGAACAGTGTGATGCATGTAGATCATTTCAATAACACATTATATACTCTCGTTATTGGAGACTAGCCACAAGGAAAGCATGAACCACTGGAATAGCATTGTAAACATAGCACTATGTCGCTACAAGCTGGTCTCTAGATCATAAGTACAGGCATATGTACAAAAGTAGAAACAATAAGAGTTCATATCGGTCTTCCTTGTTGCTTCCTTTCAGTCGATCTTCGTCATTACTGCTTGTCACTTGCACGATCGAACGTAGGAAATATAATCAAATGCCACCACGGACGTGAGTTGATCTCTGAAAACAAAGCAAACTAAAGAGAGAAAGGAAATCTTTTTGCGTTTTTCAAAAGTTGAATAAAAAGCAAAAGAAAAAGAAAATCTTTTTGTTGTTTTTGCAAAGAGAGAAATAAAGAAGAACGGACAAAACTTCAAAAATATCAAAATGAATCAAACGGATAACACAATGAAAAAGTGAGAAGGGCACGTACTCCCCCAAGCTTAGGCTTTTGGCCTAAGTTGGTAGCAGCTACTGCCCCCAGGAGCCTCCTGCTCCAGGGGTATGGTGGTGAGACCAGGGGTCGTAGAAGGATGATGGCGTGTACACTGAACTCCTCGGAGTCTCCCACGAGGAAGGTTCTGAGCGCCAAACAGAGGAAGACCCTTCACCAAACTCGGTGGCGGTCTCATCCTGAAAATGTGGTATCTCACCGTGCCTCTCCTCGTCGGGCACAACACCCTCCATGGGGTTATGGAACTGATGCTGGACCATGAACTCATCGAACTGGACAACATCAAAGGACCATCCGTTCCTGCGAGAAAAATCAAACAAAAGAGGTGCAGGTAGACGGATCTCGCGTTCCGCGGAAGTTCCGAAACGCAAGATATAAACAAGGTTATCAAGTTCAGAGCCCATGGTAACAAACTTATGCCTTTTCATAGCAGCAAGATCAAAGCTTAAATAAGTAAAAGGAGTATCATCAGGGTGTGGGGTGCCTCCAAGATGCTCTAAGATAAGCGTGGCATAAATGCCACCATATAAGTCCCCCTTGTTACCGTTCATATCAAGGCGTCGAGCAATTAAGGTACCAATATTATAATCAGACCTCCCTGAGAGGGCTACTGCCAGGATAGCAATATCCGGAGCAGAAATGTTGCTCGTGTTGTCGCGAGCTAACACCCCTCTAGCAATATAATATGCAAAATACCTGAGGTGAGGAAACAAGATGCTGGAGATCTTCGACCGATGAATATCCCTCGTACCCATGCTGCAGAGAGAGTTGATGACGGTTTTCAGCTCGGAGGGCTGCGTGGCCATCCTTGCCGTCCTCCCAACGTTCGGCACACCTATTACTTCACAAAAATTTCCCAGAGTCATGGTGATAAGATCATTATAAATTTTAAACTCAATAGCACCTGAATCAGGATTATATCTAAAACTGTTAATGAAACCGGAGGTGAGTTTCTGATACTGAGTAACATGGCTCGTGACGAGTCGTGTCAAACCTGCATTAGCACAAAGATTATAAAACTCATCCTTGATTCCCGCAGCTTCCATGAATTCATCACATGGAAATGTCATCGCACGTGTTGGACTTGTGTCTTCCAACAACTCCAGGGGAACATGATCTTCATTATAGCTCACCCTGACAGTCGATGGTGAAGCTGCGGCTCTAGTGACTTGATCGGAGTGTGCGGGCCTCCTCTTCTCAAGCCATCCTTTTGCCCTTCCTAATAAACTCATTTCTGAAATTTTTTGCGATTTACAAAAACAAGGATTAAAACAAAGTGAGCTAAGGCAAACTACTCAACTCACTTGCCCAAGGCATAAACTTGCATCAAAACTTGGAAAACAACTTTCTACACATGCATGCAAGCTCATCTCTACAGCACCAAGAACTACTAAATACTCACAAATGAGGCCACCAATCGAAAATCTAATTGGAGGGGTGGAGGAGTCACATACCAGGGAGTACTTGCTCAAAATTTCAGCTCAGATGATGGGCTGTAGAGAGAGATCAAAGAATCGCCCCCAAGAACAGCAAGAACAAGACCAGAACTCGGGTTTCTGGAAAAAGAGAGAGAGAGGGGAAGAAGAAGTACCTGGAGGGGGGTCCCGTGGGCCCCAGGCGCCCTGTGGGCGCGGCCAGGGGCTGGGCCGCGCCAGCTGGCCGCCTGGGCCACTGGTGGCCCCCCTGGCTGGCCCCAGGACTTTCCGGGTCTCTCCCGTTGTGGAAATTTTTAATATAATTTTTCTGGAATTTTTCTGAAAACTTCACTGTTGAAAATTTTTCGAAGTTCAAAAAGCTGCGAAACTCTCTGAAAACTTGAAGCAGTTAGTAGAATTGTGAAGCTTCAAAAACATAGATACTTGGTACAGCAAGTATGACAACACTAAAAACAAATAAAAACATAGAAAGCTCAACTTTTTATCCATATATAACACGTTCACTAGTAAGGTTGATCAAGTCTTACCAACAAACAAGCGGTATATAGAACAAAAAGTCTCACCTCCTACGAAGTAATCACTGAACTTTTACCTTGATGGACATTGTCCCTACCATGATAGTTTTGTATTTGTGAGGCACATGTAGTGGACAGTCCCATTCCCCAATTTTCACGGTCTCGATATTCTCTATAGAGTTGAGGGCATGCCTCCTGTCGGTCTTCTTCGGAAAATATACCGTGTGTTCTTTATCATTCACATGAAATGTAACCTTCCCTTTGTTGCAATCAATAACAGCACCTGCGGTGTTAAGAAAAGGTCTACCAAGAATAATGGACATGCTCCCATCCTCGGGCATGTCAAGCACAACAAAATCAGTAAGAATTAAACAATTAGCAACTTCAACTGGAACATCCTCACAAATACCTATCGGAACAGCGGTTGACTTGTCAGCCATCTGAAGGGAGATATCTGTAGGAATTAGTTTCTCTAAACATAGCCTCTCGTAAAGAGAGAGAGGCATAACACTCACTCCCGCTCCAAGATCACATAAAGCAGTTTTGACATAATTATTCTTTTTGGAGCAAGGAATGGTGGGTATACCTGGATCACCGAGCTTCTCAGGAATCTTTCCACTGAAAGAATAGTTAGCAAGCATAGTAGATATTGCATCATTAGGAACTTTTCTTTTGTTAGTGACAATATCTTTCATATATTTTGAATAAGGAAGTAACTTAATAGCATCAGTCAAAGGAATTTGAAGAAAAGGAGGTTTAATCCATTCACAAAACTTATTGTAATGCTCTTCTTCTTTAGATTTGATGGACTTACCTGGAAAGGGCATGGATTTATGTACCCATGGTTCTTTCTCCTTCCCGTGTTTTCTTGCGATGAAGTCTTCTTTAGTATACCTCTTACGTTTGTCAGGTGCTTCTTCTTCTCAAACTTCAGGCGGATCATTCTTCTCATTATTATTACCTTCAGGTTCAGCACCGTCTTCAGTCTCAGCATCGGAAATAGATACACTGTTGGGATCAATAGTTGGCTCTTCATCTGCAATAGGATCATTAGAATTGTCAGTCTCTTTATGTTTCTTCTTCTTATTTGGAGAGACAACAATTTCTTCTTCCTGCATTTGAGAATCTTGCTCGATTCTCTTCGGATGTCCCTCTGGATAAAGAGGATCTTGAGTACTAGTTCCTCCTCGGGTCTTAATCCCAAAAGCCTGCAGTTTATCTTGTTTGGCATTGTTAGCAAGCAAATCTCTTTGCACATTAGAAATTTGATCAAGCTGAGTTTGAACCATATGAAAATGCTTCACAAGACATTGGACATCATTAACTGTTCTATCTAAAACACCAAGCAACTTTTTGATAGCAAGGGAATTATCATGCAACTGACTTTCTATCCTCTCATTAAAATGATTCTGTTTCATAATAAAATTATCAAACTCATCTAAACATTGATCAGGAGGTTTACCATGAGGGATGTCACTTGCGTTGAAATCTAAAAGAGAGTGTACCTCTACCATAGGAGGGTGAGTGGTAGGCTCACACAGCTTCTCAATAGGGGGTAGATTCTTCACATCTTCAGCTTTAATACCTTTCTCTTTAATAGACTTCTTTGCTTCTTGCATATCCTCAGGGCTTAGAACAAACATGCCCCTCTTCTTTGTTGGTGGAGGTGGTTCAGGGACGGACCAATCTTCATGATTTTTGGCAATACTGCCCATTAAATCTTCCGCGTCGTTCGGTGTTCTTTTCCTGAAAACACAACCAGCACAACTGTCCAAATAGGACCTAGATTCATTAGTTAAACCAGCATAGAATATATCAATTAATTCATTCTTAGGAACTCCATGTCCTGGTCTAGCCTGAATCAAACTGCAGTACCTCCCCCAAGCTTTAGGGAGGGACTCATCCTGCAACTGTTTAAAATTATAAATTCTTTGTAAAGCAGCATGTTGCATATGAGCAGGAAAGTACTTATCAACAAAAGAGTGAGCTAAGTCCTGAGGACTCTTAATAGAACCGCATGGGAGTGAATCATACCATGCTTTAGCACCTTCCTTCAACGAGAAAGGAAGAAGCTTGGTCACATAAAAGTAGCGTATCTTCTCATCTGTGGTAAATAGGCTACCTAGCTCACCAAGTTTAGTTAGGTGTGCAATAGCATCATCATTTTCTCTGCCATAAAAGGGGTCAGCTTCAACCATAGGTATAAGTGAAAGATCAACAGAGAAATCAAAATCAGGATCATCAATGCATATTGGAGATGTAGCAAACTCAGGATTAGGAACGGTTTTGTTTTTCAAAGAGTGATTTTCAAATATTTTCTTAATAGTTTCAGGGTCAGAGCCGGCAAACTCTGTCAGTTCCCTGCATAAGTCTTCATCAAGTATATAGTAATCATCATCAAGGAGCCTCTCTTGAAGTTTACTCAATTCAGGAAAATCATAAGTTTCACCAATAGGGTAGCGAGTAACAGGAAGTTCAATTCCATATTTTTCAGCAGCAGCAGTAATTTGTTTCTCAAGAGCATAACCAAGTGAACTAATATCATCATCAAAAGTAGTAGAAGCATCATCAAGTGTATCAGACATAGTAACAGATTTAGTAGGAGCATCATGTGGTGGTGGTGAGGCAAACTTACTCATAACAGAAGGTGAATCAAGCGTAGCACTAGTGCTCAGAGCAGTACCTCTTCTTGTAGTGGATCGTAAGATCGGAACCTTGGGGTCTCCTTTCTTACCCATAGTGAATAAAGTGCAGCAGGTAGGATACCTCAAGTAGACTTGTAAATATTGCTATGCTCCCCGGCAACGGCCCCAGAAAACGGTACTTGATAACCCTCAACCGTAAGGGATCGAGATAGTCTTCGCGGGTAAGAATAACCCAATTTATTGATTCGACACACGGGGAGCCAAAGAGTATTTATAAGCTTTAACAGTTGAGTTGTCAATTCAACCGCACCTGAAATATACTAACTTGAAACAAAAGATAAGTGGTAACAGTTATATGATAGTGATGATAGTAATAGTAAAAGTAAACAGCAAAAGTAAATAGCAGTAGTAAATGGCAAAAGTAGCAACTAGTGACAAGCAAGGTTTAAAATACTGTAGGCTAGGGAGATGGATGGTTGGGTGCTGCATGGATGAGATAGATTCTAACTTGGGGCACGGCACACGGAAAAGTAATGATCATCTAGGCAAATATCAAACATTAGGCATGTATCCCGTAGGTAGTTGTACGTGCTTGCAATAAGAACTTGCACAACATCTTTTGTCCTACCATCCCGCTACGAACGGGGCCAAAAGGAACTAATGGATATTAAGGTGCTCCTGTAAAAGAGCACCGGAACAAAGCAATGAACTCAATGGATACATGTAATCCTCAAACTACGGACCATCCCCTTTGGTGTCCCAAGCTGTCACTTTTGGGATCGTCGGTTCCGAACCGTAACAGGTGCATACAACTCATAGATAGGATCAAGAACACAAATATATTCATGCAAACACATATGGTTCAGATCTGAAATCATGGCACTCGGGCCCTAAGTGTCAAGCATTAAGAATAACAAGTTGTAGCAAAGATGATAAACACCATACTAGATGATAGGCAACATGCCCCCAACAATCTGACGAACTATTACATGATCTAACTCATCCAATCCCTACCATCCCCTTCGCCTACAGCAAGGGAATTACTCACACATGAAGGGGGAAGTCATGGAAGGATGATGGAGTGGTGATGATGATGACGTTGGCGATGATCTCCCCTCTCCGGAGGCCAAATCAGCCTCCAGATTAGCCCTCCCGAAGAAGAACAGAGGGTGGCGGCGGCTCCGTGACGAAAAACAGCGAAAGGACTTCCGATCTGGGATTTCTGCGTCGGGAGGAAAAATACGGGCTAAAGTAGGGCACCAGGGGGTGTGGGGCCCACCCAGGTGCCCCCCGGCGCGGCCCAGGGGGGGCGCGCCCACAGGGCGCCTGGGCACCCCCTGGCCCCACTTCTGGCATTTTGTTTCTTCGGGTGCGTGGATTTTTCGTGATTTTTCGTGGATTTTTTTTAGATGCTTAAAAATCCGTTTTCCTGCACACAAATAAACCATACAGGCAGCTCTGCTGAAAACGGCGTCAGTCCGGGTTAGATTAGTCCAAATCATGCAAGAATGAGGTCAAAACAATATCAAAAGTGTTTGAAAAAGTAGATACGTTTGAGACGTATCATGCTCCTCCTGGGTGTGTCCTATTTCTCCACAAATCCTGCAGGCACAAGGTATCTTCTTCGGGTTGTTGCCACGCTTTCGGATGAGACAGGATTTTAACAGAGTCTTCTTGAATTCCTCCCAACTTTTTGCTCCATTACATCCTTGTATGGCTTGATGCATTTTCCACCATGTTGCAGCACTTTTTGTAAAGTATTGAAGAGCGTATTGAACCTCATACTTCCTTGCAATCAAATTTTTCCTGAAGTGATCAATCCTCATTGTTTTGTATCCATAGCTCTGCCTCCGGCTGGGCCATCGGTCCAGAGAATACAAGTCTATCTTCATTCATGTTGTATTGGGTCCAAGGGTTTTGGGATGAGATTCTAGAGATGGGGAGAGAATCACTCAATACAAACAATAGTTTTGAAGAGACGGGTTTTATTTTGTAGCCGTCTAAAAAACATCAAACAAATGACGGTTCACAATCGTCACATCTAATGTAAGTACCTAATAGGGGTTTGGTCTTCTAAAGGTCAATATCTCTTCAAAGTCGTCAACTCTTCAAATCTTCGGAGTATCCACTGTTGTAGCTACAACACTTCTAATGCGTGGTGAAATCCTCTTTACTCCGAAGTGGTCCAAATGGAAAAGGGTATTGTCTAACTATTTAAGGTGAAAGGGGAGATTTGACAAAGCTCGGAAAAGAAGAGAGGTAAAGAATCTTTTTGAAAATAAAGTTTTAGAGAAATCCTTTTATATGGCCTTGCCAGTTTCTAGGGTCACGCCCTACAGTCAACATGTGCTCTGATACCATCTTGTAGCAACCCAACCCGAATGGATCAAGTCTCTATGCTTAAGTGTCATCCCTGGATTAGTATGCTGACACACACAGTACTCGAGGATTTATAACAGTGGTAAATCACATGTATAAAGTAACTTAAATACTATTACCTCAATCCATATAGCGGAAGTAAAAACAAAGTTGTAGATTCCCATGAACACCAATGGCAAAGTTGAGTGTAGACAGCACAACCCTAACGTAACACTTACTCGTCGAATAATTCCTGCAACATAAGATGTTGCAGCCATGTAGGTCAGTACATTGAATGTACTGGCAAATTCACACCATAGAATAATGATGAACAATATCTATCACTACATGCATATTTGGCTGGTGGAGGCTGTAAGGTTATTTTTGCATAAAGCTAGGTTTTCCCTACAACAAAGGAATAAATTGTATTTGACTACTCAGTTGAATTTAAGCAATATTGAGAATGGTTCCTCCATCTCAAATCCACAAGTTACCAAAATTAATAACCCAACAATTTTATTAGATCAAGTGATGAGATCAACAAAATGATCCACTTCTAGATACTCAAGGATGTCCATACTCATGGACAAGGCTACTCATGAATAGTTTGTACACTCTGCAGAGGTTTGTGCACTTTTCCCCACAAGCCTCGATCTCCCCCGTTTGATTTCTCGCACTACATGGTGTTTGAGAAACGGATGACCGAGACACAGTCTTTCAGAAGCATTCACTCTTTACCCCGGATGGACCAGTACACCTACATTCCCCCTACCTCTGTTAGTCCACCACTGAAAGAACTCACACAACATACTCAACTATGCCAGAGCCCATAATGGCTTGTGGATGCACATGGAAGTTTCTAGGCATGAAAATATCATATGATCCCTTTGAGCCTGGGTGGCATTCCAATAGGGTGATCACACGGGTCCTCCGGGATCTCCTAGGATAACATTGGACCCTCCAGGTGCCCGGGCAAACCACTGGGTGCTCCAGGGTGCCCCACCCAATCCACCCAGATGTGTATTAAGTTTCCCTTAGTTACATATCTCTCTCGCAACTTTCATGAATCATACATACCAATCCACGTCTCCAAGCATGGCTAAGCAATAAGTAACAAAGCGTATATAGCCTGGTTTGATCTCAAGTCATTGGGTTCCTACCTCATGAACTACATAGCAATACCACATGTGATCAAGTCCTACTCATGCAAATCTTTGAGGGTATAACTAATGCAAGTAAAACTGGGTATTGAAGAGTATGACCAAAGTGTTAACTTGCCTTGTACGGTTGATGTAGATTCTTCGCACTCATAACTCGTCATAGATCTACTCGTCACACTCCGATCAATCTATCGTAACCAAGCAATAGTAACCACACCTAAGCGATCACTCAAAAGATCGGAAAGAACGAAGAAAACACTTCAAAAAAATTCAAACCAAGCAAATAACTCTTGCAACCGAAAACAATTTCTAACAGTACCAAATTTATGTGAATTTGGCCTTATCAAAAAGTTTAGGTCAAGAGCTTCGATTTGCAAAAGGAATCAACTCAAACGAAGTTACGGTTAAAAACATATGATCAAAAGAAGTTTGAATATGAATCTGAACAAATTTCAAAATTTGAAAATTGCAAAAAGTTTATTTGATAGATTCACTAGATAGGTGGAATCAAAACGAAACTGTGGGCGCTGGTTTCATCTAATTTGGATGAACAAGTAAAAAATTATGGCTATTTGACAAATCAGGGCCAAGCTGTTTTACGGAATAGAAAATAGCTACGGCTAAAAGAATTCTAGGCCTAAAGTGTAAATATAGGGCTAGTTTATAAATCTAATTATTTTATCGTACTAGTCTAGAAATAATAAGCTATGGGAGTATAAAAAATACGAAGAAAGATACCTTTATAGGGAGATAAAAGACGACTTCGGAGAGAGGAGACTACTTCGAGAATTCCTGCCGGAGAGAAGAAATAATATTTTCTTTTGTGAATCTAGTCAAACCAATATATTGATTTAACCCGAATCGGATGATTTTTGGAGGCTCTATGAGTCTATATTTATAGGTGGAAAAGAGGCTTAGGGGTCAAAAGATAGACAATGTGGGACTAAATGTAGACGAATAATTAAAAGAAAGGGAAAACGCATGGGCCTAAAGAAACATCACGGCCGGTTGCGCGCATGTGATTTTTTCGAAGTCTATTTTTTCTGAAATTTGTTTCAAAAAAATATGTAAACATTAACGAAAATAGAAAAAAACAAAGGAAAAGAAAGTAAATGAAAGAAAAACGGGTCGGCCTGCTGCTACTATGCTACGCTCGGGGGCGACAATTAATTACTGGCGCACGCGCAGTTTTTTTTATAGAAACTGAAAAGGAAAACTAAATGTAACGAAAACATAAAAAAATTACATAGGCATATTATATATCAAATTTTTCAGAAAAAATATTTCCTACAACGTGAACATTTCGCTACAACCAAATAAAATCCACAAAAATTAAAATAAACCAAACAGTGTTTCTGGTTTATTTAAAATCATAATAAAATATTTTAAAATACCCAAATTATTTCAAAATCATCTCTCTCCAATATTCTCTTGTAGGGAATTATTTTACCTTATTTTCCATATATTTTATTTTTGGAGAAAAATAATTTGAATAAAAAAACCAAATACCTTCAAATTTGAAAATGAGTTTCAAAATACTTCAAAGGAAGTTCCAACTCATATTTCTTATAATTTGAAGAAGTCACTTTATCTTCTCTTAGGGAAAATCATTGAGTTGCATAAAGTTTTTGAATTGGAAATATTTACAAATGGAATTCAAATCTTTTCAAAACCCTTTTTCATTTAATTAAATGGAAGAAGTCATATCAACTTCACTCGAGGATTTTGTGTTGAAATGAAATTGAATTCACGGAGATCCTGAATGCAAAGTGAAAGTTTGGGAAAGTCATTTCATTCCCTCTCATTTAACTTTCAAAAATTTCAAATTTCGCTCAATTTCACACAAGCACATCACACGAGCAATCAAAACTATCTATTTAATATAACATTCCAAAATTTATAATTTTGGAATGTTACATCATTACTATCCTGAGAAGGTTTTTCCACCTCAAGCTCACTAGAAGCATGCAAAGTCCTATCAGTTTTATTTTTATTTTTCTTCTTAGATGGACTAGGTACATCAATATTAATTCTTTGAGAATCTTGTTCAAATCTTTTAGGGTGACCTTCAGGATATAATGGTTCCTGAGTCACTGCACATCCTCTAGTCAATACTCTAGCAACATGATCTTTCGTATTACTATTCATTAAGAAAATCATTTTGAGATTTAGCAACTTGTTCTGATTGAGTTTGAACCATAGAAGCATGTTTGCCTACATATTTATGTAATATCCCAAAAATTCTAAATTGTGGAATGTTATATTAAATAAATAACTTTGATTGTTTGTTTGAATGTTGTGTGATTGATTGTGTGAAATTGAGTGGAATTTGAAACTTCTAAAAGTTGAATGAGAGGGAATGAAATGACTTTCCCAAACTTTCATCCTTGCATTTGATCTCAATGAATTCAAATTCAATTCAAACACAAAACATTGGAGTGAAGATGACATGACTTCTTCCGTTTGAAAATGAAATGGGTTTTGAAAAGATTTGAATTCCATCTGAATATATTTAAAATTCAGAAACTTTATGCAACTCAATGATTTTCATGAGAGAAGATAAAATGACTTCTTCAAATAACATGAAATATTTGTTGGAAGTTTAAAAGAAACAAATTGAAAGTCCCTTTGAAGTTATTTTGAAACTCACTTTCAATTTAGGAGTTACTCGGTTTTTACTCAAATTATTTTTCTCCAAAACAAAAATATAAGGAAATAGGGTAAAATGATTCCTTATAGTAGAAAAGTGGAGAAAATAAGTATGAAATCATTTTGGTATTTTAAAATATTTTTATTTGGTTATTAAATGCAACAGTAGCACGATTTTCCACATTTGAGTTTCTGTAGATTTTATTTGACTTTGGAAAAATGCTCATGTTTTAGGATTTATTTTTATGAACATTTTGATATGTAATATTTCTACGTAAAGTCTTTTTTTTCTTTTTTTTAGTTTTCTTGTGTGTGTTATTTCAGAAAAAGGAAACTGGCCAAAGCCAGCCGCACTAGACTCACTTCTCTCTTTCCACCCTAGCCCACCGACGCACCAGCGCCAAACCGGCCTAGCATGAGTGCCCCGAGCCCGAATCCCTTACCGACCGGACACCCGATCCCCTCCCTCTCCCGCACCCGCTGACCGCCGGGCCCCACCACCTTCTTCCCTCCCCTCCCACACGCCATGCCATCTAGAGAGCGCATGCCACCGCACCGCATCTGATCTTGGCGGGATCGCATCCCCGAGGCTTTCCCCTCACCCACGACACCGTCCTGTAAATACTCTATGTCTCACTGCCTCGATTCCCATTTGAACCCTCGCCCGAGACCAATCACCTCGTCCGCCATCGTCGATTGGATCTCTGCCACCGAAACTTCGGAGCGTCATCGTTTCTGTCACCGGTATGACACCCCAAGGCCCCTTCCTTCTCTCGTCGGCTACCCTCGTTGTTTAGATCCGTTTTGACATAGAGTTGAGCCTCCTCTCCCTCCACAGCCGATGCCCCAACTAGGTGCGCCCACCGCCGGAGCTATAGCTCACCCGAGCTTCGACGAGCATGCCCCGCTTGGCACAAACATCCACGTGCCCCACCTCTACCACCCCTGGACGCGATATTCCTCGCCGCATCCGCCCATGATTTCGCCGACACCGGAGACCCACGGGACGCGCCACCCACATCACCACCCGACGGCCACCTCGCCGGAGCACCCTGCCACCCACTGTAAGTCACGAAGAAATCCCCTCCACCGTACAAACTATTGTGTGCGGCCCTGATAGGATTAAAACAAATAGTTTTTTGTTTTTTGTTGTTAGATCGGTTTTAGTTACTTTTTTTATGATTTAGATCTAGTCGGTTTAGTTGTTCGGCTTTTTCTCTCGCGTGGTAGCTGTTTAGTTATATTGCGACTGAGCGTTGTTTGCTTACCCAACGCCCACCTCCTAGCCCAATAGAAGTTGGCCACGTAGCACTGGCCCATTTTGCTTTTTATTTACTTTAATTTTCGTTTCTGTTAAAAAAACATAATAGTTCTGTTTTTAGAAAATCAATATCCTTTAGGTTGTAAGTCCAAATTTAGTGATTCTTTTTTGCATTAGTTTTATAATTTCTTCAAGTTTCTGTTGGTCCAATTGGATTTCAAATTTGAGTAGTTTAAATTTGAATTTGATGAAATATGTTCAAATTAGTATTTTGGCAATAACTTGAGTTTAAAATAGGTTCGGAGTTAATTCTTTTTGCTCCTCGTCACTTATGGTTTTGTCTAGCAGTAGGTTGATTTGGGAAATATTAGAATTATTTAAAATTAGGGTTTTAGGCAAAACATTACTGTTTTACATAGTTTAGTGTTATTTTTTCCCTTAGTATTTAAATGTTTTTAATTAAAACTCTTTATCACTTTTGACAAATTTAGTTTTGTTTCTCTTGATCAACAGAAGAAAAATTATTTTTGTTTTAGAAAATTATTTTATTTAGTTTTGTATGAAAACTTTTCTAGGTCATAGTTAGACTTTTATAGTAACTTTTTGTTTGTTTATGTTTTTGCAAATAAAATTGTATGAAAATACTTTCTGTTAATTTACTTTTTTTACTATTTCTTTTCTGTTACTTTACTAGTTTAGTATTTTATTTTGATGTTAAGTTTTATGTAGGACAAAAATTGTTTTGTTGTTTGTATTAAAGTCTTACACTTTTCCTTAAAAGTTTTTTCTCTTAGTTTTCCTTGAATTTCTTTGGATTTTATTTGGGTTTTATTGTTTGATTTCTTTGTTGTTTATTGATTGCTAGACATTGCTTGCTAGAATGATTGCTTACGTGAATGTAATGTATGACTATATAGATTTCCCTCGGAGAGTGACGAATAGTTCTATCAAGTTTTCGAGAGCGTTAATATCTTCACCGAGTAATACCAGGCAAGTTTAATTTGACCATGTTATTCATACATATGTTTTTATTGCATATAGTGTCACCATTCATATCCCTCCAGTAGTGATATTGACTTCTTGTAGTTGAGTAGAATGCATGAGGTAGGAACCCATCTCCCTGTTATCAAGCCTGGGATGCTATATATTCTCCCTGTTATCAAGCCCGGGATGCTATATAGTTTTGATGCTACGCTATAGTAGATGGGGTTTGGTAAGAGTGCACGGGAGGGGTGTGAAGAAGGGTGATTATACGTCAATGACGATAACTCCATGATGGCATCTACAAGGATCTTCAAGGCCTCAAGACTTCAAGACTCGAGACAAGAATTCAATATACCTCTTGGTGGAGAATGGTTAAGAATGGTACATGGTGCGCCCAGTACTCAGTGATTTCGGAGAAGCGTTGTGATATCATGCGGAAAGCTCCACCGAAGGTCAAAGAGATGGAAGAATACTTAATGCATGGAAGCTTACCTGTGCAACTGCAAGTCATTATGGGCTCTAGCTTGGTACCTTAGTGGTGACTTTGGTGGGACGATGCTAGCAGATATAGAACTATGGTAGGATTGGATGAGCACCAGACAGTGGTGAGAGGAACTCTTCGGAAGACCATGTTTCGGTCATCTTGTTCTCAAACACCCTGAAGTGCAAGAACGTAAAAAGAGGGATCAAATTGCGGGTAAAGTGTACAAACCTCTTAAGTGGGTTAAAACCTAATCGATTAGCCGTGTCCCTTGTTATGGACAATTGTAAGTGCATCTAGTGCCCCTTAGTGATTTTGGTGTATTGAAGACTTATAGGTTAAGGGACTGGAGCGTTTGTGAGTGTACATGGGTCTATAAGTCTATGACGAGTTTGATATTTACAGAGAAAGTTGACCCCTAAAAATGAATGTCTTCAACTGAAGACTTTGGATTTCTGAAGACTTTCTGAAGATTTTGCAAGTGAAGAAATTGGTGTGACCTTGAAGACTTGGATAATCATGCGAGGATTATGAAGCATGAAGACTTTTGTTTTCGTAGTTTCATTTTCTCTTTCTTGAGTCATAGGAAACACCATACTGTTAAAGGGGGGTCGAGGAAAAACTAAGAAACATATTTCCAAGTGATGCTCAACTGAAAGCCTACACTACCCAGTCCTTTCGATTGAAGCCATTGGAAATCTCATATAGTTCAGTGAATTTCTTGAGTGACAAAGACGAAGTTCTTATGGTCTCTGAGGAATTTGTTCTGACTGAGGAGTTAGGAATTCGCCAATGTGGATTTCCTACAAGTGAGGAACATGATAGCCCTGAGGAATTTGATACTCAACATTCCGACTGTTGCTGAGCTATGAGCTAGCTGTCCCAAAATATATACCTACCTAACGGTCATATCATTGAAGGGCATTTATGTATTATCATGTCGGGCTGCTCCCTAGGCTATAAATAGCTGCCATGTTCAACCACTAGCTAGTTGGCTACTCCGAGAGAAACTGACACTTGTCATTAGAGCAACCCATCCTCCGAGGACTTTGAGCGAAAATCATCGAGTGAGGAAAAACCCAAAACCCAAACACCTAACACCCCAAAGTGATTGAGCATCACTTGAGAGATTGTTCCTGTGTGGAACCGACGCTTGTTACCTTTGAAGACTGTGATCTTCCAGACGGTTAGGCGTCAATGGTCTAGAGCATCCAAGAGGAATTGTGGATCGCCGAGTGACCGAGTTTGTGAAGGTTTGGAAGTCACCTGTGAAGACTTACCACGAGTGATTGGGCAAGGACTATGTGACCTTAGCTCAAGGAGAATGCGGTGAGGACTTGGTGTCCTCGACTGTGTGTCCTCGGGTTTAAATACCTAGCCACTCTAACCAGACGTACAACTGTCACAGCAGTTGGAACTGGTTTACCAAATCATTGTCTTCATAAAGCCTACTGGTTCTATTTCCTCAACTCTTCCATTCAATCATTCTTGTGTTGTTGAACTTGATATGTACTGTTTGATGACTTTGAATGAAGACTTTCTCAATTTCCTCAATCCTATTTCTTTAGTCCTAAGTCCTCAGCCTGCTTATCATGTTTACACGCTACTTGTACTCTGTGCTTGTTTTCATTTCATCGTGATGACCATGCTACTATCTTGTTATGCTTGCACCTAAGTATCTATTCCGCTGCTAAGTAGTTTGTTGCTTAGGAAATTCCTCAGTGACGAATTTATAAAAATCTCCTATTCACCCCCCCCCCTCTAGTCGATATAACGCACTTTCAACAATCTGAGCCCCTGGACTTGGATCTATCTCGGAAGTCTCAACACAAGACTAATAATTAATTGAGGGTCACTTATTATTATTATGGGCTATGAGACATCGGTTGGCGGACCACGTCATGTATAGGTATCTGCTTTGTAATAGAGATTCCTGGACTATTCTTTGTTGTAGGGAAAATAAAATTAGCTTTTGTGCAAAACAAAACTTAGACACAGAGCCACAAAGCCATATTGCATATAGCATAGTTTTATCATTTGTTCTTCTTACAGTGATCTTGCCAGTACATTCAATGTGCTGACCAACACGGCAACAACGTATCATGTTGTAGGATTATTTCTTCGACGAGTAAGAGTTACGATACAGGGTTATGGTCTACACTCAACCTGTCGATGGGCGTTGATGGGACTCCACACTCGTTTAATTCCGCTGAGAATTATGAGGTATATATCTGCTTAACGTTATTTATACATGTGATTGCACTTTTATATATACATGGATGTACTGTGTGTGCCAGCATACTGATACAGGGATGGCACAGATACATAGAAGCTTGAACATTTGAGGTCGGGTTGATAAAGAGATGGTATCAGAGCACATGTTGACTGTAGGACGTGACCCTAGAAATCGGAATGGCCGTAGGACAGGATATCTCTAAAACTTTGATTTTCAAAAAGATCCTTTACTTCTCATCTTTTCTGATTTTATCAAATAGTCCCTCTTACCGCAAATAGTTAGAATATACCCCTCTGACCACACATAGGATCAACTGAAGCCACTCCGAGAAGGACCAAATATCAGACGAATAATGACCAATTCAGAGTAAAGAGGATTACATCATACATTTTGGAGAAAGAAGCTACAACTGTTGAAGACTCGAAGAATTTGAGGACCCTGAAGAATTCCAATACTTATTTGACCTTTATAGACCAAATGCATGTTATATACTTCCGTTAGATATGATGATTTGTGAGCTGTCATTTGTGTGATGTTTTCTGACAGCCACAAATAAAACCCGTTTTCAAAATTTTATTGTTTGTATTGTGTGTATCTCTCTCTGTCTCCCATACCTCATCCCAAAAAACCTTGAACCCAATAGATGATGAATGAAGATGGACTAGTATTCTTTGGACCGATGACTCAGCCGGAGGCAGAGCTATGGATTCAAAACATGGAGGATCACTTCAGGAAAATTTTGATTTCAATGAAGTATGGTGTTCAATATGATGTTCGGTACTTTACAGGAAGTGTTGCAACCTGGTGGAATATGCATCAAGCCATACAAGGATGGAATGGAGCAAAAACTTGGGAGGAATTCAAGATGACTCTGTTAAGATCGCGTCTCATCCGGAAACACTACGATGACCCAATGAAGAAACCCTGTGCCTGCAAGATTAGCGGAGTAATAACACACACCCAGGAGGAACACAAGGACGGATGCCCTCATTGTGAAGAAAATCACCTAGTCGAAGAATGCCCGACTAGGCAGGTTAATTGTTTCCTATGTGAAGGAACTAGTCATTACCTCAGTGTCACATTTGCCCCCAAGGTACAAGAAATTACCAAGCAGTGAAAAGAAGCCCTCAGGGAAAGTTTAGAAGAACTCATGATGAAGGTAGTTATTGAAGACCTAGATGGAGAAGGCCTAAACAGATTGTACGCTCATGCTTGCTATTCTTGTGGAGAGGACATTTTTCACGGTATTGCACAAAGGAAAGAGAAGAGTATCTAGGAGACTTCCTGACAACATAAGTGGAGTTTGATCCACATGAAATAGAAGAATTGATCGAAATGAATAAGTCCAGGAAGAGAAACTGAAGACATCCCAAGAACAACCCAATTTCTTCAAAGAAGGACCTGAGTTATATCACATGTTTCAAGTGCAAGACCTTAGGCCATTACGCCAATATGTGTCCGAAGAAGAAGCCAAGAACACAAAGAGCAGACACCATCCCCAAGAAGCCTCGAGAGTTGTCGGAATTAATTTGTTTTCATTGCAGGGAAGCAGGACATTATGCTTCAAAATGTCCCGACAAGATGAAAGCTGGATCTGAATACTTGGAATTTTAATATTGGTAATTAGTGTAGTAGGAAGCAAATTTATTTTCATGAGTACGATGAGTTGAGTTATGTAATGGGTGCTCAGAGATTGTAATGAATTCATGAAATCAATAAAGTTAAGGTGACATGTTTTTGATGGAAATATGCCCTAGAGGCAATAATAAAGTTATTATTATTTTATATTTCCTTATTCATGGTAAAGGTCTATTGTTCATGCTAGATATGTATTGACCGGAAATGTAAATACATGCGTGAATACATAAACAAATATCGTGTCCCTAGTAAGACTCTACTAGACTAGCTCATTGATCAAAGATGGTTAAGGTTTCCTAACCATATACATGAGTTGTCATTTGATAACGGGATCACATCATGTGGGGACCCCGACTCATAAGTCATGATCACAGAATGCACGTGTATAGTGATCCCAAAGATCAATACTCATTGAACACACATAAATCGAATAACAAAAGTCTTACATCCATACATATAATCTTACACAAACTATGACCATTATGGTCAAGTCTTGAGTATATCATCGCAGCGGAATCTTCAACAACAACTTGGACCCATGCCTTCTGCCTTAACCCTATAGGCATTCTGACTCGGAAGCGTCCTAGCTCGCATGTTCTTCACCAAGGTACTCTTCATTATATCATGTTCTTTCATGCCTGGCCAATAAAATAACCAGTGGCAAGCCAATGAGTACTTTGAATGTACTCACAAACAACCTAAGAGTGATAACAGAATAATTATGCAAGGCTGTACTGCTAAATTGGTATTTTGCTGAAAGCTAATTTTTCTCATGCAAGTATGATCAACATCTATCAAGGACATGAATGCTGCTGCAACTTGTATCTGGAGGTTACAGACATCAACATCGAGAAAGAGTTATGAACAACTCATGTTCAAGCTCATCGTGACTTCCTCACGAATCATATCAACAATATTACCAAACTGTGTTGTTTGTCAGAAACATATGGACATAGTCTAAGCAGCACCACCCAATTGTCCTTGACCATGGAGACGGCTATTCGAATAGTCTGACACTCTGCAGAGGATGCAGACTTTACCCACAAGATCCGGGAAGCTTTTGTGTCATCCACGACCCGCGGTACCTCAAGTACCCGGGGTAAGCACCCAATCGCTACCTTTCCCTAGCCGTGACTAACATAGAGTCCACTGAATTGGCAACAACCCCCGTCGCACAGTCATGTTTTCGTTCAGTGGGGCCACGCTCCCATATCTATCACATAGCGCGAGCATCACTGAAGCGATTGTTCCTGTGTGGAACCGACGCTTGTTACCTTTGAAGACTGTGATCTTCCAGATGGTTAGGCGTTAATGGTCTAGAGCATCCAAGAGGAATTGTGAATCGCCGGGTGACCGAGTTTGTGAAGGTTTGGAAGTCACCTGTGAAGACTTACCACGAGTGATTGGGCAAGGACTGTGTGACCTTAGCTCAAGGAGAATATGGTGATGACTTGTTGTCCTGGACTGTGTGTCCGGGACTGTGTGTCCTCAGGTTTAAATACCTAGCCGCTCCAACCAGACGTACAACTGTCACAACAGTTGGAACGGGTTTACCAAATCATTGTCTTCATCAAGCCTACTGGTTCTATTTCCCTAACTCTTCCATTTACTCATTCTTGTGTTGTTGAACTTGATTTGTACTGTTTGAAGACTTTGATTGAAGACTTTCTCAATTTCCTCAACCCTATTTCTTCAGTCATAAGTCCTCAGCCAGCTTATCCTGTTTACATGCTACTTGTACTCTGGGCTTGTTTTCATTCATCGTGATGACCATGCTACTGTCTTGTTATGTTTGCACCTGAGTATCTATTCTGCTGCTAAGTAGTTCGTTGCTTAGGAAATTCCTTAGTTCGAATTTCCTCACTGAAGAATCTATAAAAATTGCCTATTCACCCCCCTCTAGTCGATATAACGCACTTTCAATTGGTATCAGAACAAGGTACTCCCTTGTTCTGTGTGATTTTGGTTTAACCGCCTAGAGTTTTAGTTTGGAGTCCCAGATGAGATCACGAACATGATGAGGAGCTTCGGAATGGTCCGGAGGTAAAGATTAATATATAGGACGATGATATTCGTACACCGGAAGTGTTTCGTAGTGTACAGGGTAGTCGTCGGTATACTGGAGGGGTTACCGGAAACTCCCGGGAGTGTAATGGGCCTATTGGGCCATTAGCGGGGAGCACACCAGCACACAAGGGGCTAGCGCACCCCGCCCTATGGTAGTCGGACAAATGAGAGAAAGGAAAGGGGGATTCGGTCTCCTCCTTCCTTCTCTCTCCTCCCCCTTTCCTTTCACCCTCCGACAAATATGGGAAGGGGAGCGCCACTTGGGAAGGACCCCAAGTAGGATTCCGCCTACTTGGGGGCACCTCTTGGCTGCTCCTTTCTCCCCCCCCCACCTATATATATGTGGAAGGGGGCGCCACACATGGACATAACATTGTCTTAGCCGTGTACGGCGCCCCCTCCACCGTTTACACCCTCGGTCAAATTTTCGTAGTGCTTAGACGAAGCCTTACAGAGATAGCATGACTATCACCATCACCATGACGTCAATGGAACTCATCTACTACCTCACCGTCTTGCTGGATCAAGCAGGCGTGGACGTCACCAAGATGAACATGTGTTGAACGCAGAGGTGACGTACGTTTGGTACTCGGTTGGTTGGATCACGAAGAAGTTTGACTACATCAACTGCCAACTGCGTTACTAAACACTTCCACTTACGGTCTACGGGGGTACATAGACACACTCTCCCCTCTCGTTGCTATGCATCTCCACGGATAGATCTTACGTGCGCATAGATTTTTTTTGTTTTCCATGCAACGTTTCCCAACAGTGGCATCATGAGCCAGGTCTATGCGTAGATGATATGCACGAGTAGAACATAAAGAGTTGTGGGCGGTGATAGTCATATGGCTTACCACCAACGTCTTATTTTGATTCTGCGGAATTGCAAGGTGAAGCGGCCCATACCAACCTTACATGTCCACGTACATGAGACCGGTTCCACCGACAGACATACAACTTGTTTTGCATAAAGTTGGCTGGCGGGTGTCTATTTCTCCTACTTTAGTTGAATAGAATTTGACTACGGTCGGTCCTTGAAGAAGGTTAAAACAGCAAACTGGATAAATCACCGTTGTGATTTTTTCCATAGGTAAGAATGGTTCTTGCTAGAAGCCTGTAGCAGCCACGTAAAACTTGCAACAACAAAGTAGAGGACGTCTAACTTGTTTTTGCAGGGCATGTTTTTTAATATCGTCAACCGGCAGGAGCCTTATGGTTGTATCTTAATTATTGTATGAAATGCAAGTGACATGTAATTGCTTTACTTTATCGCTATGAGTTAGCAATAGTTGTAGAAGCAATAGTTTGCGAGACGGCCACGATACAACGATGGAGATCAAGGTGTAGAACCGGTGATGATGGAGATCATGATGATGCTTTGGAGATGGAGATCAAAAGCATGAGATGATGATGGCCATATCATGTCACATATTTTGATTGCATGTGATGTTTATCCTTTATGCATCTTATTTTTGCTTAGAACGGCGGTAGCATTATAAGATGATCCCTTCACTAAATTTCAAGATAAAAGTGTTCTCCTCGAGTATGCACCGTGCTAAAGTTTGTCATTTTGAAGCACCTCGTGATGATCGGGTGTGATAGACTCTACGTACATCGGGTGTAAGACAGTTTTACACATGCAAAATACTTGGGTTAAACTTGACGAGCCTAGCATATACAAACATCGTCTCGGAACACTAGAGACCGAAAGGACGAACAAGAATCATATAGTAGATATGATCAACATAGAGATGTTCACCATTGATGACTACCCCATCTCACATGATGATCGAACATGGCTTAGTTTATTTGGATCATGTATCACTTAGATAATTTGAGGGATGTTAATTTAAGTGGGAGTTCATTAGTAATTTAATTAATTGAACTTAATTTATCATGAACATAATCTTATAATTTTTGCATATCTATGTTGTAGATCAATGGCCCGTGCTATCGTTCCCCTGAATTTTAATGCATTCCTAAAGATAGCTAAGTAGAAAGATGATGGAAGCAACTACACGGACTGAGTGTGTAACTTGAGGATTATCCTCATTGCTGCACAGAAGAATTGAGTACTTGATGCACCGCTAGGCGACCCGCCCGCTCCCGCTAACCTAGATGTTGATACGTCTCCAACGTATCTACAATTTTAGATTGTTCCATGCAATTATATTATCAACTTTGAAAGTTTTATATGCATTAATATGCTATTTTGTATTATTTTTTGGACTAACTTATTAACCTAGAGTCCAGTGCCAGTTTCTATTTTTTCCTTGTTTTTGAGTTTTGCAGAAAAGGAATATCAAACGGAGTCCAAACGGAATAAAACGTTCAGGATGATTATTCTTGGACCAGAAGACACATGTAGGACTTGGAGTCCAAGACAGAGAGTCCTCGAGGCGACGACAAGCAAGGGAGCGCGCCCTAGGGCTTGTGGCCCCCTCGGAAACCCCCTGACCCCCTTCTTTGACCAATAAATACAGAAATATTCCATAAACCATAGAAGCATCCACGAAAATACTTTTCCACTGCCGCAGGTCTCTGATCTCATGAGATCCCATCTGGAGGCCTTTTTCGATGCTCTGCCGGAGGGGGATTCGAGCAGGGAGGGCTTCTACATCAACCTTGATGCCCTTCCGATGATGCGTGAGTAGTTTACCACAGACCTACGGGTCCATAGCTAGTAGTTAGATGGCTTCTTCTCTCTCTTTGTTCTTCAATACAATGTTCTCCTCGATGTTTTTGGAGATCTATTCGATGTAATCTTCTTTTGCAGTGTGTTTGTCAAGATCCGATGAATTGTGGATTTATGATCAGATTATCTACGAATATTATTTGAATCTTCTCTGAATTCTTATATGCATGATTTGATATCTTTGTATCTCTCTTCGAATTATTGGTTTGGTTTGGCCAACTAGATTGGTAGTTCTTGCGGCGGGGAGGTGCTTAGTTTTGCGTTCAATCTTGCGGTGTCCTCACCCAGTGACAGAAGGGGTAGCGAGGCACGTATTGTATTGTTGCCATCAAGGGTAAAAAAGATGGGGTTTATATCATATTGCTTGAGTTTATGCCCCTACATCATGTCATCTTGCTAAAGGCGTTACTCTGGTCTTATGAACTTAATACTCTAGATGCATGATGGCGGTCATGTGTGGAGTAATAGTAGTAGATGCAGAATTGCTTCGGTCTACTTGTCACGGACGTGATGCCTATATTCATGATCATTGCCTTCGATATCGTCATAACTTTGAGCTTCTCTATCAATTGCTCGACAGTAATTTGTTTAGCCACCGTATGATTTATTCAAGAGAGAAGCCTCGAGTGAAACCTACGGCCCTCGGGTCTATTTCACATCTATTATCTTCATATCTATAAAACCAAAAACCCAAAAATATCTTGCTACAATTATTTTGTGAATACTTTATTTTACTTTTCACTTTAGTTTTAATTCTATCTCTATCTGATCTCACTCTTGTTCGTGATGTTGAAGGGATTGACAACCCTTTTCCGTGTTGTGTGCAAGTGTTTGGTAGTTTGTGCAGGTGCATATATTGGATACTTGCTTGTACCTCCTATTGTATTGATACCTTGGTTCTCAACTAAGGGAAATATTTATCTCTACTTTGCTGCATCACCCTTTCCTCTTCAAGGGAAAAATCAACGCAAGCTCAAGAAGTAGCAGGAAGAATTTCGGGCGCCCTTGCCGGGGAGGTCTACATCAAGCCTACCAAGTACTTGTCATAAACTCTCATCTCTTGCACTTACATTATTTGCCATTTGCCTCTCGTTTTCATCTCCCCCTTCTAAAACGTTTCCAGAAAAACACAAACATATTTGCCTTTTTATTCACCGTTATGTCCTACTTGGTTTGTTTGCTCATTTGCTTAGTATAGTTGTGTTTATTCAAATTCTGTAAGGGCATATTTCTCCCTAAGTAGTTTTGGTGATTGATGACAATGCTTTTGCGGACTAATCGTGTGCACTGAGCTTTTGAGATATATCTCACATAGGCACAAGACGATTAAGTGCCCCTCGGAACCTATGCAAGACGGTGTTTCCTTTTGTTTCTTTTCGGTGGAATTGAGTCATAGGAAAGCCGTACTATTAAGAGGGGGTCCGCTTCGGAAAGGTTTGGGTGGAATCAACACGTACACGTCTATTTCATTCGCACCACCTTTCCTTCGCTTCTCTGGAGCTCCGGCTGTTTTCCTTGTTGGTGCAAAAACAGTGGCGTCCTACTATTACCACTGCTGAGCATGCGGTAGTACCGCCCACAGAACGCGGTAGTACCGCACGGCCCCATGGTAGTACCGCTCCAGGGTTACGGTAGTACCGCACCATGCGGTAGTACCATACCGTGGACACGGTAGTACCGTGTGACCTGCCCAGCGTCGTAACTAGTACGGTAGTAGGCGCAGAAGTAATTTTTTACTTCCGCGTCCTACGCGGTAGTACCGCTTCGTGCAAGCGGTAGTACTGTGTCGGGTTTTTGCAACGATCGTAACTCTGTGGATGTAGCTGCGGATGTATTTTATTTAGTCCGCGCTTCTCCTCGACAAGTCTGACCCTGCCTTGCGGTAGTACTGCAAGGACGTGCGGTAGTACCGCTCCGGCAGTACTACCGCCCGGTGTTTCAACGCAACAGGGCTAGTACTAGCTTGCACCACGCCAGCAGTAGTACCGCTGGGCCGTGCGGTAGTACCGCGCTCTGTGGGCAGATTTGTGGGATAACGGTTGGATTTGCCCTCCCACTATATATAGGGAGTCTTCTTCCCCAAGAAGACCTACCTCTTCCTCCCCAAGCTCCATTGTTGCTCAAAGCTCCATTTCCGCCCAATATCTCTCCCTAGACAATCAAACTTGTTGATTTCCTCGGGATTGCTTGAGAAGGAATTGATCTACACTTCCACCAAGAGATATTTGATTCCCCCAACTAATCCATTGCGGATCTTGTTACTCTTGGGTGTTTGAGCACCCTAGATGGTTGAGGTCACCTCGGAGCCATATTCCATTGTGGTGAAGCTTCGTGGTGTCATTGGGAGCCTCCAATTCGGTTGTGGAGATTGCCCCAACCTTGTTTGTAAAGGTTCGATCGCTACCTTCAAGGGCACCGCTAGTGGAATCACGGCACCCCGCATTGTGTGAGGGCGTGAGGAGAATACGGTGGCCCTAGTGGCTTCTTGGGGAGCATTGTGCCTCACACCGCTCCAACGGAGACGTACTTCCTCTCAAAGGGAAGGAACTTCGGTAACACATCCTCGTCTTCACCGACTCCACTTGTGGTTATTTCTTTCCTTTACTTGTGCAAGCTTTCTTTATGTACCTTAGATTGCTTGCTTCTGTGGTTGTTATTGTTGCCTCCTATAAGTTGTCCACCTAGTTGCATATCTAGACAACTTACTTTGTTGCTAAGTTTAAATTGGTTAAGAAAAGCTAAAAATTGTTAGTTGCCTATTCACCCCCCCCCCCCTCTAGTCAACCGTATCGATCCTTTCAATTGGTATCAGAGCCTCGTCTCTTGATAAGGACTTTACCGTCCAAAGAGTATGGGTGACAACATAGTCGAGGCGGAGTGACACTCTGGTGGAACTCCGTCCTTGCCTACATCATATGGGGGAACCGCAGTCTCTCATGAGGAGTTCAATGTGGCGATTGACACATTGAAAGAATCACTAACGACCGAGGTCAAAGGCATGTTTAAGGAATTACTTGAGGGACTCAAATTATCCACCACACCGTTGGAAGTGGTTCGTCCCACTACCAACGTGTCGGAGGCTATTCCCGACAAGGGAGAAGCTAGTAGTGAGCAAGTCCCGGTTACTAAGAATGGGAGTGGGATTTTTGCCCACTCTGCTCCTCCTACCCACTATGGAGGACCCGTTCCCACTCCGCATTTAAATTCCGTTGGTCCTCCTCCTAAGTTTGTGAAAAATTCTGATTTTGCTACTTGGATGTTTTGATTTAGACGTCATTTAAATCATTGTTCTACTAATCTTTGGAGAATCATTGAGCAAGGTTTCTACCCACATGATCCCGACAACTTAACTCCAAGAGAAGCTGTGAATCATCAATTCAACGAGTCCGTTCTTTGCATACTGCAAGATGCTATCCCTCCCGAAGACATTGCACATCTTCGACCCTTCACCGTGGCCAAGGAAGCATGGGAGCATGTTGGCTCCATGTACAAGGGAACCGCAAGCATTCAACGCTGAAACTATGAAGTTGTGCAAGATGAAGCCGATGAGTTTGCTATGATCGAAGATGAAGATCCTCGTGAACTTTATCAGAGATTACCACTCTTCGGTCTCACTTAGAGATCATGGGAGCAAGGACACGGATGACAATTGGATCAAACGCAAGTTTCTCAAGGCCATGATGCCTTACCACAAGGCCATGTCCTCCGTCATTCGTCAAAGACCGGACTTCCACACTTTGTCATCAAGTAAAGTGTTGGATCAGTTTGTTGCCATGAGGATCTTGGACAAGACCGCCGACAATGCGGTTTTAAGAGCTCAACGATCAAAGAAGCCTAATCTTGCTTTGAAGGTCAAGGCTTGTGTGGAAGAAGAGGAGGAAAAGGATGACGATGAGAGTTGCCCCGAGGACACCAAATATGCCTATCATGAGCACATGGTTCTTGCATCACGGCAATTTTGGGGCAACAAGAAGAACTCAAGGCCCAACTTCAACAAGAACAATTCAAGTGGAAACAAGGGCAAGCAACGAGTGAGGACATGCTTCAACTGTGGGAATGTGAGCCACTTTGTTGTAGATTGCCCATATGAGAAAAGAGAAGACTATGGAGGCAATCTTATCCGAAAGGACAAGGCCAAGTCTTATCCCAACAAGAACAACCTCAACAAGAAGACCCCTCCCAAAGGGTTGGTGGACCAAGAAGAATATGTTGAGGATGATGATGATGATGAAGATGATGAGATGGTCACCATGGCCACCATTGCTATTGCTACTACTCCACGCTCATCTCTCTTTGACTCACCAAATGAGAACATCACCGCCAAGTGCCTCATGGCTAAGGCCACCAACAAGGTAACTCCCAACATCAACACTACCATCACCTCTAATCCTTCATTGATGGATTGTATTGATGAGAGTGAGGGGGCAGGGGAGGAAGAGAATGAATTTGAGTTGCTTATGAGCAAACTCAAGGGCAAACCCAAGAAGCACTTCATTGCTCTCTTGGAACAACTTGGTGAGGCCAATGACATGATCGAGGCTCGCGAGGAGACCATTTCTAAAATGGAAGGTCATAGTCGAGACTATTCAGATGAGATATCAGATCTCTCTAATGCTCTAGAGGAAGAGTGTGGTCTTCGTTTGGCTCTTGAGGAGTCACACAACGATGATCATGCTAAATTAAGGAAAGATCTTGATCATGCTTTAGTTGTCTCTCGTGTGATTAATTCCGAGAAGGCAAAGCTTGTGGTTGACCATGCTAGACTCAAGGAGGAGTTGGTTACGCTTGAAAAGGCTCACAAGGCCTTGAAAGGTGTACATGCTTCTCTCAAGGAGTCTCATGATCAACTTCAAGTTTCGCTAACCAAGGAGAAAGCTATCTTTCCTCGCATGGTGTTGATTGATAATGCAAATGCTACTAACCCATGTTGCGAGCATGAGCATCTTGTTGAAGAGAATGCCAATTTGAAGAAGCAGCTTGAGAAAGGCCTTGTGTCATGTATACAAGGTGAGAAGAACCTCCGCGATCTTTTGAGCAATCAAAAGGAAGTTGTGGCAAAGGAAAGAATTGGGTTTGCTCCCAAGCCCAAGAAGAAGAAGAACGACAAGACCAAGCAACATCCTCCTCTCAAACAAACCTTTGTGAAAGAGGGAGATGGTCCTTCTAAGAAGAAGAACAATGTGAAAAGTGGTGGAGTCAAGAAAACCCCCACCATGCCATCAAACATAGCCGGTGACTTTAATCCTTCATATGTTTTATGTCGTGCTAGTGATGGCCATGTCTTTGCTAAATTTGTTGGTTCTTCTTATGAGTACATTGAATGGTCTATTTGGGTTCCTAAGACCCTTGTTACTAACCTCAAAGGACCCATTGCCAAATGGGTGCCTAAATCCAAGCATTGATCTCATGTAGGAGTTTTCTTCCAGTGGGGGATCATGGTTGCTCGATAGTGGAGCCACAAATCATATGACCGGAAGCAAAGACTTGGTGGTGGACGTGCATCAAGGTTCATCCATGGCCACCAACGTCGAATGGGGTGATGCTTCATCTTCTAAGGTATTGGGGCTTGGCAAGGTTGTTGTTTCTCACGATCTCATGACCGAGAAAGTCATGCTTGTTGAGTCCCTTGCATACAACTTACTTTCTGTTCGTCAACTTGCACTCATGGGCTTTGCCACATTCTTTTATATTGATACCGTGGCCCTCTTGTGGAGCAAGACTCTTAAAGTAGCCTATGTTGGACATGTCGAGAATGGTCTCTATGTGGTTAACTTCTCGGAGCAACCCACTAAGACCGCGACATGCCTAATGGCTAAAGTTGATGTGGGATGGCTTTGGCATCACTGGTTAGCCCATGTAAATATGAGATCTTTGCAAAGTCTTCTCAAGGGGGACCATGTCCATGGACTAACAAATGTTAGCTTTGCCAAAGATCGTGCTTGCAGTGCTTGTATTGAAGGAAAGTTACATGAGATAGCTCACCCTCCCACGACTATCATCTACTCAAAAAGACCGTTAGAGCTCCTTCACATGGATCTCTTTGGGCCTCCATCCTTTGATAGTCTTGGGGGCAGAAAGTATTGCTTGGTGATTGTAGATGATTAGTCAAGATACACATGGGTATATTTCTTCAAGAAGAAGAGTGAGACCCAAAAAACCGTCATCAACTTTGCAAATGAAGCTCAACATCAACATCATGCAAAGATCTTGATGATCCGAAGTGACAACGGCACCGAGTTCAAGAACTACACCTTGGATGAGTTTCTTAGTGATGAGGGGATCAAACATCAATATGCCGCACCTTATACCCCTCAACAAAATGGTGTAGCGGAGAGAAAGAACCAAACATTGATGGACGCGGCAAGGACTATGATGGCAGAATTCAAGTCTCCATACAACTTTTGGGCCGAAGCCATCAACACCGTGTGACATGCATCCAATCGGCTCTATCTCCGCAAAGGCTTGAACAAGACTCCGTATGAGATTCTTACCGGTAACAAGCCCAATCTCAAGTACTTCCGGGTGTTCGGGTGTAAGTGTTTCATCCTCAAGAAAGGTGCTCGTCTCTCTAAATTTGAGTCTAGAGCTCATGAGGGCATATTTGTTGGTTATGCTACAAACTCTCATGCTTACCGTGTCCTCAACAAGTCTAATGGACTCATTGAGGAGATGTGTAACGTAGAGTTTGATGAGAATAACGGCTCCCAAGTGGAGCAAAGTGGTACTTGTGATGTAGGTGATGAAATTCATCCTCGAGCCATAAGAAGAATGGGTGTTGGTTATATCCTACCCATTGAGGAACCCCTTGTGGCCGAAGGAGAAGGACAATGTTCCACACAAGTGGAACCATCATCAACCCAAGACCCACACGCTTCCGAAGAACAAAGTGAAGGCCCTCAACCGGATGAACAAGGCCAAGTGGAAGATCAATCACAAGATGGTGGTGAGCCACCAAATGATGCACAAGGCCAAGTTCTCTCCTCTGAGCAAGATCAAGATCAAGAGGAAGCTCGAGATCAAGATCAAGCTCTTGACGTCGCTCAAGATGATCAACTCAGTGCTCCTCAATTATCACTTGAAGAGCAATTGGAGCGTCGTGCTACAAAAATTGCCTCCAGGCTTGCTTCTAGAGAACATCACATGGAGAATATTCTTGGAAGCATCACAAAGGGGGTAAGCACTCGTAGACAATTAGCAAACTATTGTGCTCATCAAGCTTTTTTCTCTTGTGTTGAACCTCAAAAGGTCTATGAGGCGCTCGAAGACCCTGATTGGCTTAATGCCATGCATGAAGAACTCCACAACTTTGAGCGCAACAAAGTGTGGTGTTTGGTGCCGAGTCCAAAGGGGAACCATAATGTCATTGGAACCAAGTGGATCTTTAAGAACAAGCAGGATGCTCACGGCATTGTCATTCGCAACAAGGCGCGTTTGGTGGCTCAAGGCTACTCCCAAGTCGAGGGTATCGACTACGGTGAAACCTTTGCCCCGTTGCTCGCCTTGAATCTATCTATTTGTTGCTTGCCTATGCTTCTCATCATAACTTTAAGTTGCAACAAATGGAGGTGAAAATTGCATTTCTTAATGGTCCTATTAATGAGTTGGTATATATCAAACAACCCCCGGGGTTTGAGGATCCTAAGTTCCCCAATCACGTGTATCAACTCGATAAGGCACTCTATGGCCTTAAACAAGCCCCACGTGCGTGGTATGAGCATCTTACCAAGTTGTTGCAAGATCATGGGTTTGAAATTGGGAAAATCGACCCCACTCTTTTTATTAAGAAGGTCAAAGGGGAGTTGTTTGTCTGCCAACTATATGTCGATGATATTATCTTTGGTTCACCTAACAAAGCTTTCAATGATGAGTTTGCCGCACTCATGACCACACATTTTGAGATGTCCATGATGGGAGAGTTGAAGTACTTCCTTAGGTTTGAGATTAAGCAAAGAAGAGAAGGAATCTTCATCAAACAAGCCAAGTACACTCAAGACATGCTCAAGAGGTTCAATCTAAGTTATGTCAAGACGGCTACTACCCCTATGCCAACCAAGTGCCAACTTGACATTGATCCCAATGGTAAAGTGGTGGATCAAAAGGTATATCGTTCTATGATTGGTTCCTTGCTTTACCTTTGTGCATCTAGACCGGATATTATGTTGAGTGTGGGAATCTGTGCATGGTTTCAAGCCTCACCTAAGGAAAGTCACTTTGTGGCAGCCAAGCGAATCTTTCGATATTTGGCTCATACCCCAAACTTTGGCTTATGGTACCCAAGAGGAGCAAACTTCAACCTTGTAGGTTTCTCTGATTCGGATTGGGCGGGAGACAAAGTGGATAACACTTCCGGAGGGTGCCAATTCCTTGGTTGCTCTCTGGTAAGTTGGTCTTCCAAGAAGCAAAGTTGTGTGTCTCTCTCGTCCACCGAAGCAGAGTATGTGGCAACTGGCAGTTGTGGTGCTCAACTTCTTATGGATGAGGCAAACTTTAAAGGATTACAGTGTCACTTGTGACAAAGTGCCCCTTTGGTGTGACAATGAAAGTGCCATCAAGATTTCTCTCAACCCGGTCTAACACTTCAAGACGAAGCATATTGAGATTCGGTATCACTTCATCGGGGATCATATTCGGCGAGGAGAAATAGAGCTTCACTAATTGGATGAAGCAAGATTTCGTGAGTTAAGGCATGAGCTAAATATCATGGATTTGAGCAATGTGGCTTGAAACCTTGCACACCCTCCTCCCACTCAACATGATTATCTTGCCTAGATGTAGGCATGGACATAGGGGGAGTATTGTTCTCTTAATGAACTCTTCCTCCCCCCATTATGCAGAAATCGATCAAGTCTTTATTTTTTTACCATGTTAAATGGTATGAGTGCTTCAAGACGAGTGTTGGTCATGGGCCCAAGGATAGTTCTTCGCGGTGCCATACCAAATAACTCAAACATAGGTGGCTTCGGCCACCGACCTCCTTCAAGGAGGAGTGTCTCGTGTGTTGTTCCAGTTGTTTGTTGTCTTTCTTTCCGTTTGCCGTGTGTGTGCGCTCTTGCCCGCTGTTGCGTTGCTTAAGCCTTCTTGTCGAAACTTGCATTTTCTTGAGGGAGCGGTACTACCATGACAAGGAGAACTCTGGTACTACCGTAACTAGCATGGTAGTAATTTTTTACTGCCGCTGGAAGAGTGGTACTACCGCTTTTGTTTGAACGACTGGGGGTTATAAGCGGGCAGGGGGAGTTCTAACTTCCCCATACCCATTCATCTCGTCTCCCCCACGTCGCCTCTCTCTCTCTCTCAAGAACGGCGCCGGAGGACCTCGCCGGATCTCCGTCCCCGGCCACTCTCCTCGCATTCCGACCAGTGGGATCGTTCCCCACCTCGACCTCTTTCCATGGATGAAGGTTTCTCCCCAAAATCCCCTCTTCTTTTTGCCCGGTTGTTGTTTCTAGGTTTTGGGGAGATGCATGTTGTTCTTGTGTTCCTTTTGTCCTTATCCATGGAAGATTAGGGTGTAGGAGAGTTGTAGTGCGGTAGAAATGCTAGTAAGTATGTTGCTACCAAGTTGTTGTGATCAGCGGTAGTACCGTTCACCCGTTCTACGCGTTCATTGTTCAGATCCGCTTTTGTATCTGACCCCGAGTGGTACTACCGCTGGCTGACAGCGGTACTACCGCTCTGCCGCGTAACGGTACTACCGCTTCTACGGAGCGGTACTACCGTGATGGATGCGGAAGTAATTTTTAGTACCGTGTCTGGTGTTGTACTACCGCAACACTTTGGTGCGGTACTACCGCCCCCTAGGCGGCACTAAAAATTTACTTCCGCAAGCTTCGACCAGTACTACCGTTCGGTCCACACCTACTTCGTAGCATATACATATTATCTTTTCTACATGTTTCTTGTGCTTTATTGTGGCTTTTGCATTGATTCTCTTTGTCTTTCTTTCGTGTTCTTGTATTTGTGTCATAGGTGGTGGCTCCGGTTCCAATGTCCATCGCTCGAATCCCAGCCGTGATACAGGGTCTAAGCGTCTGCGCACTCAAAGTGATGTTCCTGAGGGCTCCAATGCCCCCCAACACAGAACCAAGACCACTGCCACCAAGAACAAGGAACCAACTATGACCATGGAGGAGATACCATCAAATGAGTTCATTATTACGAGGAAGATCAACCCCTATGTAGATCCCCGGGCTCAGTTTCATGGAGATGAATTGTTCTGGACCAAGCAGCAGTATTGTATCTACACAGAGGTACTCAAGAGCAAACACAACCTTTATGTGGATGCACATTGGATTGACATGACCCACATGAGGAAGGAGGAGCATCAGGTCTATTTTTCCGAGGCTCTAGATCTTGTGGAGCAGTTTGGCATTGAGCACATCATGACATTTCAGATGGACTTTGACCCAGAGATTATGGCACAGTTCTATGCTTCGGTTCACTTCCATCCTAAGGAGGAACGCAATATGACTTGGATGACAAATGGTCATCAGATGACTGCTACATGGAAGGACTTTATGGATCTGCTTCAGGTTGCTGATGAGGGGCTCCACACTCCTGTTGGAGCTCACCCTCATGCCAACGAAGAATCTGCCAACAAGGACCGGTTGCTGCCTTTCTATGTGGAGAAGACGCTTGCTAGTGTCAAGAAGACTTGGGTGATGAACCCCTTTATGGATAGCATGCATAGGATCTTCCGCAACTCATTGTTTCCTCGCGTTGGGGACAAGGACAAGGTACATGCCTACCTCGTGGACATGTTGCTTTTGTGTGAAGAGGCCCGCAGTGCTTAGACTCAACCACTTGATATCTCACATATCATGTGGTGTGAGCTCCGCTTTGCGATTTTCACTCGCAAAGTGCCTATCTACGGTCCATTTCTGTTTTTGCTTATCTCCAAGTCTTGGGGGAAGCTTTATCCTAATGAAGAATTTGAGGCCCCTCAGTGGATTCGTCATGAGCCCATCCGACTTCGCATCAAGAGTCGATGGGCTAACACCACTACCCATGCAGAGGCTGCTGCAGCTCAGATGAATGAAGATGAGGAGCTAGTGGAGGAGGAGGCAGCTGATGAGGACAGTTCTGGAGGGTATGCTCCCCCCCCCCCCATCTGAGCCCTCGTGGGCTAAGAGGCTGAAGAGGAAGATGAAGGCTCTGTTTTGTATGCAGACAAAGGGGCAGTACAAGGCTCATGTGACTCACAAGCAATCTCACCAGTGTGACAAGAAGATAATGAGGATCTTTGGTGAGGATGCGCCTAGTGGGTCAGAGGAGATTATCACTCCGGAGGCTGAGTGGATTGCTAAACAGGGCTTCCAGTTGTCTAATTCCAAGGAGGAGCAGCAGGAGTCTGACAGAGCACGTGACGACTGATTCTTCCGCTTGAGCTACCACCTATGTCTTAGGTGTCCTCTTTCCCTTTGTGGTGTCTCGATGCCAAAGGGGGAGAGAGTGTAGGATTTGCGTCTTGTGTTGCGTCTTGTGTCGTGCCGTGTTTATTTGTGTTTCATTGGTCGAGCCTTATCTGCTTTCGTTGGTTTGTGTCGTGTGTGTGAGACCTTCATATGGTGTGAGACATACGCACTCTACTCTCTATCTCATTATTATGTCTATGGTATCTGCTAGGTTGTGAGCGGTTGCTCCCCTTGCCCTTAATATGTGCCCACGTTATCCTCCTTTCATCCATGCGTAGAATCTTATTCTTTGTTGCAAGGAGTATGTTGTTTGTAGAATATAGGGGGAGCATTGATCCTAGTATGAGTGTTGTGCAGTCCAAAGCACCTTCTTATGTATGCACACATCTAGGGGGAGCTTACCTATATTCTATAACATTGCTGGGTTTGCTTACTATTCTTATATATCTTTGTGCAAATCCCGTATTGTCATCAATCCACCAAAAAGGGGGAGATTGTAAGGGCATATTTCTCCCTAAGTAGTTTTGGTGATTGATAACAATGCTTTTCCTGACTAATCGTGTGCACTGAGCTTTTCAGATATATCTCACCTAGGCACAAGACGATTAAGTGCCCCTCGGAACCTATGGAAGACGGTGTTTCCTTTTGTTTCTTTTCGGTGGAATTGAGTCATAGGAAAGTCATACTATTAAGAGGGGGTCCGCTTCGGAAAGGTTTGGGTGGAATCAACGCGTACACGTCTATTTCATTCGCACCACCTTTCCTTCGCTTCTCTAGAGCTCCGGCTGTTTTCCTTGTCGGTGCAAAAACAGTGGCGTCCTACTATTACCACTGTTGAGCATGCGGTAGTACCACCCACAGAACACGGTAGTACTGCACGGCCCCACGGTAGTACCACTCCAGAGTTACGGTAGTACCGCACCATGCGGTAGTACTCTACCGTGGACACGGTAGTATCGTGTGACCTGTCCACCATCGTAACTAGTACGGTAGTAGGCACGGAAGTAATATTTTACTTCCGCGTCCTACACGGTAGTACCGCTTCGTGCAAGCGGTAGTACCGTGTCGGGTTTTTGCAACGACCGTAACTCTGCGGATGTAGCTGCGGATGTATTTTATTTAGTCCGTGCTTCTCCTCGGCCAGTCTGACCCTGCCTTGCGGTAGTACCGCAAGGACATGCAGTAGTACCGCTCCGGCAGTACTACCGCCCGGTGTCTCAACGCAACAGGGCTAGTACTAGCTTGCACCGCGCTAGCGGTAGTACCGCACCTAGAGCGGTAGTACCGCTGGGCCGTGCGGTAGTACCGCAACTTATGTGTGGTAGTACCGCGCTCTGCGGGCAGATTTGTGGGATAACAGTTGGATTTGCCCTCCCACTATATATAGGGAGTCTTCTTCCCCAAGAAGACCTACCTCTTCCTCCCCAAGCTCCATTGTTGCTCAAAGCTCCATTTCCGCCCGATCTCTCTCCCTACCCAATCAAACTTGTTGATTTCCTCGGGATTGCTTGTGAAGGCATCGATCTACACTTCCACCGAGATATTTGATTCCCCCCACTAATCCCTTTTGGATCTTCTTACTCTTGGGTGTTTGAGCACCCTAGATGGTTGAGGTCACCTCAGAGCCATATTCCATTGTGGTGAAGCTTTGTGGTGTTGTTGGGAGCCTCCAATTCGGTTGTGGAGATTGCCCCAACCTTGTTTGTAAAGGTTCGGTCGCCGCCTTCAAGGGCACCACTAGTGGAATCACGGCATCTTGCATTGTGTGAGGGCGTGAGGAGAATACGGTGGCCCTAGTGGCTTCTTTGGGAGCATTGTGCCTCCACACCGCTCTAACGGAGACGTACTTCCTCTCAAAGGGAAGGAACTTCGGTAACACATCCTCGTCTTCACCGGCTCCACTTGTGGTTATTTCTTTCCTTTACTTGTGCAAGCTTTCTTTGTATACCTTAGATTGCTTGCTTGTGTGGTTGTTATTGTTGCCTCCTATAAGTTGTCCACCTAGTTGCATATCTAGACAACTTACTTTGTTGCTAAGTTTAAATTGGTTAAGAACAGCTAAAAATTGTTAGTTGCCTATTCACCCCCCCCCCTCTAGTCAACCATATCGATCCTTTCAAATTCAGCAGGAAAGTGTTATGGATCCACATCCACTTGCTAATCTTTTTAAAAGATCCAATTATGATAAACCAACTGCTAGTGAGGCGAGTGCACTAGATTATCTTTAAGAGGTTTTGCTTGAAATTCATGAATCGGGAAATTGTGATGAAGCGTTGAAAGACGAAAATTATAGAGGATTAACGATAGTGCCTCGAATGGAAAGCATGATTGTAATGATGTGATTATAAATTCCATTAATGTTAATTGTGTTAATGATATGCAAAACCCTAAGTTTGGGGATGCTAATTTTGCTAAGTCTACTACTGGTTACAATGATCATGATTGGGGTGATTATTCTTATGATCTTGAAAATTTATTTAAGCCCCATGATGAATATGAGATTGATCATATTGTTTGCAATAATATTGAAAGTGGGTTGGGAAGTGTTTCAATTTTACATCTCATGCAGAATGTTCAATCTTATGGAATTTTTTATGAAAGTGGGTTTGGAAAGGTCATGACATTAGTTGATGACAATCCCACTATATTGGAAGAGTGTCAACTTTGCATACATGTGGATCATGTAGAGAATATGTTATGTGATAGCTATATCGTTGAGTTTGAATATGATCCTACATGCAATTATTATGAGAGGGGGAAATATGGTTGTAGAAATCTTCATGTTACTAAATCACCTCTTGTTATGTTGAGATTGCTGTTGTTTCTTTATTCTTCCTTGCATATGCTAGAAATTGATTGCCTTGGTAATTTGTTTGCATATAAAATGCCTATGCATAGGAAGTATGTTAGACTTAGATCGGGTTGTCACGTGTTTTATGATGCTCTCTTTTTGCTTCAATTCTTATCTTTGCGCTTCTTGGGAGGTAACCCAATTTTATTTTGGTTTTTACTTTTTTCTTGTTGTTCTTCACTAAATCTATCATCTATCCCCTGGTTAGATTTGTTTTCATGTTTTAATTTAGTGTTTTTGCTAAGTAAGACCTTTGGGATGATTTGGAAGATAGTAGATTGGTTTTTTCTAGAAAACAGAAACTTCTGCGTCTAGTGTCAGAATTGTTTCTGGTTGCGGGAACGTGAAAGAATTCTGCATGTTGTACAAATTTCTGATCTAGAAATTTCACATGTTATCCTAATTTTTCAGAATTTTTAGAGATGCAGAAGTTTCACATCAATTCGCATCATTACAGATTGTTCTATTTTTGACAGATTCTATTTCCTTTGTGTTGTTTGCTTATTTTGATGCATCTATGGCTAGTATTGGGGGGGTACAAACTATGGAAAAGTTGGAATACAATAGATATTACACCAATATAAAACAAGAATGAGTTCACAACAGTACCTACAAGTAAGGATTGAATTTGTTTTACTAACGGGTCTCGCAAGTTTTTTGTCGAGTTTTGTGTTGTGAAGTTTTCAAGTTTTGGGTAAAGATTGGATGGACTATGGAATAAGGAGTGGCAAGAGCCTAATCTTGGGGATGTCCAAGGCACCCCCAAGGTAATATTGAAGGACAGCCAAGCATCTAAGCTTGGGGATGCCCTGGATGACATCCCCTCTTTCATCTTCAATCCATCGGTAAATTTACTTGAGGCTATATTTTTATTCACCACATGATATGTGTTTTTCTTGGAGCATCTTGTATGATTGGAGTCTTTGCTTTTTTGTTTGCCACAATAATCTTTGATGTACACACATTTTTAGAGGGACATGCATTAATCATATATTTATTAGAATACTCTTTGTGCTTCACTTATATCTTTTGAGCTAGGGTAGTTGCTCTAGTGCTTCACTTATATCTTTTTTTAGCACGGCGGTGATTTTTATTTTGAAGAAATCGATGAACTCTCATGCTTAAATTATATTATTTTGAGTGTCTCTAAACATCATGGTAATTTGCTTGGGTTATGAATTTAGTCCTAATATGATAGGCATTCAAAGAGGGTATAATAAAAACTTCCATAAAGAGCATTGAATTTATGAGAAGTTTGATTCCTTGCAATTGTTTTGAGATATTAAGATGGTGATATTAGATTCATGCTAGTAGTAAGTTGTGTGGTTACAGAAATAATTGTGTTAAGGTTTGTGATTCTCGTAGCATGCACGTATGGTCTTCTAGTTATATGACGAAGTTGGAGCGTGATTTATTCTTGATTGTCTATCTTTGCGTGAAAGTCGGGAGTGCGCGATGGTTAACTCCTACCAACCTCTCCCCTAGGAGCATGCGTAGTAGTACTAGGTATGGAGATACCGACGATCGAATCTCGGGAAAGTAACAGACCGACGGACAAAGGGAATTACGTATGTTGTCATAACGGTTCGACCGATAAAGATCTTTGTACAATATGTAGGAACCAATATGGGCATCCAGGCTCCGCTATTGGTTTCATTAGTCGGAGAGGTGTCTCTGGCATGTCTACATAGTTATCAAACCCGTAGGGCTTAACGTTCGTTGAAGATATAGTATTATATGAGTTATAAGATTTAGTGACCGAATGTTGCTCGGAGTCCAGATGAGATCACGGACATGGCAAGGAGCTCCGGAATGGTCCGGAGGTAACGATTAATATATATGATGGTGATATTATGATATTAGAACACCGAAAGTATTTCGGAGTGTACCGGGTAGTCATCGGTAGAGCAGAGGGGGTACCGAAAACCCCCGGGAGGGTAGTGGGCCTATGCCCTATTGGGCCATTAGAGTGGAGCTCTCGAGCCCACAAGGGGTTGGCGCACCCCCCCTATGGCAGTCGGCCAAGTGGGAGAACGAAAAGGGGGGATTCAGCCTCCCCCTTCCTTCCTTCTCCCCCCTTTCCTTTCCTCCTCCGACAAATATGACAAGGGGGGTGCCACTCCGGAAGGACCCTAAGTAGGATTCAGCCTACTTCGGGGCGCCTCCTGGCTGCTCCCTCCTCCCCCCCCCACCTATATATATGACGAAGGGGGCACCACACATGAACACAACATTGTCTTAGCCGTGTGCGGTGCCCCCTCCACCGTTTACACCCTCGGTCATATTTTCGTAGTGCTTAGGTGAAGCCCTACGGAGATAGCATCACCATCACTGTCACCACGCCGTCGTGCTGACGGAACTCATCTACTAACTCGCTGTCTTGCTAGATCAAGAAGGCGTGGACGTCACCGAGCTAAACGTGAGCTAAACGTGGAGCTGCCGTACGTTCATACTCGATCGGTTGGATCACGAAGAAGTTCGACTACATCAACCGCGTTACGAAATGCTTCTGCTTACGGTCTACGAGGGTACATAGACACACTCTCCCCTCTCATTGCTATGCATCTCGATGGATAGATCTTGCGTGTGCGTATATTTTTTTTTTGTCCATGCAACATTTCCCAACAGTTTTCATACGTTGAATTTGTATGAGTTGTTACTCTATGAACAAGGATCTTGACAATTTTTCAGGATATGGGAAATATGGTCTATGGATGAATTTCTACATTTCATCTTTAGAATGGCAGTACCCTGTCAGAACACCTGACCAATGGAAAGGAAAATGAATTCCGCGGAGTGGAGGTTGGACAAAATAAGTATGAGTTTTATTGTAATATCTTGGTTACCCCAAGAGTATGAACGAATGAAGTATTATTGGATTTAAAGAAGGTATAATGTTGGAATATGGAACAATATGTAACTCCAAGGATGAGTTGAAGCTATAGTAGCATTGAAGTGAGCCCATGACCCACAGGCCTAGGATTTAATAAGGAATCAAGCACTCCCTGGAAGAAGAAAGTGGGAAGAAGCTATGATTCCATCAGCAGACATTTCCTTAGGAGGCTACGAAAACCCAAGAGTAGTGAAGAACGATAGATGTTTTGTTCAGCTTGCAGAATCAATGGATTTATCTAAACTTAGTTCCTCGACAAGAGAAATTCTGCAATGCTTGTGAGAATGCCCGAGTGTTAGAAATGCGAGATTCGCTAAACCTTATACAAGGTAATGATTTGGGTGCGGAATGGATTGATCACCATACCGACTTACTCTCGTCATTCACTCTTGCTATTTGGAATGGTAAACCTGAGTGACTTACCCATAGTCGAGAGACAACGATGTCAAAACCTTGTGTAAACCTTAAAATGGTAGGACAATGGATCCATGTATAGGCAACCATTGCCAACCATAGGATATACGGTAAGATTTAGCCCAGACACACTTCCTGCACCAACCAATAATCCTTGACCACCATGAGATTTCGATAGTTGTATAGTACTGGCGACAGACCTCTCAGCTAAGAAGACCAAGTCATGGGAACCATCCTGTTTTGGTGAACGGAATGAGGATTTCAAGAAAAAAGGTTATACACCTGCCAGAAGAACCTCAATATTGGAGTTATCTCGAAGGTATGAAAAGACCGACACCGTCAACCCAAAGGATGGAGTACATGAGTCTTGGTAGGAACCATACCCCTGATTTTGAGTATGGCAGTACACTAGAGCTTTCCAACCAATAGATTTCCTAGAAGACTCCCAAACCCTAACCTTTTCTTGCTAGCCTCTTCGAATCTCGAGGACGAGAGTAATTTTAAGTCTGGTAGTTTGTAACATCCAAAAAATTCTAAATTTTGGAATGTTATATTAAGTAAATAACTTTGATTGTCAGTTTGATTGTTGTGTGATTGATTGTGTGAAATGGAGTGGAATTTGAAACATCTGAAAGTTGAATGAGAGGGAATGAAATGACCTTCCCAAAATTTCATCCTTGCATTTAATCTCAATGAATTCAAATTCAATTCAAACACAAAACCCTGGAGTGAAGATGACATGACTTCTTCCATTTGAAAATGAAAAGGGTTTTGAAAATATTTGAATTCCATCTGAAAATATTTCAAATAGAAATTTTATGCAACTCAATGATTTTCATGAGAGAAGATAAAATGACTTCTTAAAATAACATGAAATATTAGTTGGAAGTTTAAAAGAAACAAATTGAAAGTCCCTTTGAAGTTATTTTGAAACCCACTTTCAATTTAGGAATTATTTGGTATTTATTCAAATTATTTTTCTCCAAAGCTAAAATATGTAAAATAGGGTAAAATGATTCCCTACAGTGGAAAAGTGGAGAAAAATGAGTTTGAAATCATTTTGGTAATTTAAAATATTTTTATAATCCAACGGATGAAGGATAATCTCATGGGAGGTCTGGAAGTTCACAAGCACCAACTTTTTACCGTCTTCTCTGAAGGCAGCCATCCAGTGGGAGTTCATGCCGACCCAGTACATGCCTGCCAAGAAGTTTCGGGTGATGGTGATCGGATCGAGGTTGAGGGAAATGATGTACGGCGTCCCACTACATACCGGCAAAGAAGTTTCGGCTAATGGAGATCGGATTGAAGTCGAGGGGCATCATGTAAGCCTCCGTATCATGGTGAGCCAATCTCGCAAGACCAGATAGCAGCAAGCAGGGTGTCTTGAACAACTTTGGCCTCGCTTCGATGATGGCCGTGTGCATGCCCCTCGAGCATGCAGCCAGCCGCAGGGCGCTCCACATATCCATACACGAACAACAGAGGTCGAGGACGTCACTGGGGAGATTGCTCCAATCGCGACTCATATGGATCCTGCGCGGTTGGCGTTCGGCCATGGTGGAGTTTGGAAGGTGGGGTTTTGGGGGGCTTGATTTATGGGGGAGAAGGCTATCGGTGCTGGAGCGGCTAGTGAGGGAATAGTGGTACTGGGGGAGGCGATTGATGCGAGGGTATGCGGGGGCACAGTGAGATAATGAAGAGTGACCTCAGGATCTCCGGCGAGACGGAGATGGAGATGGAGTGGTGTTAGGGGAGAGGGAGATGATGCGAGGCATGCTATACAGCGGCGGTGACAGCGACTGCATACTGCACAAGGTGAGGCTGACTTTGGTAACCCAGACACGCCGCCTGGACAGCTGTCACCTCGGGCGCAGGGTCTTGTCACTTCACTGTGAGGACCGGATGAATAATAGTATTTTGACCATCAAGTGTACCACAGTTGTACTACTACTAGTAGTAGGAGTAGTAGGAACATGAGTAGTAATCCCGTGCTAGCATGCCTCTGGGTTCACTTCATCCTCCAGGTATCATCCATATTGCGAGCAGAACCAAATTCTCGTTTTCATAGGTCCCACCTGTCAGGAGGGGTGCAGAAATAAAAAGGAATCATAAAATGTCTCGCCACGGTGATTCGAAAGAGTGACCTCAACTAGCAGTGGCACATGTAGCGCTGGAAGGATGGGCACGTACAGGGACAGGCCCCACTCCTCAGCCTACCCGCGTAGCCTTTTCGTTTAGTCTACCTAGCCATCTAATCAACTGCCTGCATGCCACTTCTACCATTTACTTCTCCATCGGGAACCGATTTTCCTCGGCTTCTTCACTACTCCTTGATCTTCATTTGCATCCAAACCACACTGCATTCACATTGTTTTAACCTCTTCACATCCTCATGGAGTAATTCCGAAGCCCCTATAAATAATCATCTTCTTCAGTTAGACTAGCCTTCTAATCCTAATTCTCCAAACCATAGCCCTCCGGTCCAGCGGTTCCAAATGGCGAAAGAGATCGAGATGCAGGTTCTTAGCGTCCAACATGTCCTCGTCGAAGGCTCCTTGAGCATAGTTGCCATAGTCACCGACCACCCAAGGGTTGTTCGGAAGTGGATCAACAATGTATCCAACTCCCTCCAAAAGGTGGAGATGAATGTCATTGGTCTCGACGCAGAGTACATGGAGCGTGCCACTGCGAAGATCACGAGATTTTTTTGTCTAAGTTTTGTGTTGTGAAATTTTCAAGTTTTGAGTATTGCTTTGATGGACTATGGAACAAGGAGTAGCAAAGGCCTAAGATTGGGGATGCCCATGGCACCCCAAGTAAATTCAAGATAATCAAAATCCTAAGCTTGGGGATGCCGCGGGAAGGCATCCCCTCTTTCGTCTTCATCCATCGGTAACTATACTTGGAGCTATATTTTTATTTGCAACATGATATGTGTTTTGCTTGGAGCGTCTTGTATAATTTGAGTCTTTGCTTGTTAGTTTGTAACAATCATCCTTGCTGGACACACCTATTTGAGAGAGTTAAATATGGCCTAGAAATTGTTAGAACACTCTATGTGCTTCACTTATATCTTTTGAGTTGAATAGTTTTTGCTCTAGTGCTTCACTTATATCTTTTAGAGCACGGTGGTGGTAATATTTTGTAGAAATTGTTGAACTCTCATGCTTTACTTATATCCTTTTGAGAGTCTATTAAAACAGCATGGTAATGTGTTTAGGCTAAGAAACTAGTCTTCACATGATAGACATCCAATGTCAATGTAGTAAAACAATCACACTAAGTGCATTGAATATGATGAGATGTTGGATGCTTGATAATTGTTTTGAGATATGAGGATAGTGATATTAGAGTCATGCTAGTGAAGTTATTATGAAATTGAGAAATACTTGTGTTAATGTTAGTGATTCCCGTAGCATGCACGTATGGTGAACCGCTATGTGATGAAGTTAGAGCATGAGCTATTTGTAGAGTGCCAACCTTTATGTGGAGGTCGGGGGGGCGCGATGGTTAACTCCTACCAACCTCCCCCCTAGGAGCATGCATTGATTGCTTCGTTTTGATGACTCGTAGATTTTTGCAATAAGTATATGAGTTCTTATGACTAATGTTGAGTCCATGGATTATACGCACTCTCACCCTTCCACCATTGCTAGCCTCTCTTGTACCGCCTAACTTTCGCTGATACCATAAACCCACTATATCCTTCCTCAAAACAGCCACCATATTATTCCTCAAAACAGCCACCATACCTACCTATCATGGCATTTCCATAGCCATTCCGAGATATATTGCCATGCAACTTTCCACCATTCCGTTCATATGACACACATCATATTGTCATATTGCCATTGCATGATCATGTAGTTCACATCGTATTTGTGGCAAGGCCACCATGCATAATTTTTATACATGTCACTCTTGTTTCATTGCAGGTACCGGTACACCGTCGGAGGAATTCATATAGAGTCATACTTTGTTGTTGTAGTATCGAGTTGTAATATCGAGTTGTAATGGCAGTGTAATGATCATCATTATTAGAGCATTGTCCCATAGGAGGAAAGGCTAAATCTATAAAGCCCCTCCACAAAAAAAAGGCCAAAGAAAAAAAGAAAGGCCCAAAAAAGAGAAAAAAAGAGAAAGAAAAGAAAAAGGGACAATTGCTACTATCTTTTTTTCCACACTTGTGCTTCAAAGTAGCACCATGTTCTTCATTGTAGAGAGTCTCGTGTTTAGTCACTTTCATATACTAGAGGGAATTTTCATTATAGAACTTGGCTTGTATATTCCAACGATGGGCTTCCTCAAATGCCCTAGGTCTTCATGAGCAAGCAAGTTGGATGCACACCCACTAGTTTCTTTTGTTAAGCTTTCATTCATATTTAACTCTAGTGCATCCGTTGCATGGCAATCCCTACTCACTCACATTGATATATATTGATGGGCATCTCCATAGCCCATTGATATGCCTAGTTGATGTGAGACTATCTCCCTCCTTTTTGTCTTCTCCACAACCACCTCTATTCCACCCATAGTGTTATGTCCATGGTTCACGCTCATGTATTGCGTGAAAGTTGAAAGGTTTGAAAAGATAGAGTATGAAAACAAGTGCTTGGCTGAAATCGGGGTTGTGCGTGATATGAATATTTTGTGTGATGAAGAGGGAGCATAGCCAGACTATATGATTTTGTGGGAATAACTTTCTTTAGCCATAGTATTTTGAGAAGATATGATTGCTTTGTTAGTATGCTTGAAGTATTGTTATTTCTTATGTCAATATAGACTTTTATCTTGAATCTTTCAGATCTGAACATTCATGCCACAATTAAGAGAATTACATTGAAAGAAGTATATTGGTTAGCATTCCACATCAAAAATTCTTTCTTTATCATTTACCTACTCGAGGACGAGCAGGAATTAAGCTTGGGGATGCTTGATACGTCTCCAACGTATCTATAATTTTTTATTGTTCCATGCTATTATTTATGAAGTCTTGGATGTTTAATGGGCTTTATCATTCACTTTTATCTCATTTTTGGGACTAACCTACTAACCCAAAGGCCCAGTCCAGATTGTTGTTTTTTGCCTGTTTCGGGGTTTTGCAGAAAAAGAATATCAAACGGAGTCCAAACGGAATGAAACCTTCGCGAGAGATATTTTTGGAGAAAATCACGCATACTGAGCTTGAGAACCACGTCAGGGGATCAAGGGGTGGCCCACGAGGGTGGGGGCACGCCCCCCTTCCCAGGGCGCGCCCCCTGCCTCGTGGCCCCCTCGAGCATCCCCCGGTGCCCTCCTTCTTCCTATATAAGTCTACATACCCCAGAACCTCCGTGAACAGAGAGAAAACCCTAATTCCACCGCCGTAACCTTCTGTTCCCATGAGATCCCATCTCGGAGCCTGTTCCGGAGCTCCACCGGAGGGGGATCAATCACGGAGTTCTTCTTCATCATCATCATCGCCCTCACCATGAGTTGTGAGTAGTTTACCACAGACCTTCGGGTCCATAGCTAGTATCTATATGGCTTCTTCTCTCTCTCTGGATCTCAATACAAAGTTCTCCTTGGTCTTCGGGGAGATCTATTCCATGTAATCTCTTTTTGCGGTGTGTTTGTCGAGATCCGATGAGTTGTGAGTTTATGATCAAGGTTATCTATGAAAGATATTTGGTTCATCTCTGAACTTTTTATGTGTACTGATAATATCCTTGCAAGTCTCTTCGAATTGTTGGTTTGGTTTGGCCTACTAGATCTATAGTTCTTGCAATGGGAGAAGTGTTTGGCTTTGGGTTCAATCTTGCGGTGTCCTTTCCCAGTGATAGTAGGGGCAGCAAGCCACGTATTGTATTGTTACCGTCGAGGATAAAAAGATGTGGTTTATATCATATTGCTTGAGTTTATCCCTCTACATCATGTCATCTTGCTTAAGGCGTTACTCTGTTCTTGTGAACTCAATACACTAGATGCATGCTGGATAGCGGACGATGTGTGGAGTAATAGTAGTAGATGCAGAATCGTTTCGGTCTACTTGTCTCGGACGTGATGCCTATATACAATGATCATGCCTAGATAGTCTCATAATTATTCGCTTTTCTATCAATTGCTCGACAGTAATTTGTTTACCCGCCGTAGAATATCGCTATCATGAGAGAAGCCACTAGAGAACACTATGGCCCCCGGGTCTATTCTCAACATATCAATCTACATCTACTTTACTTTTATCACTTTTGTTTGTTGTTCTTATAAACCAAAAATACCAAAAATATAAACTGTCAGATCTATCAGATCTCACTCTCGTAAGTGACCGTAAAGGGATTCACAACCCCTTATCGCGTTGGCTGTGAAGTTCTTATTTGTTTGTGCAGGTGCAAGGGACTCGCGCGTGGTGTCCTACTGGATTGATACCTTGGTTCTCAAAAACTGAGGGAAATACTTACGCTACTGTGCTGCATCTCCCGTTCCTCTTCGAGGGAATACAACGCAAGCTCGAGAAGTAGCAGTGTCAACTTACTCAAGTCAAGTCTACGATATAAAGAGAGAGGCATAACACTAACATCGGCTCCAAGATCACATAAAGCAGTTTTAACATGGTTTCTTTTAATGGAGCAAGGTATAGTAGGTACTCCCGGGTCTCCTAGTTTCTTAGGTATTCCACCTTTAAAAGTGTAATTGGCAAGCATGGTGGAAATTTCTACTTCAGGTATCTTTCGTTTATTGGTAATAATATCTTTCATATACTTAGCATAAGGATTTGTTTTAAGCACATCAGTCAAACACATGCGCAAAAAGATAGGTCTAATCATTTCAGCAAAGCGCTCAAAATCCTCATCATCCTTTTTCCTGGATGGTTTCGGAGGACAAGGCATGGGTTTTTGAACCCATGGTTCTCTTTCCCTACCGTGCTTCCTAGCAACAAAGTCTCTCTTATCATAACGTTCATTCTTTGATTGTGGGTTATCAGGATCAACAGCAGGTTCAATCTCTACATCATTATCATTGCTAGGTTGAGCATCATCATGAACATCATCATTAACATTATCACTAGGTTCATGTTCATTACTAGATTGTGTCTCAGCATCAGACACAGATATATCATTGGGATTCTCAGGTGTGCCAGCTATAGGTTCCCTAGAAGCATGCAAAGTTCTATCGTTTTTCTTTTTCTTTTTCTTAGAAGAACTAGGTGCATCTGGATTAGCTCTCTAAGAATCTTGCTCAATTCTCTTAGGGTGGCCTTCAGGATACAAAGGTTCCTGAGTCACTTTACCACCTCTAGTTGCAACTCTAACAGCATAGTCATTATTCTTACTATTTAATTCATTGAGCAAATCATTCTGAGCCTTAAGTACTTGTTCTACTTGAGTGGTAACCATGGAAGCATGTATACTAATGAGTTTTAATTCACTTTTAACTCTAGACAGGTAATCACTCAAGCGTTCAATCATATAAGCATTGTGTTGCAGTTGTCTACCAACATAAGCATTGAAGTTTTCTTGTTTCACAATAAAATTGTCAAACTCATCTAAGCATTGGCTAGCAGACTTGTATCAAGGAATATCACCTTCATAAAATCTATAAAGAGAATTTACCTTTACTACCTGTGTCGGGTTATCAAGACCATGTATTTCTTCAATAGGTGGTAAATTCTTAACATCTTCATCTTTAATACCTTTTTCTTTCATAGATTACTTTGCCTCTTGCATATCTTCAGGACTGAGAAATAGAACACCTCTTTTCTTTGGAGTTGGCTTAGGGGCTGGTTTAGGAAGTGTCCAATTATTTTCATTGGCCAGCATATTATTCAATAGTAATTCAGCTTGATCAACTATTCTTTCCCTGAAAACACAACCAGCACAACTATCCAGGTGGTCTCTGGAAGCATCGGTTAGTCCATTATAAAAGACATCAAGTATATCATTCCTCTCAAGAGGATGATCAAGCAAAGCATTAAGTAATTGGAGAAGCCTCCCCCAAGCTTGTGGGAGACTCTCTTCTTCAATTTGCACAAAGTTATATATTTCCCGTAAGGCATCTTGTTTCTTATGAGCGGGAAAATATTTAGAGAGAAGTAACACATCATGTCCTGGGGACTACGCACACAACCAGGATCAAGAGAATTAAACCAGGTCTTAGCATCACCATTTAACGAGAACTGAAACAACTTAAGGATATAGTAGTAGCGAATCTTTTCATCATTGGTAAACAAGGTGGCTATATCGTTTAACTTAGTAAGATGTGCCACAACAGTTTCAGACTCATAGCCATGGAAAGGATCAGATTCAACTAAAGTAATTAACTCAGGATCAACAGAGAATTCATAATCCTTATTAGTAACACAGATAGGTGAAGTAGCAAAAGCAGGGTCATGTTTCATTCTGGCATTCAAGGACTTTTCTTTCAGCTTAGCTAATAATTTCTTAAGATCATATATATCATTGCAAGCAAGAAAGTCTCTAGCAGTTTCTTCATCCATAACATAACCCTCAGGAACAACAGTCAATTCATATCTATTGGGAGAAGCTTCATCATCACTTTCATAAATATCATCAGGTTCAATATTTGCATTCTCCCTAACCTTAGCAATTTGTTCATCTAGAAATTCACCTAGTGGCACAGTATTATCAAGCATAGAAGTAGTTTCGTCATACATAGCAGAAGTGGCATCATCAAGAACATACGACATATCAAATTCAATAGCATGAGTAGGTGTCGCAAATTTACCCATAACAGAGGGTGAATCAAGTGCAGAGCTAGATGGCAGTTCCTTACCTTCCCTCGTAGTTGAGGGTAAGATCTTGGTTTTTAAGTCTTTCAAATTCTTCATAGTGATCAACAGATAAAATACCAAGTGACTTAAAGAATAGAGCTATGCTCCCCGGCAACGGTGCCAGAAAATAGTCTTGATAACCCACAAGTGTATGGGGTCGCAACAGTTTTCGAGGGTAAAGTATTCAACCCAAATTTGTTGATTCGACACAAGGGGAGCCAAAGAATACTCTTAAGTATTAGTAGCTGAGTTGTCAATTCAACCACACCTGGAAACTTAGTATCTGCAACAAGGTAGTTTAGTAGCAAAGTAATATGATAGTGGCGGTAGCAGCAATAATAGTAACGATAGTGTTTTTTGTAGTTGTTGTAATAGTAGCAGCGGAAAAGTAAATAAGCAACAAGCAATATGGGAAAAGCTCGTAGGCATTGGATCAGTGATGGGAAATTATGTCGGATGCAATTCATCATGTAAAAGTTATAACCTAGGGTGACACAGAACTAGCTCCAGTTCATCAATGCAATGTAGGCATGTATTCCGAATATAGTCATACGTTCTTGTGGAAAAGAACTTGCATGACATCTTTTGCCCTACCCTCCCGTGGCAGCGGGGTCCTATTGGAAACTAAGGGATATTAAGGCCTCCTTTTAATAGAGTACCGGACCAAAGCATTAACACATAGTGAATACATGAACTCCTCAAACTACGGTCATCACCGGGAGTGGTCCCGATTATTGTCACTTCGGGGTTGCCGGATCATAACACATAGTAGGTGACTATAGACTTGCAAGATAAGATCAAGAACACACATATATTCATGAAAACATAATAGGTTCAGATCTGAAATCATGGCACTCGGGCCCTAGTGACAAGCATTAAGCATAGCAAAGTCATAGCAACATCAATCTCAGAACATAGTGGATACTAGGGATCAAACCCTAACAAAACTAACTCGATTACATGATAGATCCCATCCAACCCATCACCGTCCAGCAAGCCTACGATGGAATTACTCACGCACGGCGGTGAGCATCATGGAATTGGTGATGGAGGGAGGTTGATGATGACGATGGCGACGATCTCCACTCTCCGGAGCCCCGAACAGACTCCAGGTCAGCCCTCCCGAGAGAGATTAGGGCTTGGCGGCGGCTCCGTATCGTAAAACACGATAATTCTTTCTCTCTGATTTTTTTCTCCCCGAAAGTGAATATATGGGGTCCGGAGATACGTCGGTGGAGCACCAGGGGGGCCACGAAGCTGGGAGGCGTGCCCTAGGGGAGGGGGCGCGCGCCCCACCCTCGTGGACAGGGTGTGGGACCCCTGGTCTAGATCTTCTTGCAGGTATTTTTTTTATATTTTCCAAAATAATTCTCCGTGGATTTTCATGTCATTTTGAGAACTTTTTATTTCTGCACAAAAACAACACCAGGGAAATTCCGCTAAAAACAGCGTCAGTCCGGGTTAGTTCCATTCAAATCATGCAAGTTAGAGTCCAAAACAAAGGCAAAAGGGTTTGGAAAAGTAGATACGTTGGAGACGTATCATACGCTGACAGAAAAAAAGAGATATCACCCAAAACAAGATCTTACTGTTTTTTGTTCCTACGATGTTGTGCCGTGCACGTACGTACTAGTTGTATAGTGGTCGTACTAGTTGTATAGTACAAACTTGGTACTAGTAGGAGAAGAGTAGTACGGCAAGCTCCTACTCTATCAACGAGCCCCATAAGACACCAAATTTCTTGGCTTCCGTGCTACAGCTCGATCTTCCCCTTGTTTCTGTTTTCCAACCCGGCGGCGGGCGGGGTGCGGTTTGCCAATCGTCGGTTTGCTCAACGGCGGTCCCACATGAAAGTGAAAATGCTAGGCAACACGCCTTCCCTAAGCTATGTGTCGTGCCGGATGGGCCGTGGAGTACTCCGGATTCCCGGGTGTGTGTGGGCGGGTGCGACGCGAACGCGGCAGGCCTTTTCCTTTTACTAGCAATGTATCCGTGCGTTGCGACGGATCCAAAGTAGTATAATAGTAGTACTTGTTCACAAACTTGAAAGAAATCACTCTTGTTTTGATATACTCCTAATATATTACTCCCTCAGTTCCTAAATATTTGAATTTTTAGAGATTTCAAATGGACTATCACATACGGATTATATAGACATATTTTGAAGTGTAGATTCACTCATTTTGCTCCGTATGTAGTCACTTATCGAAATATCTAAAAAGACAAATATTTAGGAACGGAGGGAGTACTTTTCACTCAAAATATATTTCTCAGGTTGTTTTGATGAGGTGAGGGAGGGATGTGGTTGCTTTCAATATAATAAGGGGTTTTCTGCAAATTGGAGCAGAGAAGTGGGCTATTGTTGCAAAAATGCCACAACTTACCTCACAGTCGTTAGATGCAGATCTAATGGTCAGAAACGACGGAAGGCAGACACACCACCATCACCAACTGAGTCTTTTATAGGAGTACATGTATATTTCTCAGGCAGATTTGATGAGGTGAGGGAGGGATGTGGTTGCTTTCAAGATAATAAGGGGTTTTCTGTAAATTGGAGCACAGAAGTGGGCTATTGTTGCAAAAATACCACAACTTACCTCACAACCGTTAGATGCAGATCTAATGGTCAGAAACGACGGATGGCAGACACACCACCATCACCAACTAAGTCTTTTATAGGAGTAGGAGTAGAGAATCATGTATAAATTGTAACGTTTTGGTTCTGCTCCTTGGCACGATCGATAGATAGAAATAACAATTGCAAACGCTAGGGCGGGGCTATTTCCGCCAGATAAGTAGGGTACGTAGTATCTAGGTTGGTGCATCGTCGGTTTGGTCACACGCGGTCCGACATGTTCTAGTGTTTCTAGCAAGATGCCCGCGCGTTGCACGAAGTTGATGGAAAAGGTAAGCACAACTTATAAATTGCCGGATGGAGTACTAGTTACCGTGATGCATATAATTAAGCAAATGGATCGCACATGTTGGTATTAACTGGAACGAGAATGCAACAGCATAATAAGAATTAAGGCCACGATGATGATGCGATCGTAGTGGTGGTTACATAAGGCAAGACGAAAGATGTATCCATCAACGTACGACCTCCTCCTCCTCAACTTAGTGCGCCGGGCCACCGACCGGCGGCTAAGGAGCGGCGGCTTTTGGGGCGAGGTCGATGTGCTTCTCAGCAAAGGCATCCAAGGCTTCCAGCAGGTTGAGGAAGGCCAATGTCGTAGCGTCCTCACTAGCCTTATAGATACCTATGTACATGATTTGCTCATACACGTGGATGTGTAGGTCGATGAATTCTTGCAAGGCCAGGCCCCTCGCGGCGAGCGCGACCTCCGGGTGGACATTCTTTGTGGCGTCGGCCGGCAGTCGCAGGGCCACCAGTGCTTGAAAGAGGTTTCGGCCATGGAGGGCGATTAGGGTGGCAAGCAATGAGGAGCCCGGGCGCGCGGGCCGGAGGAGTACGGCGATGTCGTCTGCGAGCTTCTTGAGGACGGTGAACTTGTTGGTGGTGGCAACGATCATTTGGCCCAACTGAGAGTTGTAGTTGGCGTCGACGGCGGCCATCCACTAGCCGGTCTCCAACACCGTTTGGAGACGATCCTCGGCGCCATGCCGTAGGCCGACATCATGGACCATCTGGCACAGCCGCTGGCCGCTCGCGTGCATTGTCGCCATGTGTCGGTGTACAAAAAGAGGGGTACACTTTTTGTACCCCTATGACTGTGCACGAGCAGTCTGAGCCACGGGCACCACCACACCAAGCATGGCGAGGGAGGCGAACCGAGGCAAGACCGAAGCTTGATGGAGACTGGAGCGCCGCCAAGAACAAGACCACAAAGAGCAAAGGGACGAAGCGGCTCTCCCCGGCAAGATCCTTGCCGGGGCCAGCCCTGGCAGCCCCGGCAAGACCCTTGTCGCGGCAGCTCGCCCCGCGCCTACGGAGCGAATCACCCTTGAGTCCACCGCCCCCATGGGGCGAGGATTCGGGAGATATCCCCGTGGTGGCATGCAGATCTTTGTGAAGACATTCAAGATCAGATACAAGTTAAGAAGACGACGACCCTTGGCGGGATCCCAGCCAAGGAGAACCACAAGGCCTTCGGCAAGCACCTTGCCGGGAATGACAGCAGGCGCCACGGCAGGACCCTTGCCGGAGCCCTGGGAAGGCCCTTGTCGAGGACGCCCGCAGGGCCACCATCAGGCCCGCACCAACTAGGTTTTCACCGACCCACGCAGCTGCCGACCCGACCAGCTGGACAGGCTCCTGCGTGGCAACCCACAGATCTTCGTGGAGACCCGCCGTTGTGCCACCTCAGCTGCATGTCTGCCTACATGGCACCTCAGGCACCGCTGGCCAGGGCGCGTGTCAACACGAGGAGGAGCGGCGACGGACAAGACAGACGTCTCCCCTCATCCCCGATAAAGCAAGGACACCTAAGCTAAGCGCATTAAATGCGCCTTGTCCTGTAATGCGAGGGATAACCTCGCATCACTGTACCTTTTCCACCTCTTGTGTGCCACTGTGGCGACCACTATTTCCTATAAAAGGAGGCCCGAGGCGACCAGTAGGGGGATTCGACTTTTTAGAACTCCTCGCGACTCTCTTGGAGCTCCTCACTAGCTGAAGAACACAAACATATAATCCACCAAAGCAGGAGTAGGGTTTTACGCATCTTTGCGGCTCGAACCTGGGTAAAGGAACCGTGTCCTGACTGTTAGATCCACTTTTTTATCAACCCCGCGCCCCGCAACTGTAGTAGGGATTCTTGTGATCCCATAGGTGTCGATCCAAATACACCGACATCTTTGGCGCGCCAGGTAGGGGGCGCAGTTGTGAGAATCGGCTTTGGCAGTCAGTTCGACGCCTCTTCATCGTCATGGCGCCCAAGAAGAAGACGACGGTGGCGGTTGGCCAGTCGGAAGCCGGACAGCCCGTCCCGACGCGGGCGAGCAGCGGACCGGTCGCGGAAAGAACCCGGGGCGCTGCTCGCGAACACCAACGCCGCCCCAGCAGCCGGAGTTTGGGAGGTGGCGATGCTTGCGCGCCTGGTAACGGGCCACACACCGCCGGTTCCAGAGATGGAACCCGGCCCTCCGCGGGTGGCGCGGGGCCTTCCAAGGCCGCGCCGCATCACCCGAAGGCGACGCAAGGGCCTCCAGAACTCCCACGCCGGCGCCAAGAGCACGCTCTTCTCAAGCAGCGCGCGACGAACGGCGTCTTCACCCCGAAGATCCCGGACGTCGCCATGGGAAGGGCCCCGAGGGCCACTCCCGGGACGTAGAAGACCTGCCCGCCCGCCGAAGCGCTGGAGGAGACGTTAGGCAACCGCGGGATCGTGATGGAGCTCCCCCTGACACGGTCAGGGGTCGAAGCGCGTCACGGTCCGTGCAGGTTTCACTACCGTTGACACCAGCCGAAGCTTTAGCGCGCGCGCAGTTGCTCCTCGACTTTCCTCCCGTTATGGGGAAACTCGACGAATGGAGAGCCACCATCTGAAGCCTTGTCGCGGTCGCCAACAAGGATGATCTAAATCCAGCGGAGCTCCTAGGACGACGCTCCAATGGAGTCCCACGCACCGGCGGCGGGAGAGCCGTCAGCGCCGTGGCTACGGTGCATTCGCCTCCTCCTCGCCCGGTGCCGCGTGCGTCGACCCGTCGAGACGTCGCGGGCGACGCCATCTCCATAGTGTTGTCTGACCCACGGACCCGCGGCGACCAGCGTCAAGTTCTTCAGGAGCGAGCTCATGAAGACGCTCGAACCACCATCGAGCGCCGGCGTGGAACGCGCCACCAGTCAGACAGGCGAGCAAGGCCTGCTGCAGACCGCCCAGCACCGGAAAGCCCTGGAGGTCTACCCTACGAGGTAGGCTGTCCAGCTTTCACCCGTGAGCTGCGGCAGTTCCAGTGGCCCTCTCACTGCACCTTCAAGCCTGACATTGGCGAGAAGTACAACGGCAAGACCCACCCGTCGGAGTTCCTCAGCATCTACACCATTGCGATGCAAGCTACCAGGGCCCGCAACGATAAGCTGCATGCGAATTACTTTCCGTTGGCTCTTAAACCTAACGCCATGTCGTGGTTGATGCACTTGCTAGTAGACTCTATTTTCTCCTGGTCTGACTTGTGCCATGAGTTTGTTGGCGCCTTTACCGGAGGCCACCAAGCCCATGGCGAAGCAAGTGACCTGCATGTCATACCCCAGAAGGAAGGCGAGAGTCTGCGCAAGTACATACAGAGATTCAGCCGGGTACAGTACAATATCCCCGATGTTCATCCTGCCGCCATCATCAGCGCATTCCACCAGAACGTGCGCAACCGCAAGATGCGCGAAGAACTGGCGATGACCAAGGTGAAAGATGTGGTGGAACTCTACGTTCTTGCCGACAGATGTGCCCGGGCTGAAGAGGGAAGGAAGTACCCCGGCGAAGGTGCCGGTGCGGAAACCGACTCTTCAGACGAGGATACTGCCGCCCCAGCGAAGAAGGGCCGGAACCATAACAGGAAGTGCGAGGGGAAGGTCGTGCTTGCCGTCGAGGGATCTGATGACACCGGCTCCGCCAAGAAGACCAAGGCGGGTGACCCTAGCAAGGAAATTGCCGGCTGTGTCACCTGCCGGGCCTTGGCGGCTGCCGAGAAGCCAGGAAACTCCGGCAAGCGATACTGCAAGATCCATCGCACCAATGGCCATGATCTCTAGGACTGCCACCAGGTTGAGCTCCTTGCTGATAAGCAAAGGGCTGAATACGAGAGGCGGGACAAGGAGAAGGGCCAAGACGGTGCTGAGGGGTCCAGCAAGAAGCGTGACGGCCAAGCAGGCCGTCGCGGCAAGGAGAAACAGCAGGAAAGGCCCGCCCGGGGCCGCGACAGAGGACCTGAAGACGACGATCGCGAAGAGGACGACAAGTCCGGCGGCCAAGAGTTTCAGAAGGCTACGGACGCCATGTACGTCGATGGTGGCACCTCGCTGCATGCTTCTCACCGCCAGCTTAAACAGTGGGCGCATGAGATTATTGCAGCGGAGCCATCGTCTGGTGCCCAAAAGCCACTGAAATGGTCCAGCACACCTATCATCTTTGACGCCGAGGATCACCCTGATCGCACTACTGCGGTCGGGTGCTTTCCATTGTTGGTTTCGCCGACAATACGCAACCTCAAGGTGACGAAGATGCTAGTCGATGGCGGGGCCGGTCTGAACCTACTTTCGCTGTCACATCCCTAGTCAGTGCTTGCATTAGGACTAGCTAGAGTGTGCATCATGTTTACTTTCCACAGAAACTTGAAATGGGAATGACAGAAACCCCAGCACCCCTCTTCTAACAACTAGGGCTTATTAAAAACTTTTCCAATGTACCCAAAATGCCCTTCAAAAATGTTCATCATCTTTGCCTTGGTCTTAAACCTCTGCCAAAAATGGTGCACAATTTTCTAGGACATCCGAAGGTCTCTGGATTAATTCATATTGTAATTGCATTTGGGCATTTAAATGCTATAAAATATTTTATGTGCCCAAATAATCATAAACTAAAATGTTCCATGTTGTTCATATTATATACAGTGGACATGACTAGTTTTGTGATTTATATAAATGCTCTAGCATTTTTACTAATTCAACAAAGTTGAAAAAGAAACAAAACAGAATTAAAATAGAAAAGAGAGGAGAGAGAAGAACTTACCTGGCGCCACTAACAGGCCCACCTGCCGGCCCAGCCCAGCCACCGCTCCAGCAAGCTGCTTGGCTCGGCCAGGCAGGCACGCAGGTGCTCGATGGCGGTAGCAGCACGCGCCACGCAGCTGCCCGCCGCCCTACTTCCTCCCATCGCCGTTCTGATGGTCGGGATCGACCACCCACTCCTCCCCCGAGCTCGCAGACACGTTCACCCCTCCCCAGCTCCTCTCCCTCGCCTTCCCCGCGCCATGGCCGACGCCGCCGCGCCCGCGCCTTCGTGATAGCCGCGTCCACCGCCGTCCCCGTGCTCCGTCACCGTCTCCGTCCGCTCCGTCGTCATCGACTACGTCGAGCAGGCCGAGCCCCGAGCGCTCGCCCGCTCTGGAGTCGCCCCCGACCCCGTCTTCCCCAACTCCGGCCGTAGAGATCGCCATCGCCGCCCCGCTCAGCTCCGACCTTCCTCGAGCCCGCTTCGACGTTTGCTGCAACCACCGTGAGCTCAGCTCCGTCCTCCCCCTCTCCGTTAGCTCTCTCCTGCACTGTATGCACCGCACGAGGCTCACCTGCACACGCCGCCGTGGAGCTCGTCGCCGACGAGGCTTCGGCCACCTACCGGCCCGGCCATCGTGCCCACCAGCTTCACCGTCCCGCGTAGGTGTTGTAGGATCAATCCAGGCGCCTCCACGAGCACCGCACCGACAAGTTCGTCCTCGCCCGAACTCCGGCAGCCGCTGGACTCGTCGTCGGCGTCGTTTCCGGCGACCCCGAGGCCAGCCACCACCACCACTCGACGCGGCTCACTTCCAGCTGCCCGTAGGTGTGCTCCGCCGTTGTTTTGGTCGCCGGAGCACAAATCCCGCACCCCACCGCCGCGTTTGGCCTCGCCGGCGGCTAAACGCCGGCGAGTTAGCCCCGTTTGACCCCCCCCCTTCGGGTCACTCACATGTGGGCCCTGCCTGTTAGTCAAACCTAGGTTAGTGTCTAAACTAATTTTAATTAGTTAGTTAACTAACTGTGACACTGACCAGTGGGTCCCACTACTCAGGTTTGACCTGGGCTGCCCTGTTGACTTGCTGACGTCAGCATGATGTCATGCTGACGCAGTAAATGATTTTCTGGGATTATTTGATTTAAAACAATTCAGGAAATTCCAGAAAATGCTCTAATCTTCAAAAAAAATCATATAAATTCAACAGTAGCTCAGATGGAAAAGATTTATATATTAAAATTGATCAGAAAAATCCAATATTTCCAATGGCACTGGTTTCATGCATGTTTGAGCAAGTTAACCTTGTTGTTCACATTAAAACATGATAATGCACTTAAATAAATAATAGTTTGGGTTTCAATTTGAATCTTTGATTCAAATGGGCTCAACCCCTTCTGTTTATAGATGCATTAGCCCAAAACACATGCATCTTACCATATCATGAGCATGCATCATATTGTTGCATTTGTTTGCTTATTGATTGTATCACCGGTGTTCTCCGTCTTAGGTCCTACTCTCGAGGATACTTCTGCGTATCCAACTGAAGAGCAGTACCCGACAACCACTCTGTCAGGCAAGCAACCATTGATCATTCCGATACAAACCCATCTTCTCGCTCCTGCTCTCTTTTACTGCATTAAGGCAACATCGTGTGAACTGCTACTTGCTGCGGTAGTTGAACCCTATTCCCTTGCATGACCTGTCATTGCGACAGTAAATAGTTGAAACCCACTAGCATGTGTAGGAGTTGTTTGAGCCATGTGATGTGTGATCCACCATGCTATTTGTTTATGTTTCCTGCTATGCTTAGAGTTGTGTCAGGTCTGGTTCATCTGGGAGATGGATCAGAGTGAAATGATCATACTCGGTAAAGAGAGGGAAGTGTGGAACATGTCTGGTAAAGGTATCGATGAAAGGTCATGTAGGAGTACGTGGTGGGTTGTTTCATTGGAACCGTCCATAGGACCCGAGATCTGTATGTGTGATACAAGTTACAGCTACTACCACGCATTGGGATCCGGGCGCTCCAAGCCCTCTCGGTTTATTAACTGCCATTGTCCTCTGTCCAGGAGTTGCAACTAGCTTCTGGTGTTTGTAGTTTTCTGGTGGTCGTGCACAGCGCTGACCCTCGGGGTGGGCTGTGATGCGATAGGTATGTGGCACGGTGTACCGGTCGCCCGTTTGGTGACTCGGGAACCCTGTACACATCATTTAGGGCCGTGAGCGACACCCCGGCCGGATCTCCCCATGGATGGAACCCAAATAGGCGATAAACCTGGACGAGAGACTTGTGTAGTTAGTCAGGTCGTGGCCAACACCCTCGCTGGGCTTCCGCTTGAAGGTTGCCGAGTACATGTCGAGTAAACGGCGATAAGCGGTGGAAGCGTGTGTGAAGAAGTACACCCATGCAGGGTTACCAATCTATTCGAATAGCCGTTGTTCACGGTGCGGACTACTTGGTTACTCTTACAGTTCATAGACAAGTTGATGGATACTACTAAAAGCCTCAAGACAAGTGTGAGTGTCATGGATGGCCCTTCCGTAGGATGACGGAAGAGGATCCACGATGGTGTATTGTTGTGGTGAGTAGAGGACTCGAGTACGTAGTATTATCTTGCAATCTGTTGAGAGTCGTAGTATAGGTTAGCCAAGAGTCAAAGCTTTCTTGCTGCTATGAACTCCACTACCCTTGTTGATAATGTTGCATGTATGATAGGTAATGTTGTAAGACTTGTTGAGTACCTTTGTACTCATGTTTGCTTAATAACTGTTGCAGAGGAGAACCCTGCCCCTTCTAATGGGTTCTACATAGACGTTGACGTCGACGAGTAGCTTGCTACCCAGACGGAGATCTGGAGCTTGTGAAGGGCCTTGTAGATAGTCAGGCTACACCAAGCCTGTTTTATTTTCCAAGTTGTCTGTACTCAGACATGTTAGCTTCCGCTTGTGCTTGTATGACTGTATGACTTGAGTGTTGGGTCATGTGTCCCCTACCTATATGGATATGTTATGTATGGCTCTTGGAGCCTCTTACATAAAGTACTTTGAGTCATAGAGTTTTGTTGTGATGCAATGTTGTATTTGCACATATTGAGCATATTGTGTGTATGAATGAATTGCTTGGTATGTGTGGGATCCGACACCTAGTTGTATTCCTTTGGTAGCCTATCTTACAGGGAAATGCCTCCTAGTGCTTCCAATGAGCCTTGGTAGGTTGCTACTACTCGGAACACGTAGGCTGGCCGGCATGTGTCCTTCTTCGTTCTTGTGTCTGTCCCTTAGGGGAAATGTCACGCATTGTTCCTTTAAGTTCATGTAGCTTGCTACGACTTGGGTTCATACGTTGATGACCGACACGTTCGTTGCTGGGTCATGGATGCCTGTCTCTGTAATTTAGTGCCACTTTTGGTTTATAACTAGCCATGTCGGCCCGGGTTCTCTGTCATATGGATGCTAGCGACACTGTCATATACGTGTGCCAAAATGTGCAAACGGTCCCGGGCCAGGTAAGATGGCACCCGTGGGGATACCGTGCGTGAGGCTGCAAGGTGATATGACGTGTTACAAGCTAGATCGGTGTGACTTAGGATCGGGGTCCTGACTTTCACCCACCGTGATCGAGAAGCTGCAAGTTCCTGATGGAGGCCTCGAAGAGACGGGCACGTTTCAGGGGGTCAGCCCAGGGAGAAGTCAACCGAAGGGGAAAGTCACGCTGCCCTTGACTTTTGGAAGTGATCTGAACTACAGGACGGAGAGGATCGTGTTCGATGTTGCCAAGATCCCCCTGCCTTACAACGGGATCCTTGGCCCCCCAGCGCTGGCCAAGTTCATGGCAGCATCACACTATGCCTACAACACTCTGAAGATGCCAGGGCCCGTGACGATCATCACCATCCCCTCCGATAAGAAAGATGCGCTCATTTGCGCTGACCAATTGTACCAGGAAGCAGTTGCAGCAACTGCCGCTACGGGAGCACTTGCTCCTGCCACTGGAGCCCCGAGAGGGACGAAGAAGAAGACCGGCGAGACCTCGGGCCCCCACTCCGGCAAGCACACCTCTTCGGAGTGCTATGCTCCCGTCGAGGACGTGCCAAAGAGCTCCACCGGAAAGAATAAGACCGGTGAGACTTCAGACACCCACTCCGGCAAGCGCACCTCTTCGGAGTGTCGCGCTCCCGCCGAGGACGTGCTAGAGGGCTCCACCGGCAGAAACAAGAGATCCAGGGCCACACCGCCGGGAACCAAGAAGGTTTCTGTCAAGGAGGACGGCACAGGAGGGGCTTTTACCATAGGCTCCGCCCTTGACGACAAATAGGAAGACGCGCTCATCACCTTCCTGCGGGCGAATGTCGATGTGTTTGCCTGGCAAGCATCCGACATCCCCGGCGTTCCCAGGGAGGTGATTGAGCACCACCTTGATGTCTGTCCTCATGCGCGGCCCGTGAAGCAGAAGGTCAGGAAGCAAGCTTTGGAACGGCAAGAGTTCATCACCGAGGAGATCCGAAAACTGGAAGCTGCGGGTTTGGTAAGAGGAGTGCTCCACCCAACGTGGTTGGCCAATCCAGTGGTAGTGCGCAAGGCAAATGGGAAGTGGAGGCTGTGTATTGATTACACAGATATCAATAAAGCTTGTCCCAAGGACCCCTTCCCGTTGCTGCGCATAGACCAGATTGTTGACTCCATGGCAGGGTGTGACCTGCTGTCATTCCTCGACGCCTACTCCGGGTACCACCAGATCTTCATGGCAAGAGAAGACGAAGAGAAGGCAGCATTCATCACCCCATGTGGTACGTACTGTTTTGTACGAATGCCTTTCGGGTTGAAGAGTGCTGGCTCGACGTTTGCAAGGGCAGTTCAGATTGGTTTTAAGCCCCAGCTCCATAGAAATATGGAAGCTTATATGGATGATATAGTGGTCAAAACCAAAAACAAGGCAACCCTTGTACCGGATTTACAAGAAACATTTGTGAACCTGCACAAGATCAACCTCAAGCTGAACCCTGAGAAGTGCGTCTTCGGCGTCTCGTCTGGCAAGCTTCTCGGGTTCTTTGTGTCGCAGCGTGGGATAGAAGCCAATCCGGACAAGATCGAAGCTATAGAGCAGATTGAAGCACCCAAACGGGTCAAGGATGTGCGTTGGCTTGCTGGCTGCGTTGCCGCCATGAGCAGATTCATTTCCAAGTTTGCCGAGCGCGCCCTCCCCTTTTTCAAGATTTTGAAAAAGGCGGGCCCAATGGAGTGGACGCTAAAAGCCGAAGCGGCATTACAAGATCTGAAGAGGTATCTTTCCTCCACGCCAATACTGGTTGCGCCTAGACCACAAGAACCGTTGCTGCTATACTTAACAGCAACAAACCAGGTGGTCAGCGCCGCACTAGTGGCGCAGAGAGAAATCGATGATGAGGTGATAGCAGCAACAGAGCCTGGTGCCACTCGTGCAGAGGCGACACGGCCGGTTGGAGTGCAGCCGAAGAAGAAAATGATGTAGTACCCGGTCTACTTTGTTAGATCCCTCTTGCAGGGGGCTAGATCAAGGTACTCCGGTGTGCAGAAATTGCTCTTCGGCCTTCTTATGGCCTCGAGGAAGCTGTGTCATTACTTCCAGGCGCACGAGATCACTGTCGTCACTCGCCTCCCTCAGCAACGGATATTGCACAATCCAGACGCGACGGGAAGGATTGTAGAGTGGGCACTGGAGCTGTCCAACTTTGGCCTCAAGTTTGAAAGTACCTCAACAATTCAGAGCCAAGTTCTGGCAGAGTTCGTCACAGAATGGACCGCAACGCCTGATGAAGAGGTCCAGGAAACTGCTCTCCCCGGCAAAGAGGCGAGTTGCAACTGGATCATGTACTTTGATGGGGCTTTCTCCTTACAGGGCGCCGGGACTGGCGTACTGCTGGTCGCACCCACTAGAGAGCACCTCAAGTACGTGGTCCAGATGCACTTCCCTAGGGAGGTATCAATGAACAACACTGCTGAGTACGAGGGGCTGCTTGCTAGTCTTAGGATCGCGGCAGACCTCGGAATCGGGAAGCTTATTGTCAGGGGCGACTCGCAGCTTGTCGTCAAACAAGTCAACAAGGATTACCAAAGCTCGTTGATGAAGGCCTACGTCGATGAAGTGAGAAAGTTGGAAGAGCGCTTTGATGGTATACAGGCGGAGCACGTTCCTCGAGCGGAGAACGACATCGCCGATTACCTATCAAAGCGCGCTGCCCTCAAGCTACCTGTAGAACCAGGTACCTTTGTGCTTCAGCTTTCTCAGCCATCCATTGATCCATCAACAGAGCAGAACAAGAGGAGGAAGTCAGGGCCCGGCAAGTACTTTCCCGCCGAGCTCCCCGGAGCCGCCGGCAAGGATGTTGCCGGAGACACTGAGCCCGCCGCTGGAGGGCTAACTCTGGCGGAGCGTCAAGCTTTTGCCATCGAGATGGCCACACCCTTGGCGGAGGAAATGCCTTTGGTCCTCGCCGTCGAGCCCCAGGCTCCAGCGTGGGCGTAGCATACCGTCTGATTCCTTCAGACTGGGGAACTTCCTGAGGAGCAGGAAGAAGCGGAGAAAGTAGCCCGTCGGTCTGCCATGTACCAGTTCGTCGATGACGTCCTGTACACAAGGAGACCGAACGGTGTGAAATTGAAGTGCATCCCTCGAGAGGAAGGACTGGAGCTGTTGGCAGAGATACATGGAGGCATATGTGGATCCCACATAGGGTCGAGAGCCCTTGCCGGCAAGGCATTTCGGCAAGGCTTCTTCTGGCCCACTGCCCTCCAGGATGCGACGGCACTGGTCACCAGGTGTGAAGCGTGCCAGTTCCATTCAAAGAAACTTCATCAACCAGCTCAAGCCCTCCAAACCATTCCTCTCTCCTGGCCCTTCTCGGTCTGGGGGCTCGACATACTGGGCCCTTTCCCCCGTGCTGTCGGGGGCTTTGAGTACTTGTACGTTGCAATCGACAAGTTCACAAAGTGGCCAGAGGTGGAGGCAGTAAGGAAGGTCATAGCTCAGTCAGCCGTCAAGTTCTTCAAGGGACTAGTGTGCCGTTTTGGTGTACCCAACAGGATCATCACCGACAACGGCACACAGTTTACAAGCCGCACCTTCATGCAATATACCCAAGACCTCGGCAGCAAGGTCTGTTTCGCTTCCGTTGCTCACCCCCGAAGCAATGGTCAAGCTGAGAGGGCAAATGCTGAAGTGCTGCGAGGACTAAGGACGAAGAACTTTGACAGGCTGCACAAGAGCGGGAGGTGCTGGATTGATGAATTGCCGGCAGTTCTTTGGTCGATCAGAATGACGCCAAATCGAGCCACCGGCCAGACGCCCTTTGCCCTGATATACGGGGCACAAGCAGTTCTCCCCATGGAACTCATATACGGGTCACCTCGAGTGCTCGCTCATGATGAGCTTGAGCAAGAGCAACTGCGACAAGATGACGCAATGCTCCTTGAGGAAGATCGTCTTCGGGCGGCTGTGAGAGCAGCACGCTACCAGCAAGCCTTGTGCCGCTACCATAGCCGCAAGGTCTGTGCCCAAAGCTTTGAGGAAGGCGACCTTATTCTGCGGAGCGTTCAATCGGCCAGGAATACGAACAAGTTGACGCCGAAGTGGGAAGGCCCTTATCGGGTAATACGAGTCACCAGGCCTGGCGCTGTCCGCCTGGAGACCGAGGATGCCGTTCCGGTGAGTAATTCCTGGAACATCGAGCATCTTCGCAAGTTTTACCCATAAGGCGCGGCTTGCCGGGCCCCCCGGCAAGCCACCCTTTTGTACAAGCCTTGCCGGCAAGGCATGTAACCCTTTGTACAAAGCCAGGCGCAGACCCTGAGCATAGATAAATGAAGCGCTGGCGCCCTAAGTTATAGCATGCATGCTGAGTCGAGTCTCGTCCTTGGTTAGGGTTGATAGTGCTTAGCGGCGGCTAACCCCTAGCTTAGAGGTCGAGTCTTTGTTTTCCCTCTATCCTCTTTGGTTCGCAGGACGCGCAGACATCCTTGCCGAAGCCACTTGGGGGAAGGGAAGAAGAACAGACCGGCTCCTAGGCCCCGGCAAGCCAGTGTTGCCGGAGGCTGCAAGGGCAAGAATTCGCCCACGGCAGATCAGGGTTGCCGGGGGCTGCAGCTTCAAATAAGTTCTTTATCCCTTATCATGCATTCCATTATGGATTGAGGTATGTGAAACCTCGTTCTCTTCCTTAAGCTACCGTGCTCCCATAACTCTAGGCCCTAGGTCTCGTTCCTGGGACAAAGTTTGGTCGTAGTCGCGGCAGCAGAAGGATGAAACGAGGAGCCTGAGCCCACTTCATCCCTGCCTCCGCCAAGGGCGTGAGAAAGGTCGAGCGAAGTAGGGAAATGGCAGGGCCTGTTTCCAGGCGAAGAAATGTTTATCTTAAAGATATCAGGGATTTACTCCCTGTTGTGGGTTTTTACCTACGAACAAATGACCCGGCAAACATTCCTTTTTCATTAAAAACATTCCATTCAGGTACAGTCCATAGGGAATGAAAAACATGAATAAGGGGATTACAAGTTTTAAACTTAACAGATGCCCGAAGGCTTACAGATTAAAAAGAGATAAGATGCCCGTAATGCCTTTCTTGCCCCTCTCCTCAGGAGGCAGGTCAAGGAGGCGAGAAGGGCAAAAGGGGCGCCTAGGCGAGCTACGGGTGGCAGAAGACACCTAGAAGGCATCTCGGCGGCCTCCCAAGGGTTGGACGGTGATGATGGCGCCGGAGGCAGAGCTCGAAGACGAGACGGCAGGACGTCAGTACGCGTCGAAGGCGTCGGTGCCCGCGTACTCCGACATGACGACCTTGCCGCCCGCCTTCTTCCTCTTCCTCTTCCGCAGCCTCCCTACGTCAGCCGCTAAGGAGACGGCCCCGAGAAGTTCAAGGAGCCGGCGACGCGGATGATGGGGTCGCCGGTGCCACCAGGAGCGGCGCTCGACACCTAGTCGGACCCGTCATCCTGCCGTCCACCACCCTCGTCGTCGCTGTCGCTGTCCTCCTCGTCACCCTCGTTCGAGGAGGAGTCTTCGTCATCAGAGGAGCTCTCCATGCAGCACCTCGTGCGAGTCCCGAGGTGCCCGAAGACCTTGACGGAGAGGTGGCCGTCCTCCATCAACTTGAAGTGGAGGGTGAGCCCATCTGTCAGGCTGTGGATGCGAGCGAACCTCTTCCATCCTTGGCGAAGATACATCACATGAGGGGCAGGGAAGTCGACGTGGGCCCGCGTGCCACTGATCCCACAACCCCTCATGTGCAGCCGCAGCGACTCCGGCGGATTCACCTCCATCTCCCGCGCAAATGGAGTCGGGAGACGAAGGCGATGGCGCGGCGACCCCCGCATCCTAACGAAGAACTCACAAGGGTCATATCCAACATGACCTTCCATTGGAGGAGGAGCTGCTGGCGGGGGCGAGGCCGGCGGGCCGCCCCGTCCTCCTCTTCCCCGAGCACCCCGGCCTCGCCCACGGCCCCGCCCCCTCCCTCTTCCCCTCGTGGCCGGTTCGGCCACCATAGGTGCAGGAGAAGGGGGGACGCGTTGTCGAGCAGCGATCCTCGCCGCCACCATTGAGGAGCCGAGGTTTTCTCTCTTCATGGCGGACAGAAGAGAGGAGCAGAAGCTGAAGGAGAAAGAAGATGGAGGAGTGCGGGGCGCCGTCCCCTCCCTCCGCCCTTTATAAAGGGGCGGGGCTGGAGCTCGACCACCCCACTCGGCCAATCAAGACGCAGAAGGCGAGGGGGGCTAGGACCGACCCGCCGCCCCAACCAGCGACGGCTCGGTTTCCCGCCTCCACCGCTCGCCACCTCGAACACATGGGAGGCATGTGGCGAACGTGCAGGACCGAAAGGACGGGTGAGGCGACCTCTCCCCACCCCGTGATCGTGGGGAGTGAACGCCTAGATGACCGCGCCTCGGCCCCATCCAGTAAGCGGGCCGCGCCTCCACGCTTCCCCCCGTTTACGGGGAAGACGCGGGCTGCCTCCCTTCGCATTTACTGCGACGTGACGCATGCCTGCGGAAACCACCCCACGCATGTCGCACACGTCACGCACGCCCCTCCACCCCGCGCCGCGCGCGCGGGTCGTGGGAGGCGCAGCGCGCGGAAACTTTACCACGGTGAAAACCGCCCCGCCTGCCCGCGCGCCGTTCTGGGCCTGGCCCAACAACGTGTCGCACTTATGTGTGGCCCAGTCCCGGGGGCTCCTGTCGATGTACAAAAAGAGGGGTGCACTTTTTGTACCCCTATGACTATGCACGAGTAGTCTGAGCCACGGGCACCACCACACCAAGCATGGCGAGGGAGGCGAACCGGGGCAAGACCGAAGCTTGATGGAGACTGGAGCAACACCAAGAACAAGACCACAAAGAGCAAAGGGACGAAGTGGCTCTCCCCGGCAAGATCCTTGCCGGGGCCAGCTCTGGCAGCCCCGGCAAGACCCTTGCCACGGCAGCTCGCCCCGCGCCTACGGAGCGAATCACCCTTGAGTCCACCGCCCCCATGGGGCGAGGATTCGGGAGATATCCCCGTGGTGGCATGCAGATCTTTGTGAAGACATTTAAGATCAGATACAAGTTAAGAAGACGACGACCCTTGGCGGGATCCCAGCCAAGGAGAACCACAAGGCCTCCGGCAAGCACCTTTCCGGGGATGACAGCAGGTGCCACGGCAGGACCCTTGCCGGAGCCCCGGCAAGGCCTTTGCCGAGGACGCCCGCAGGGCCACCATCAGGCTCGCACCAACCAGGTTTCCACCGACCCACGCAGCTGCCGACCCAACCAGCTGGACAGGCTCCTGCGTGGCAACCCACAGATCTTCGTGGAGACCCGTCGTTGTGCCACCTCAGCTGCCTGTCTGCCTACATGGCACCTCAGGCACCGCTGGCCAGGGCGTGTGTCAACACGAGGAGGAGCGGCGACGGACGAGACAGACATCTCCCCTCGTCCCCGATAAAGCAAGGACACCTAAGCTAAGCGCATTAAATGTGCCTTGTCCTGTAATGCGAGGGATAACCTCGCATCACTGTACCCTTTCCACCTCCTGTGTGCCACTGTGGCGACCCCTTTTTCCTATAAAAGGAGGCCCGAGGCGACCAGGAGGGGGATTCGGCTTTTTAGAACTCCTCGCGACTCTCTTGGAGCTCCTCACTAGATGAAGAACACAAACATATAATCCACCAAAGCAGGAGTACAGTTTTACGCATCTTTGCGGCCCGAGCCTGGGTAAAGGAACCGTGTCCTGACTGTTAGATCCGCTATTTTATCAATCCCGCGCCCCGCAACCGTAGTAGGGATTCTTGTGATCCCATAGGTGTCGATCCAAATACACCGACACCATGGGTCTGGAGTGAGCTCTTTTGCGCTTAGTGTAGGTGCTTAGGAAAATTCTTAGGTGCGTACAATGTGGTAGATCCATTGGAATGGAGGGCCGCCTTTATATGAGGGCAAACTGCGTTGCATTCACATCGTGCAGCCTCTTTTCCCGGTCCTCCACCCATTACTTCCCTCATGCATTAATTGAAGGAGGATGCATTGGCCGTTCAACATTTCGGGAACCGCTACTCCCTGATACGTCCAAAACGTATCTATAATTTCTGCTTGCTCCATGCCACTTTTGGGTGATATTGCTATGATATTCAAAACCTTTCTTGCAATGTAGTCAGCATTGGTTTGCGTTCATGGTCCTGTCAATCGCCCAGCTGTAATTTGTTTACCTCACATAGCTGTTTTATCGTCTTTTGGGAGAGAGACATCACTAGTGAACATCATGAGACTCTGGTCCATATTACCATCATTGATCACATCAACTATTTACTTTTTGTTACTATTTACTATTGCAAAAACTATCTATCACTACTATCATTGCTTTTAACCCTTTGTGAACTACAAGGCCGGAGGGATTGACAACCTCTCTGTACTCGTTGGGAGCAACGTTATTTGTATCTGTGTGCAGGTCCACGTTGATTGCTAATTGCGCCGTTAGCAATTGACACCTACTTGTTGAACCTAGGAGTCTCTGGGGATTCGATCCTTGGCATGTTTGCTAAGGGAAAACACTTCTACTTACTGCATCTTACACCTTCCACTTGGGGTAACCAACGAGGGGTTCGAGGCCCATCAAGGAGTATTTTCTGGCGCCGTTGCCGGGGACTCCACTCTTCAGGATAGGGGAGTTGCATGCTATCTTTTACCTTTGCTTTTTAGTCTTCTTAGTTTACTTTTCATTTTTGCTTCAGTTCCTTTTATCGAAAATCACAAAAAATTATTTACCTTTCTGTTTGTAGTCCTATCTGTTTAGCTAAACATGTTAGGATTTGGTGCTTTGAGGGAATCAGAAGTTTTATATTTCCATCAAAGGGATGGAGAAAATATGAAGAAGGCATGGGACAGAATTTCTGATGCACATAGGAGAATTATGCCTTGGATACCTATAAAAATTGTGCTCAGGAATTTTTACCATGGTATTTTTAAATGGTGTAAACACTCCCTTGACATTAAGCTGAGGGAGATTTCTTAGAATGTGATGAAGCTAGAGCTCTTGAAATTATACATGGTTTATCTAGTTACTTTGTTTATGATCATAACTTTGATACTGTCATGGATAGACTTGCTACCATTGAAAAGAGAATGGATGCTCTAGACTTGATGAAGGTAGAGAAACCCAAACCCAATAAGAAAGACATTTTGGAAATAGACAATGATTGGGAGCCTTTTGTTAGGATTAGCATCTCTAATCAAGACTTCCTTGCTTATTGTGATATTGGATCTATGGTTTCTACTATGCCAAAAATTGTTCATGATTCTTTAAAATTTAACATGGATAGATTACAATCTTATCATGAACACACTAATGGAGATATTTCTGAAATCCAGGGAAAAATAAAAGACGTACCGGTTAAATTAAAGGGATTGCAATGATTGATTTCTTCATCGTGGAGCCAAACCAAGGAAATATAGTGCTTGGGAGGGACTTCCTCCGAGCAGTTAAAGGCTTCATCGATATAGGTAAGGGACAAATCCGCTTACGCGGGAAGGCAAAAGGTGTGTACCCCTTTCCTAGAAGGAACAAGAATGAACTCATTGAGGAACCATTTGAAACGATTTATAACTTCGATTATTACGATGATTATTGATTTCTCTATGCATTATGCCTAGCTTAAAGGCATAAAAGAAAGCGCTTTTGGGAGGCAGCCCACATGAATAAAACTTTGCTTTTGTTGTGTCTTGATGTTGTTTACTGCTGTAGCATCATCATTGTATCTTTGCTTTTCATATTTGTGCCAAGTATAGCCTCTGATTGCTAGAAAGTTCAAAAGTTGTGAGGTGCTGTCCAGGAAACAGATTTTGTCCTTGGATAGAAAAATACGTATAAAATCACCAGATCATCTTTTTGGTCTGAATTTTTTCGACAGTGTTCTCTATATAATTGTCTTTCGTGCGTCAGTTCTGAGTTTTTTTATTTGAGTTGCAGAAGTATCCCGAACAGGTCAATTACTGCCTGCTATTCTGTTTTTCACAGATTCTGTCCTGTTTTGCCTTACCTTCACTTTGCAAATTAAGAACTTGCTTTTTCTTTGCAAAAACCTTTTGGCAATCTTGAGAAACAGTAGAACTTCAAGAATATCCTTATTTCCAGCAAGGTATAATTATTTTATTAAGGGTACTAACCTCGCTAATCAGATTATGATGAGTTGTGTATGAAGGGAGTTTTCAAGTGTGCGAGGGAAGATGATAAAAAGATTCAGGAGTGTCTAATGCTCAAGCTTGGGGATGCCCCCGTGCACCCCCAAGAAATATTCAAGGAGACTCAAGCGTCTAAGCTTGGGGATGCCCCCGTGCATCCCCTTCTCCATCAACATTATCAGTTCGTCTTTCGTTTCGCTATATTTTTATCACTTCATGTGTTATGTGCTATGCTTGGAGCGTCTTGCTTTTAGTTTTTTTTTCATAACAAGTCGGAACCCAGCATTCCTTTATGTGGGAGAGAAACACGCTCCACCTCTACCTAGAACATTACATAGAATTTTTATGTCTATCTATGATGTGTGTGTTCTTTGTCTTTTAATAGCTACTATCGTGCTCTGCTCTTAGTATTCATGCTTATCTTTTCAAGAGCTTTTATTTAGTTGGTTGCTTGAACTCTCTTTAACTACCATGCTCACCTTATTAAGAGAGTTTGCTTCCGTTACATTGGTTAATGTGTCTATGATAAAGATGCTACTTGCATGATGGTGCTTAGTAATTCAGGTTTTCTTTTGGTTAATCTCAAATAGCTGGGGGGGTTCCCAATGTGTTATTGGAGTACCAACTTGGTTTGTTTGCCTATGATGTGGTATGGTTTAGTAATATCTTCCTTCGAGAATTTATTTTGATTGACTTGGCGTATGCTCACGCATATTCAAGACTGTAAAGAAAGTCTGTCAAGCCTTAATGATCTTTTATTTCTGAGTAGCGATATAACTACCATGCCTGATTCAATATTGCTTTGTCGCTCTGCATGATTATGACCGTCATTGCTCTCTTAGTTGGTCACTCCCAGTCTTTTGCTAACCTCCACCTGCACTAAGCAAACTAACCATGCAATACATAGCTCATGGGAAAGTAGCCTAAAAACTATTGTGGTAAAGAATATGTTGCTTATGTATCTTATTTCTTATAAGTTGCTTGCTGAGCGGTAACCATGTTTCTAGGGACGCCATCAACTGTCACACTTTTGTTGAATATCATGTGAGTTGCTATGCATGTTCGTCTTGTCTGAAGTAAGGGTGATTTACCGTGGGTTGAATAACTATGCATATTGTTAGAGAAGAACATTGGGCCGCCAACCAAAGCCATGCATCATGGTGGAAGTTTTAGCTTGGACCTTAATCCTCAATCTCTTATGAGAATATGCTTATGCATTAAAGAGGAGTCCATCATCTATTTTCTATGTTGTCCCGGTATGGATGTCCTCAAGTTGAGATCTATCAAAAACGAGAAATCAAATGCGATCTATCTCCTTGCACCTTTGTACAGGTGGCATAGAGGTACCCCTTTTGTGACACTTGGTTGAAACATATGCAATGCAATGATAACCCATGGGAATCCGAGCTAATTAGGACAAGGAGCGAGCACTATTGGTATTCGACGCATGAGGCTCGCAACTTATAGGATGTTTTATGCATGACACATATGAAGTACTACTACCGTTGACACAATTGCTTCCATGTTTTCAAAATAAAAAGCTTTAGCACTTAACCTTTCTTTTACCTTTATGTTGAAGCACCAACTACTGAGAGCATGATTGTCATTCTGAGTGTAATGTGCATTGTCCCAAAGTAGCATTGTCTTTTGCATGATTGTGATATCGTTTATTCTAAAATGATTGTATCTAGTCATCACTTAAACCTTGAAGGTGCCCCTGCATTTATGTTTTGCATCACTAAAGGGGGCAAGCTAGATATCACTTTATCATATTTGCACATCATGTTCATTGCAAATCTTTTTTGATGTTTCAGTTTCATGTTGTAAAACTTTCAGTCATTTGTGATTTTCTCTTGAGGCAACTTAATTACTATAGAATCATTGTCTCGGTAAGCTTTTGTCATATGACTATGAGAAAGTCCTATATGGTTAATAGCATGTCACCACAGAAATTATTCTTGTTATCATTTACCTACTCGAGGACGAGCAGGAATTAAGCTTGGGGATGTTGATACGTCCAAAATGTATCTATAATTTCTGCTTGCTCCATGCCACTTTTGGGTGATATTGCTATGATATTCATACACTTCCATACACTTTTGATCATATTTGGACTAACTTACTAATCCAGTGCACCCCAGTGCCAGTTTCTGTTTTCGGATGTTTTTGTATTTCAGGTTTTCACGTTTCGAGAACTGCCCAGAAAAATCCAGAAAAATTATATAAAAAATCAGTGATCCGGAAAAAACACTGCGTCCGAAGGGCAGCCTGGGGGGCACAGGGGCTCCAGGCGCCCTGTGGGCGCCCCCCCCCCCCCCTGGGCCGCGCCGGGGGGCGCCTGGGCCCCCCGAGGCTCCCCCGGTGCCCTACTTTGGCATATATTTAAAGGACCCTCCGAAACCCTCAGAACAGGAACTCTTTTCGCGATCCCATCTCTGTTCCGCCGTCGCCGCCGCTTCCAAGATCGGGAGCACCAGGAGAACTCTTCCCGGCACCCTGCCGGAGGGGAGGATCATCACCGGGAGCTTCTCCACCACCATGGACGCCTCCCGGATGACTCGTGAGTAGTATCCCTTGGACCATGAGTCCATGACCAGTAGCTATGTGATGTTCTCCTCCCGTTCTTGTGCTTTACTAATTAGTCCTCGTGAGCTGCCCTACATGATCGAGGCACCTATGTAATCCTTATGCTGTTGCTATGTTGAGTTTGCTGGGGTCCGATGGATTATGAGATTATGTTCATATTGATCTTGAGTAATATATTTGATTCACCTCTTTTATATTTTAGTTCATAAGTAATTCTTGCATGTTCTCCGTTGTTATTTATTGCTTTGGCCGAGTAGTAGGTAGTGACTCCAAGAGGGAACGTTATGCTCGATTGTGGGTTCATGCCCCTCGATGACTAGCTTGAGTGACAGAAACATGAGTCTAGGGGATGTGCTGTTGCCACAAGGGGGAAAACAACGGTGCTTGTGCCCGCGGGTGCAAGGATTGTTTACTTTACGCAAGGTTCTTTTAATGCAGTTGTCTGTTGCATTGAGTTTACACTATGGGTGGGACTCGCAACTTAATACCAGCGAGATGTTCTGGATAGATATCTCAAGGTGGATGATTAGTAGTAGATATTGATGGATTTCGGTCTACTTACTTTGGCGTACTGCCCATGCTTTGAACCGCAACCTTTCTTGCAATGTAGTCAGCATTGGTTTGCGTTCGTGGCCCTGTCAATTGCCCAGCTGTAATTTGTTTACCTCACATAGCTGTTTTATCGTCTTTTGGGAGAGAGACATCACTAGTGAACATCATGAGACTCCGGTCCATATTACCATCATTGATCACATCCACTATTTACTTTTCGTTACTATTTACTATTGCAAAAACTATCTATCACTACTATCATTGCTTTTAACCCTTTGTGAACTACAAGGCCGGAGGGATTGACAACCTCTCTGTACTCGTTGGGAGCAAAGTTATTTGTATCTGTGTGCAGGTCCACGTTGATTGCTAATTGCGCCGTTAGCAATTGGCACCTACTTGTTGAACCTAGGAGTCTCTGGGGATTCGATCCTTGGCATCTTTGCTAAGGGAAAACACTTCTACTTACTGCATCTTACACCTTCCACTTGGGGTAACCAACGAGGGGTTCGAGGCCCATCACTCCCTCCCTCGTCTGCATTAAAGCCGTATCGGGAACTGCGCCGCCCGCTGTCAAATCGAATAGTACTGCACCGCCCGCTGCACGCCCGGCCGAACATGCCTCCTCGCCTCCATCAAACCCCTCCATTAAACCCGCATGCAAACTGAGAAACCTACTTCGGCCACACGTCCGTTCATGAGCGGGCCAGAATTAAACGCAACACCTGCCGAGCTCCTCCCGTCCGCCCTCAGTTTAAACGAGGCCAGATGCCAGCTAAGCTCCTACCGTATGCCCTCTATTTACACGAGCCCAGACAGATAGCGGGCAAGAATAGCACCCCTCTGCCGCTCCCCCATCTCCTCCTTCATCATTTTCTCCACTCTTCCGATGGCTTTCGAGGAGCCGTTCTCCGGCATATTACCCGGATGGATGGCCCGCCGAGCCCTCCGGATACGGGCGAGGCCACTCGGTGCTTCACCAACCTCGCTTGGCCCGATGGAGCTAGTTGCCGCCCCAAGCAGGCGCGTGGTTCAGCAACTCGCCGCTCCAGTTCAACTCGATGAGGAGTGGCGAGTTTCTCCATGCCGGCACGGCGGCGAGCACACCGGTATGGGCGTCGTCACTACCGCATCGTACCGCGTCACCAGTGTCTGCGGTGTCGTGCCTCCCGTGTCTGTTGGTGCGCCTCCCGTGCCTGCGGCAGCGCCATGCAGGCAGAGACAGAAGCCGGGTGCGTGGAGAGTGACGAGTCGGTGGCCAGCTTCTCCGTGTCCGCCGCCATCATCGAGGACAAGTAGAACATGGGAGGCCGCCGCCACTTGGGTTCCATGAAGGCCACCACCGAGGCAAGGACTGCGCATTCAAGTGGTTTCTTTGCTTCTTCGTCTCTTCTAAGGACCTTCGTCGACCCCGCAAAGTGTCTGCGGGACATGAGGAAGACAAAGGGATCCGCGGGCGGCCATTTAGATTATGTACTCCCTCTCCAGCTGACGGGAAATTTTTGTTCTAAGAATGAATAAATTGTATGTATCTATAACTAAAATAAGTCTAGATACATCCATTTCTAGGACAAGTATTTCCAGACGGAGGGAGTATTAATTATAGCAAGAGAGCCGGATTGGCACCGCCCAGTTCATATAAATGTAATGAAATCCATCATGTTTATATGAAGATCCGGCTTTTTTATACGAAATCCTTCATGCTTATATGAAATCAGTCTGTTTTTGCACGAATTTCATCTGGTTGGTTAGAGTTGTGAAAATGTATGCCGCTGGCGTTTGATGTCGTCCTCCGCGGAAGGAAGCGGGAGGAAATTTGTCGGCTGCCGTTGGAGATGCTATGCTAGAAATAATAGAGTGACATCCAATCCATTTGACTTAATTGCGTGTATGATTGTCCCTCTATAAAAAGTTAATTGCATGTACAGTGTACACGTTACTTGCAGGGTGGCTACAACTTCGTACAGAAAGTTAAAAAGAAACAAGTCCATCCTTAATCTTGTATTCTAAGTACTATGTGGGTTCCACTATCAGTACATTAGCGAAAAAAGTATATATTAAATAAGTAATATATAATATAAAAAACTAAAGTTAAAGACAGAATTCAAACTCATGTCATCGCGTTTCAAGCATCCGGCACTAAGCAATCCAGCACATTTTTGTTGTAGACCATGCTGGAGACATATCTCCATGTCTATTCTTATACTCCATATGTTCCTAAATATTTGTCTTTTCATATTTCAAATGGACTACCGCATACGGATGTGTATGTAGACATATTTTAGAGTGTAGATTCATTCATTTTGCTCCATATGTAGTCACTTGTTGAAATCTCTAAAAAGACAAATATTTAGGAACGGAGGGAGTAGAAAACAGAGTTGGTGGTGATGGTGTGCATGCCATCCTACAATATAGGCCATCGGATTTATATCTAACGGATAGGAAGAAAACTATGGAAATTTTGCAAAAATATACCCACACCCCTCTCCACGTTCGCAAATACGGCCTTCCCTCGTTCATCCTTTTCTCTCACAAGATAAACTACACGTACAAATGCATCTTGATGTTCCGTGCAACGCATGGGCATCTAGCTAGTTTCTTTCAAAATAGTTACTGCGATAATTGGGTTGAAGTAATATATTTTATGTCTGCCCCGAATGATTTCAGATTCACTAGTAGTAACAAAGAAAAGGTTGCCTTGTTAATTAACAGAAAACAGGGTGAAAACTATCACATGAGGCCGGTAAAAATGAGGCACACTGGGTTTAGCATCATCGTCACTACAGCTGTGCGCGCGCGAGAAGTCTACATATCGAGGGGGCTACTGAGTGAGGCACAGAGACACAATGTTCGAGAGAGAAACCAATTGACATATTACGATCAGATCGAGTTGTCACCCTTCTGCTGTCATTGTTGGGGTGGGGGAGGGGGAGAGAAAGACGTATCGAGAGTGTGCGCGGTAGGCACAGAGGCACAACTAGCAAGTGTGTGTGTATGTGTGTTTGAAAGAGGAGTAGATAGATTACTATCAAGATCGAGGTGCCGCCCTACTCCTTCGGTGTCGGGTAGTGTGTGTGCGTGTGTGTGTGTGTGTTTGAGAGAGAAGCCAGTCGATAGATTTGTATCAAGATCGAGGTGTCACCCTACTCCTTTGGTGTTGGGAAGTGTGTGGGTGTGGGTGTGTGTGTCGGGGGGGCAGTGACACTTACATATCCCTACTCTTATAAAAAAACAGAGTTGGTGATGATGGTGTTCCTGCCATCCTGCAATATATGCCATCCGATTTATACCCGACGGATAGGAAGGAAACTGTGGCAATTTTGCAAAAAGATACCCACACCCCTCTCTGCATTTGTAAATAAGGCATTCCCACGTTCATCCTTTTCTCCCACAAGATAAACTAGTCATACAAATGCATCTTGATGTTCGGTGCAACGCATGGGCATCTTGCTAGTAGGGAGAAGGATTTTGTGTGACACATATCTAGATATATTAAGGGATAGGTAGATAGCATTTGTGCGAGGCATACTTAAAGCATCACGAAGATAAACAAAATTGTGTGCATGCAAGTTCCGGAAAAAATGAAGCGAGAAACAATGTGTGTGTGTGTGC
>LR738711.1:339863706-339873940 GCA_902687465.1 Secale cereale | reverse complement strand
AGAGAGAGAGAGAGAGAGAGAGAGAGGGAGACAGAGAGGGAGAGCAAAATCTCAAAACAAAAGGTGCTCTGTTGGAATCTCATTGTATGTATTCATATGGTTCCGGAACTCGAGTTAACCTTAGGCATATGTGTGAGAGACATTATTATACTTTGAGACATTAGTGGTTGTGGGTGGGCGGAATTAAAGGGGTGGGCGTGTTCGACAGAGAGAGCATGTGTGTTTCTGTGTGAGAGACTTGTAGGATGGGGTAGAAAGACAAATTCTAACCTTCACGGAGGGAGAGAAATACACGAAGTGTGCGTGTGTGATCCCGATGCCCACAGGGAAATGAGATATGTATGCGTGTGGGAGAGATTTCACAATTCATTCATGTATCACTATCTAGCGATCGTGGACGTGCATCGCTTGAACATAAATCAATGTCTACTTCGTATCGTGGCCAAACGTACAATATCGATTCAACGTTATAAAGATTGGACACTCACATAGCACATTTTTTTCTATTTAAATAAACATTTTCAGTTGTGCATGCCAAAGTTACAGTGATGTTTCTTCAAAGAACCAATGTAGCTATCATGTACATGCACCATTGTTACTCTTACATTCAAAATCATTAGTCTTGGATGATTTAAGGTTCTATTATGAAGTAATATATGTAATATTCATATATGAATTCAACGGGTACGCATTTTATGAAATGGAGGCTATGTAATCATATGAGGTAACACTTTGGGTCCACGGGCCATTAATGGGTATAAAGCGATACACTGTTCATTACAGGCCGGTTTCACCACGGGCCATTAATGGGCCAAGAGTTACAAAGGGACTCATATGGGCTAAAATACGTCATGGGCCATACATGGGCCGGAAGTTAAAATGGGCTGGAATTATATTGGACGGCCCAGATGACGCTACAAGGCCTAATTCGGATAGGCCGTAAACGGGCCCTGGGTTAGCGGGCTGTAAATGGGTTATATGCGAACATGCCGTTAACAGGGTTGCCATGAGCCGGGCCGCCACCTTTTGACCAAGTCAAACGGGCCGGCCTTTTCACAGGAATGGGCCTCTGTTGGGCCGTGCAACGTGTTGATGTATCATAGGCGCTTTGGGTCCAATGAGTGGATGACATCTGTCCCAACGGTGAGTCGACATGTGTTTCCTCCAGCCAATGATGATTTTACACGTGGAAAATCCCCATTGGTCGGGGCTGTTAACAGGTTATGTCAGGACCCCGATCCTATGTCACACTGATCTAGCTGTAACACGTCATATCACTTTGCGGCCTCACGCACGGTATCCCCACGGGTGCCACCTTACCTGGCCCGGGACCGTTTGCGCATTTTGGCACACGTATATGACAGTGTCGCTAGCATCCATATGACAGAGAACCCGGGCCGACATGGCTAGTTATAAACCAAAAGTGGCACTAAATTACAGAGACAGGCATCAATGACCCAGCAACGAACGTGTCGGTCATCAACGTATGAACCCAAGTCGTAGCAAGCTACATGGACTTAAAGGAACAACGCGTGACATTTCCCCTAAGGAACAGACACAGGAACGAAGGAGGACATATGTCGGCCAACCTACGTGTTCCGAGCAGTAGCAAGCTACCAAGGCTCATTGGAAGCACTAGGAGGCATTTCCCTGTAAGATAGGCTACCAAAGGAATACAACTAGGTGTCGGATCCCACACATACCAAGCAATTCAATCATACACACAATATGCTCAATATGTGCAAATACAACATTGCATCACAACAGAACTCTATGACTCAAAGTACTTTATTTAAGAGGCTCCAAGAGCCATACATAACATATCCATACAGGTAGGGGTCACATGACCCAACACTCAAGTCATACAGTCATACAAGCACAAGCGGAAGCTAACATGTCTGAGTACAGACAACTTGGAAAATAAAATAGGCTTGGTGTAGCCTGACTATCTACAAGGCCCTTCACAAGCTCCAGATCTCCGTCTGGGTAGCAAGCTACTCGTCGACGTCAACGTCTATGTAGAACCCATCAGAAGGGGCAGGGTTCTCCTCTGCAATAGTTATTAAGCAAACATGAGTGCAAAGGTACTCAGCAAGTCTTACAACAGAACCTATCATACATGCAACATTATCAACAGGGGTAGTGGAGTTCATAGCAGAAAGCCAGCTTTGACTCTTGGCTAACCTGTACTACAACTCTCAACAGATTGCAAGATATTACTACGTACACGAGTCCTCTACTCACCACAACAATAAACCACCGAGGATCCTCTTCCCTCATCCTACGGAAGGGCCATCCACGGCACTCACACTTGTCTTGAGGCTTTTAGTAGTATCCATCAACTTGTCTATGAACTGTAAGAGTAACCAAGTAGTCTGTACCGCGAACAACGGCTATTCGAATAGATTGATAACCCTGCAGGGGTGTACTTCTTCACACATGTTTTCACCACTTAGCGTCTGGACACGACATGTGCTCGGCAGACTTCAAGCGAAAGCTGGCGTGGGTGTAGACCACGACCTAACCAACCACGCAAGTCTCTCGTCCATGTTTATCGCCTATTTGGGTTCCATTCGTGGGGAGATCCTGCCGGGGTGTCGCTCACGGCCCCAAACGATGTGTCCAGGGTTCCCGAGTCACCAAACAGGCAATCGGTACACCGTGCCACGTGCCTGTCGCATCACAGCCCACCCCGAGGGTCAGCGCTGTGCACGACCACCAGTAAACTACAAACACCAGAAACTATTTGCAACTCCTGGACAGAGAACATGGGCAGTCAATAAGTCGAGCGGGGTCATATTTCAGGGCCCAATGTGTGGTAGTAGCTGTAACTTGAACCACACATATAGATCTCAGGTCCTATGGACGGTTCCAATGAAACAACCCACCACGTACTCCTACATGGCCTTTCATCGATACCATTACCAAACATGTTCCACACTTCCTTCTCTTTACCAGTACGATCATTTCACTCTGATCCATCACCCAGATGAATCAGACCTGACACAACTCTAAGCATAACAGGCAACATAAACAAATAGCATGGTGGATCACACATCAAGCTGGCAATGGTTAACCATTACCCACGTCCCCGTGGGTAATTACTCTATTAGGGGACGGGGATGTGCAAGCTTTAATACCCACGGGGAAGCTTGTGGGTCAAATACCTTACCCAGCATGCACGACGGCGATGGGGACAGGATAGCATTACCCATACCCGTTACCCGCCTTACCCGTGAAGGCCTTACACCGGGCCTCAAAAATTAGTAGAACCCATGTAATTACCACCCTTACCCACCGATATTTTCACCATCCCACCCCTTTGGCCAAATATCCCGAAGAAAACCCTAACCTAGACATAACGTACTATTTATTATGCTAAAATACTATATTTTTCTACTGAAATGCAATCTGATGTTGTTGTTGATTGTGTGTATGGGTTTCCCCACGGGTATAAAAAAACCGACGGGGATGGGGATGGGAATATTTTTATCCCCGCACACGGGTATGGGGACGGGGACGGGCATGGTAAGGTTGTCGCGGGGACGGGGATGGGAGTCCAATACCCGCCTCGGTAATCCCCATTGCCAGCCTGAATCACACATCACATGGCTCAATCAACTCCTACACATGCTAGTGGGTTTCAACTATTTACTGTGGCAATGACAGGTCATGCAAGGGAATAGGGTTCAACTACCGCAGCAAGTAGCAGTTCACACGATGTTGCCTTAATGTAGTAAAAGAGAGCAGGAGCGAGAAGATGGGTTTGTATCGGAATGGTCAATGATTGCTTTCCTGACAGAGTGGTTGTCGGGTACTGCTCTTCAGTTGGATACGCAGAAGTATCCTCGGGAGCAGGACCTAACACGGAGAATAACGGCGATACAATCAATAAGCAAACAAATGCAACAATATGATGCATGCTCATGATATGGCAGGATGCATGTGTTTTGGGCTAATGCAACTATAACCAGAAGGGTTTGATCCCATTTGAATCAAAGATTCAAATTCAAACTCAAACTATTATTTTTTAAGTGCATTATCATGTTTTAGAGTATACAGCAAGGTTAACTTGCTCAAACATGCATGAAACCAGTGCCATTGGAAAGATTGGATTTTTTTTGATCAATTTTCATATATAAATCTTTTCCATCTGAGCTACTATTGAATTTATATGATTTTTTGAAGTTTAAAGCATTTTCTGGAATTTCCTGAATTGTTTTTAAATCAAATAATCCCAAAAAATCCTTTACTGCGTCAGCATGACATCATGCTGACGTCAGCCAGTCAACAGGGCGTCCAGGTCAAATCTGACCAGTGGGTCCCACTGGTCAGTCTCTCAGTACTAACTAAAAAGAGCTTAACACTAAACTAAAAGTTAACAGGGTTGGGCCCCACATGTCACTGGCTCACTAAACTAATGACAGCAATTAGTACTTAATTAAAAACCTAAACTGAACTTAGTCAACGACCGGCCCCACATGTCAGTGACACCGGGGGGTCAAACCCTTGGTCAAACGGGGCTAACTCGCCGGCGTTTAGCCGCCGGCGAGGCCAAACGCGGTGGTGAGGTGCGGGATTTGTGCTCCGGCTGCCAAAACAACGGCGGAGCATGCCTACGCGCAGCTGGGAGTGAGCCGCGTCGAGTGGTGGTGGTGGCTGGCCTCGGGGTCGCCGGAAACGACGCCAGCGACGAGTCCAGCGGCTGCCGGAGTTCCGGCGAGGTCGAACTCGTCGGTGCGGTGCTCGTAGAAGTGCGTGGAGTGATCCTACAGCACCTACACAGGACGGTGAAGCTGGTGGGCACGATGGCCGGGCCGTTAAATGGCCGGAGCCTCGTCGGCGACGAGCTCCGCGGCGGCGCGTGCAGGTGAGCCTCATGCGGTGCGTACGGTGTAGGAGAGAACTAACGGAGAGGGGGAGGACGGAGCTGAGCTCACGGCGGTTGCAGTAAACGTCGAGGCGGGCTCTGGGACGGTCGGAGCTGAGCGGGGCGACGATGGGGATCTCTGCGGCCAGAGTTGGGGAAGACGGGGTCGGGGGCGACTCCAGAGCGGGCGAGCGCTTGGGGCTCAGCCTGCTCGACGTAGTCGATGACGACGGAGCGGACGGACACGGTGACGGAGCTCGGGGACGGCGGTGGACGCGGCTATCACGACGGCGCGAGCGCGGCAGCGTCGGCCATGGTGCGGGGAAGGCGAGGGAGAGGAGCTGGGGAAGGTTGAGCGTGTCTGCGAGCTTGGGGGGAAGTGGGTGGTCGATCCCGCCCACCAGAATGGCGAGGGGAGGAAGCAGGGCGGCGGGCAGTTGCGTGGCACGCGCTGCGGCCGCCGTCGAGCACCTGCCTGCCTGCCTGGCCGAGCCAAGCAGCTCGGTGGAGCGGTGGCTGGGCTGGGCCGGTAGGTGGGCCTGTTAGTGGCGCCAGGTAAGTTTTCTTCTTCCTATTTTTTTCTATTTACTTTCTGTTTCATTTCTTTTGCAACTTTGTTGAATTAATAAAAAATGCTAGAACATTTTTATAGCTCATAAAACTAGTCATGCCCACTGTATATAATATGAACAGTATGGAACATTTTAGTTTATGATTATTTGGGCACACAAAATATTTTATAGCATTTAAATGCCCAAATGCAAATACCATAAGAATTAATCCAGAGACCTTAGGTGTCCTAGAAAATTGTGCACCATTTTTGGCAAAGGTTTAAGACCAAGGCAGAAATGATGAACATTTTTTAAGGGCATTTTGGGTACATTGGAAAAGATTTTATTAAACCCTAGTTGTTAGAAGAGGGGTGTTGGGGTTTCTGTCATTCCCATTTCAATTTTCTTTGGAAAGTAAACATGATGCACACTCTAGCTAGTCCTAATGCAAGCACTGACTAGGGATGTGACGGGTTATCGGATCCAAAACCAGACCCGGTAGCATAACGGCGACCCGTTACGGTGGATGCCACATGTCGGTCACCCTTGACGAAAGCACTTTTGTGACGCGCGATTTATCGTCATGCAAGTGGACACTTCCGTGATGATAATTTTGATAATGTCATGGAACACTTCTACGACAGCACGGGTATGACTATCTTGATTCTGTCATAAATTTGTCATGGATGTACATGCATGACAGAAAACGTGACCTACTATGACAAACACGTATCATCACGAAAGTGTATTTTTTTTTTGTAGTGTCAGGTCCATAGTTATTACCTAGATGGCTTCTTCTCTCTCTTTGGATCTCAATACAAAGTTCTCCCCGATCTTCGAGGAGATCTATTCGATGTAATCTTTTTGCGGTGTGTTTGTCGAGATCCGATGAATTATGGGTTTATGATCAAGATTATCTATGAACAATATTTGATTCTTTTCTGAAATCTTTTATGTATGATTTAAATATCCTTGCAAGTCTCTTCGAATTATCGGCTTGGTTTGGCCTACTAGATATATAGTTCTTGCAATGGGAGAAGTGCTTGGCTCTAGGTTCAATCTTGCGGTGTCCTTTCCCAGTGAAAGCAGGGGCAGCAAGGCACGTATTGTATTGTTGCCATCGAGGATAAAAAGATGGGGTTTATATCATATTGCTTGAGTTTATCCATCTACATCATGTCATCTTGCTTAAGGTGTTACTCTGTTCTTATGAACTTAATACTCCAGATGCATGCTGGATAGCGGTCGATGTGTGGAGTAATAGTAGTAGATGCAGAATCGTTTTGGTCTACTTATCACGGACGTGATGCCTACATACAATGATCATGCCTAGATATTCTCATAACTATGCGCTTTTCTATCAATTGCTCGACAGTAATTCGTTCACCCATCGTAGAAATCCGCTATCATGAGAGAAGCCACTAGTGAAACCTATGGCCCCCGGTCTATTCTCATCATATTAATCTTCCATCAACTATTTACTTTACTTTGCATTATTTACTTTCAATCTCTATATCAAAAATACCAAAAATACTATCTTATCATATCTATGAGATCTCACTTTTGTAAGTGACCGAGAAGGGATTGACAACCCCTTTTATCGCGTTAGCTGCAAGGTTCTTATTTGTTTGTGCAGGTACGAGGGACTCGCGCATTGTCTCCTACTGGATTGATACCTTGGTCCTCAAAAACCAAGGGAAATACTTACGCTACTGTGCTACATCACGCTTTCCTCTTCGAGAGAATACAACATAAGCTCGATAAGTAGCAGGGGCATGTGGCAGACAAACGGACCGCGTATTCGGATTCGTCTCGTCGTTCTGAGCAACTTTCATATAGAAAACATTTTCATCAGAACTACGGTTCATTTTCTATGATTTTCCAAATTTTAAAGCATTTTCTGGATTTATTTAATTATTTAAATCAAACATTATCCAGAATATTGAAAGGTGATGTCTGCATGACATTACGATGACGTCAGCACGTCAAACCCAGCTGACCAGAGTCAAATCTGACATGTGGGTCCAATGGGACCCACTGTCATAGACTGAGACTAATATGTTTATTAGATTATAAGTTAATTAACTAATTATCAGAGTTAAATTAGTTAATTATTAATTAATTAACACATTTTTTATTTATTTTTTATAAATCCGCTTTGGGGGGCTGGGCCCACATGTCATAGGGCCCGGGGGCCTAAGCGGGCGGTAGTTAATTGGGCGGGCACCGGGCGTGAACGAAATGGGTGCGGGCGCCCACCCGAATGGACATGACTGGGCGCCGCCCCAGCACCGGTGCCGGGCGCCAGAGGTGGTCGCCGGCGGGCGCGGATGGACGGGCGCAGCCCGAGCTCGCTCGGACGGTGGAGCACCCGCAAGGGGGCGCGGGGCGGCCAGCGGAGGCCGCTGGCAGCAGCGGCGGTAACGCAGCGGGGGCGCAAAGGCAGCGGCAGCAGCGGGCAACGTCGGCGAGGGGCGGAGTGGGCACAGAGGCGACGAGCGGGACAACGCGGGAGGAGCGCCGTGGGAATGGCGGTCGCATCCACGCAGCAGTTGTCTGCGGCGGCCGTGGGCGGCGGCAGGCGGGTCGCGTGGACGCCGACGAGTGAGGGAGGTAACGGCGCGTAGTAGCAGGGGCGAACGGGGTCATCAAGCGGGGCTGAGGCGGCTGCGGGGCGTGGCTGGGCGCGCCGGAGCGCGGGGCTGCTGGCATGGTCGGGGTGGTGGCCGACCGCGGTCGGGGACGACGCGGGCAGCGTGGCCGGGCGGGCGCCGTGCGCATTGGCCGCGGGCGCAGTCGGTGAGCGCGTGGGGCACGGCCGGAGCCAGGAGGACAGTGGAGGAGAGGAGGGGAGGGGAGGGGCTCACGGGCGTGTAGAGGAACGGGGGCGGCGAGGCGTGAGGTCGGCCATTGGGGAGGGGCACGAGGACGGGACAACGACGGTGGCGGTGGCGAGGGGCGTCAACGTCCTTGGTGCGATGAGGGCGAGGTAGGCAGCGGGGCGCCAGCGCGTAATCCAGATCGAGAGGGACGAGGGAGAGAGGGGAACGTGGGAGGAATGGGAGGTTAGGTCACGGGGGGAGTAGATGTAGGCAGGGGTGGGCCGGCCTGCTGGGCCTTGGTCCAGTTAGGCCAGGGTCCAAGGGCCCCCCCCTTATTTCATGTATTCTATTCTGTTTTATTGTTTTAATTTAGTTTTTTAGCTACTGTTTAATTGGTTTAGGGCCCTTAAGCACTCTATAAAAATGTTGGGTCACTACCATAATTTGTTATGGAATATTTACCACATGATGAACATTTTAGTTTTCATGTTTGAGCAAGTTTTGAATCTCATTTAGCATTTGAATTTGAATTTGACTAGAATTTGAAATGAGATATTGATCAAAGTGATTAAGCATTGTTTTATCATAATGATTAACTTAACCCCAAGGGTTACTATAGTATCATTACATTGGGGTGTTACACCGCCGGAGGCATCATATAGAGTCATACTTTGTTCTCATATCGAGTTGTAAGTAAATAAAAGTGTGATGATCTTCATTATTAGAACATTGTCCCATGTGAGATTATAAATAAAAGAGGCCAAAGAAGCCCAAATAAATAAAAAAGGCCAAAGAAGCCCCCAAAAAGAGGCCAAAGAGCCCAAAAAAGAAAAAGAAAAAAAAATAAGAGAAAAATAGAAGAGGGACAATGTTACTATCTTTTTACACTTGTGCTTTAGAATAGCACCATGTTTTTCATGATAGAGAGTCTCCTATGTCATCACTTTCATATACTAGTGAGAATTTTTCATTATAGAACTTGACTTGTATATTCCAACGATGGGCTTCCTCAAATGCCCTAGGTCTTCATGAGCAAGTAAGTTGATGCACACTCACTAGTTTTATTTTGAGCTTTCATACACTTATAGCTCCAGTGCATCCGTTACATGGCAATCCATACTCACTCACATTGATATCGATTGATGGTCATCTCCATAGTCCATTGATTTGCCTAGTTGATGTGAGACTTTCTCCCTCCTATTGCCTATCACCACCTTCTATTCCACCCAAAGTGCTATGTCCATGGCTCGCGCTCATATATTGCGTGAAGAGTTGAAAAAAGGCTTGAAAAAGTAGAGTATTAAAGCAATTGCTTGGTTGACATCGGGATGGGCATGAGGGGTATCTTGTGTTTAGAAAAGGGAGCATAAGGACTATATGACTTTGTAGGGATAATTTTCTTTAGCCAAGTTATTTTCAAAGCTTCATAGATTGCTTTTGGTATGCTTGAAGTATTACTATTTTGATATTGATAAACTTTTATTGGATCTGAACATTCATGCCACGATAAGGAAGAATTACATTGATAAATATGACAGGTAGCATTCCACATCAAAAATTATGTTTTTATCATTTACCTACTCGAGGACGAGCAGGAATTAAGCTTGGGGATGCTTGATACGTCTCCAACGTGTCTATAATTTTTTATTGTTCCATGCTATTATATTATCTGTTTTGGATGTTTTATATGCATTATTATGCTATTTTATATTATTTTTGGGACTAACCTATTAACCTAGAGCCTAGTGCTAGTTTATGTTTTTTCCTTGTTTTTGAGTTTCGCATAAAAGGAATATCAAACGGAGTCCAAACAGAGCGAAACTTTACGATGATTGTTGGCGAGCTAGCCCATCTCCGGGGTCGCATGGACAGTCATCACTTTGACCAACAACAAGAGGGAGGTTGTATGACCAAGGTGGATTATTCTTGGTCCGTTTTACGATCCATCTTGGTGAGATATATGCCTCTCTGGACCACCAACTTAAAGTGTG
>LR738711.1:339798085-339847388 GCA_902687465.1 Secale cereale | reverse complement strand
ACACACACACACACACACTCGCTCGAAACCCTAGCAAAGTCCCCGCCACCGCTCCCGCCGCCGCCGTCACAAGGCCTCCATTGTCAACATCTGCTGGTTTGCCCATGTAGCTTACCCACCGATCTCCATACCCAGGCCGCCCTGAGTTTCTTAGATGACGCCTGCCAAACGCCCCCTTTTTCCACAGATCCCCATCCCCATCCCCCACTCTAGAGCGTCGCAGTCTAAGCCCGGCTACGATTCCCGTGGAGCTCGAGGAACAACTGGCCCAAAAGAAGTGTATAGTCGTCTCTTCGCCTGACGTCGCTGGGGAAGCTGACGACCATTAATAGCGGCAGGCACTCAAGCAGGAGGCTAGAGTATGCGGGCATGTCTCGTCCGCCGGCTACGACATCAAGGTCATCGACAGTGACGCCCTAAGGCTGGTTGTGTCACGGGTTAAGTGGCCCACCCCCAACCCCTCGGGTTCAACCGCCGTCGATCTCATCCATGGCCCCGCCGCTGATCTCCTGTGGCTCGCCGTCAACAATTTGCCATTCTACATCGCCATCGAGCCCCTTTTGTCATTTCTGAAGGACACGTTCTGCGACGCTGGCTTGGGATCCAAAGCTTCCAATTCAGACATCATCGATGGCGACCACTAGGACGGCACCCTCTCTGGCTCTTCCAAAGGGAAAGAGCCCATCTGCTCTTCCAAGGGGAAAGCACCCGTCTGCGACATCAGGGAGGGCACCCTACAGCCGTGCTCTTCCAAGGGGAAGGAGCCCATTTGCGACAACATGGAGCGCATCCAGGGTCCGCGCTCTTCCCACGGGAACGAGCCCATCCTTGACAAGTGAGGAAACCCATGATTTGTTTTGTCATGCCTCTTCACAGGGGAAACCCATGATTTGTTTTATCGAGTCCCTTTTGTAGTGTAGTGAGAATATGTCCAGTTTTAATTGCTATATCTGGTTGTTTGCAGTATGCCTTGTTTATTTCAGTTGTTCATAATGTGATGCTCTATATGTGCAATTGTTTAATGTGCGGTACATTTCATCAATCCAGTTTTAAACATACCTATAGGAATGCATATATTTGCTTGTTGTTAATCCTATTATAGCTAGCATATGCCTCTTTTAAAGTTTTTTGATTATTCAGTTGTTTGTAGTTAGCATATGTTCAGTTTCAAATGCTATCTTTGGTTGTTCGTAGTATGCCTTATTTATTCCAATTATTCACAACGTGATGTTCTATATGTGCAAGTATGAACTGTGTAGTTCAATTTCATCAGTACCAGTTAATGTCTAAATATGCAATATATCTGAGGCTACATAGCAACATGCACTGTACTTAATGTCTAAATATGCAATCCTAGGCTACATAGCAACAAGGAAGAGTGTTACATTAATGTTGTAATGATGTCTAGATATACGTAGAAGAGCAGTAGCAGCAACAGCAACAACAGAACCCTGTTTGGATACTCAACTTAGCTAGAGGTTAGAGTTAGTTTCTAGCTCATTACTAACCCTGAACTAACTCCATCCAAAGAGTTGTTTGGATGACAGGGTTAGATTGACAATAAATGCACTAGAAGAACTAGCTCCAATTAGCACCTCTTGGGTTGGATACTAGTTTTTTTGGGTGGGTTATAAATGTAACTAGCTCAAACTAGCCCTCTTGTTTAGATATACTTTAGGGCTATTTGAGCCCGAACTAGCTCAAACTAGCCCTCTTGTTTAGATATACTTTAGGGCTATTTGAGCCCGAACTAGCTCAAACTAACTGTAACCCATGGATACAGCAGCAGATAATTTGTAAGAATGAACTAAACTCCTTCCGGCCCATAATATAAGATGTTAATTCATCTAATATGTGAATATTGGATGTTATAAGATACTCCCTCTGTTCCTAAATATTTGTCTTTTTAGAGATTTCAAATGGACTACCACATATGGATGTATATAGACATATTAGGAAAGAGTGTTGTACTACATCATTGTGCAATTGTTGTTTAGCTTCTAATGTTAACTTGGTTCTTCTAGGTACATATGTCATTGGTAAAGATCCGTGTTTCGGCCCTTTCTGTGTATAGGGCAATGAGATATCGATGAACCATCATCAAGTGAGGAAGTTGATAAAGATTGTTAGTAAAACAGTGAACTGCGGGATGGTAAGTAAGAACTATGTAGCCTTCCTTTTACTGCCAATAATGAGTTGTGTTAGATGACAATGTCTGAATCTTTTTCCTTTGCAGTGGTTGCCAAAACAGTTTACTCAAGATTACCTCTCAATCTACATGATTGGTGGGCATGCAAAGGTTGAAGTATTTCTACCAGAACACGATGATTATCTAGATGTTTTCATGAAGACCGTGAAGGATTGGCGGTCGGCCATCACAAGGGGTTGGACTAGAGTCGTGCGTGCCTTCTGCATGGAGGAGGGCACAATATGGGCATTCCGCTTCACCTTGCTCAGCAACCAAAATATATTTCGCCTCTTTCTTTACCGTCTTTAATAGTACAAGTATACAACTGTGATTCATCATTCTTTATTTGGTTCTTATGTAATTCTTGAACATATGTACCTATGAATCGAATAATGCATTAGTTGTTTGAACCTGATGGATATGAATAAAGCTGTAGCATACATTCAAATTCAAATCCAAATCCGGTACAATCTGGAAAAGCAACAATTAAATTACGGTGAAATTACGCTCTCCAGGTTGTTACAGCACACACGGTTGGTAAAACACAAACGTTTGCGGTATGCACCATAATCGGAGATGGTTCACAGAGAGGAAATGTATGCAAACATGCACACAGTTGTTGTTTGCAAAGCGTGTGCGATGTCAGACAATATCACAAACGGTGCGGGCAAACTAAACGTTTGTGTTAGTTGCCTTGTCGTACACGATTCGCAACCATGAACTGTTTCTGATGAAGTATGCATCGTAAACGTTGCACCACAGAATAGCATGTGCGATAGTTGTCGTGTACGACGATGTTACGACGGTCCGACGTTTCGTAATCCTGTCCAACACTTGTACTACGATTAGCTAATCTTCTTAACGGTGAACCATTTGTGATGGGCCACGCATCAGACACGTTCTATAATAGTGAATCGTTTGTGATGAGCCGCGCATCGTAAACGTAGCACCACAGACTACCGACTGCGATGGCAATGCGAGGAGAAATGAGTAGGAGTACTGTAGGGGCCCTATCCCCGACGGTTTCTGGGTCGTGTGGGAAGGACCCCCCCCCCCTATCGCCCACACTCACTTGGCGATGGTTCCAAATGCAGTCGCGGAAAGGGGTTTTAAACCGTTTGTTTAGGACCGATGCGCACCAGTGGTAGCACGACACACTAAATATATTATGCTTTCTTTTTGTCTTGTTTTTGGTGTATTATCTATACGATGCACTTTGCCCTACATATTTTCTAGTTCTATTGGTGCTACAATTGCGTGTGACACACTGTGGGCTTGAGGTTATATGCAACTCTTCCAAACATAAGTTGTAATGCAACTTAAAATTAATGTGAACGGTTCAAATATGGTGATCACCTATCACATTCATCAATGGCCTCATTACAAATGTAAGTAGTTCTCGGAAGGTTTTATTTCATATTGATTCTTAAAACACACATGTAGAACAATATGCTAACTCAAGCACGATCATTCTAAATTCAACTTATATAGTTCACTATCGTTTATGACATGTATAAAAGTAAGATTCAACACCATATAGAAGTGTCAATATAATTTCGGACACATCATTTTCTTCTTCTTCTAAAGCATCAGGTCTTCTGCTCCACATTATGCTAGCTTTGAGTAATGCATATTTTAACTTATTTGAAATTTTCTGTAAGTCGTAATATTTCTTATTTCATTTGTTTGTTTTGACTTTGACGCTTCTATGTTAAACTCATTCGTCATGGAGAAGTTACTTTGGTCATTAACTTTTATGACCCCATACTCAGATTCACTACTTAGATGGTAAGTCACGTGATATAGTGATTTCTATATGTTTGATCATACATATTTTATGAAGTAAACAGAAAGAACACAAATGCCAAACACTGAAAACATGAAGCTGAACCAGAAATAAATTCAACAATATAGTTGTAGTATAACCACGTTAAAAATCGTGCGGGAAAGAATTCTCGACACTGAACGGTGCAGTGACATCCCAGTTGAGACACGATTTACCCCTCATTAAATGTTCACATTACTACTTCACATATCCTCTTAATTTGTCCCAAAATGATTTGCCACACCAATGAAATGTACGTAAAAACATATGTATTTAAAAAGAATAACAAGAATAAAATTATAAGTAGTTTTGCTTGGAAAGCGATAATAAAAGGTAATAAAACCACATCATTTCCCCCTAAAAAAAAGTGTACGTGCAACGCAGTCGTCGTAGTCACTAGAAATCTCAATTTATCAGGCACCAAACCTCCACATAAAACTTTAAAAATGTTTCCAATTTCTCCAAAATGAATAAATTCATTGGTCAATTTTCTCTGCTACGATCATCGGCCAAATTTGATTGCATGGATCTTAGGAAGTAAATAAAAGGAGCATAAATAGTATAGGATAGAATCAGAAGCAAAACCAGAAGTAATTTGAAATAGGATAGTAATATTATATTGACATTAAAACTCTTCCAACGAAGGGTTCGTGTGAGAGCATTTTGAGCTGCCACATTCAAATCCATTTTACCCCAGCAAACCTTGACAAAATCACTTTACACATCCTCTCAATTTCCCCAAAATGAATTGAATCCCCAAACAAGTAAAAAAAAAATCAAATCTCCGCCGCAGGGACTGACCTAGCAGGGTTCTATGGATGCCGTCGCACCCCCTCCTAAAATGCAAAACAATGTGTACCACATACTTAACGCTGGTGGCCTAACATTTTAAAGTTCATCCGGAGATTATTTGTCAGAATTGTGATGACATATCTAGACAAAATTATATGTAGTACAGTATATTTGTTTTTTTTTTTGAAAATTTGAATCGTTTCACTAAAGTCACGTTGTATAAGAGCAAGTACAATAGAGTTGAGTCAGAGGGCTATAAGGAATAAACTAGTATATTTCTGCTTAGTTGGAGGAAAGAGAAGATGAGAGAGAAGGTAAGCGGACTCTTCATGAAGAACCAGCTCTAGCACGTGCTCCTAGTCACTTTGTGAGAATGAAAGGTGGACCACATAATAAAAAAGTAGTATACTCTTATAATCTAGTACTCCCTCCATTCCCTTATACAAGGCCACTATGAAAAAAATATTTTGCATCTATACAAGGCCACTAACAGTAATCAAGACAAAAATTAATGATGTTTCCTCGTGCTACCAACTTATTTAATACTTGCATGCATGTAGTCATAATGATAATGTACTATTTCCTTTTCATTTTTTCCTTGCATGCATGCAGACGCATTAATGATCCCAGTTAACGAAAAAAAATTGGCTAACAAAGCAGTCATTAAATTTTACCTTGATACCTGTAATATGAGTTTGTGGCCTTGTATAAGGGAATGGAGGGAGTACTACTAGTAGAATGCCCGTGCGTTACCGCGGGCATTTTAAAAATCATTCTGCTTCATCATGATCATATTTTACTGGAAAAGTTATGCAATTTACAAATATATGATATTCCTCATTGCAATTTATGTCACTAAATTTCTCGATCCATCAAACTATGGGTAAGTGCAAAAGTAAATGAATCCGAATTGAGTGGAATAAGAAAGGATCAAATGAATGAACAAACAAATCGTGCACACGCCGTTCAGTTCTTCTCCGTCAGAAAATGAAACCCAATACGTTGTTACTGCAGCATTGCATTGCTCCGCGTAATCCATTAGCCTCGCTAGCTCTAAGGAACCCCATTTGGCCATCAATTCCGCCGCCGGCCTCAACATCGCCTCTCACATCTCAGCTAGCTCTGCCACGATGCCATGTCCTTCATGTTTCACTTCATCCTACATTACTCCCCGTGTAACATAAGTACTCCCTCCGTATTCCTAAATATAAGTCTTCTTAAATATTCCAATAAGGGACTACATACGGAGCAAAATGAGTGAATCTACACTCTAAAATATGTCTATATACATCCGTATGTAGTTTCTATTGAAATATCTAAAAAGGACTTATATTTAAAAATGGAGGGAGTACTATTGTTCAAGCACGCATACCAGCCGTTAGATCGAGCACATCCAAACAGTTGCGATCCACCCTTTTCACCCTCTCCTCCCATCGCGAGACGTCTCCCACACAGCGTCAACAACCCTCCTCTCATGCACGCGTCCAGTGTGGGTCGTGGCCCCTCACCGGCCACCGACCTCTTCGTAGGTCTCACCTTGCCACCCTCATCGTTGCCGCAACTCTTCCCTCTTCCTCCCTTCCGGTTATGTCATGTTGGCCATTTCAGATATGAAAAATGCCGATGAAGTTGTTGCAGCACACACATGAGAAAACGCTCCCTCCCCCCGCCACCATAGAATTGTCGATGATGGTTGTAGCTCCGTTCCATTATCGCAACACCGTCGGTAGTGGTGGCAGCTCCTTCACCCGCGGTCGTAGTGTGGATGCAGCAAAATCCTTTCCCAGTTCGAGCATCCAGAAAATGTCTACACTGGCAATTTCATCAGTGAAGGTTCCAACATTCCACAACCTGGCTCAGGTAGTAGCTGGTTCTAGCAAAATCGTTTGTTGGTTCCAGCATCTGCATCACCATTCGCAACATTGACCAGTTGTGGTCACCATCAGGCCTCTCATGTTCACGGGTCGTAGCAACCACCAAACACGGTTCCAGCATGATAATTTCACCGATGAAGTTACATGATAATTTCTAAATCCCACTTGATTTTGGAGCCATCTTCTTCTTTCTTTCTTTCTTTCTTTCTTTCATTCTTTCTTCCTTGCTCACGTGAACCCTCCTCAAACCCACCCTTTTGCCTCTGTGGTAGCTCCTCCTCCCTTTTGCCGCTCCATGTGCTAGCCTTGAAAACGCGAAATTATATTGTGTCCTTGCATTGTTATGTATGTAGTTTTGATCAATCACACAATACCTAAAAGCAAAGAATAAAACTAAGGTGAAATTGCTAGGAAAATGTCAAGAAATCACGTACTACTAGATAAACCATCAGAATATGACATTACACTATCCTCTACAATGGTTACATGTAAAGCAAATTTGGAGGCATATACAACTAAAAAGTAAATCATTGTATCATGGAAATGACATACAAATATGGACCATGGAATAAAATACTATTGGAAGGCATGTCTGCAAGGATTGTTTAGAAACTTGATCACTGTATCATGAAAATGATATTGCAAGATCTCCGCTCTCCCTTGTGCACATTCCCATGCTTTGACTAAAATAGAGCATTTGCAGTTCCTGCTTGGACGCTCACGTTCTTTCCGTTTACTCACTTCATATGCTATCCCCTGATCAAATCAACATCTAAGCTGATTAGCCAGCCAACCAGCTCTACTTTTGCAGTTTGCATTGAACACTCCAAAGGGGACATTAGAGGGCACCCATGGCTTCAAGGATGAGGTAGTAACAGCAAGGTCGATGAGTAGTGAGAGCGCACCAAACACGGCCGCCCCAACCCCTCCTCCTCGACGGCACCGCGGAAATTGAGCCGCTACCGCACAGGGAGAGCCTAAGGAGCCGGTCAAGGAGACAGTACTGGCACACGTCGTTGTAGACACAAGGAGATAGTACGGTCACACTTCATTCTCCATTAACTCTGACATGGGCATGTAGGCGCCTGCTCTAGAAAACGGGCGTGTAAAAATCCACACGAGAATGCAAAGAAAATGGACAGTAAGGGGCCTTCTTTGTTAAAAATGGTGCATCTAGTTGGTTAACAAACTGCAGCTCAAAGAAAAAAGAATCAATTACTTGGTAAAAATGTCCCAATAATTCCTAGCCAGAAGCTATGTTGCAACAAAGATTAATTTTAAATTACCAATCACCTCCAAGCATGTTCTTACGTCCAGCCAAAGCTATGGTACCTTCATCAGGAAATAATATATTTCAAACATGAGTACATGACTCACGTAGCTAGTTCCATATACATACCCTGGGTGTATACACTACTGCAATTTCAGGCGACAGTGTGATGCTATCCATTAGTGAAGCTCCATGAATCCTCCATTTATTTATTCAATCAAGGCATTTATATCTTCCCCCGTTCTCCCATCATCTATTTCTCACCTGCAAAGACATCATACAATCAATAATGTAGAAGAGCCATCGTTATTTTTAACTACTTAAGGGCAGCCAGCCATAGGAACGTAGCAGGTACTGAACCAAATAATAACAAAGAGATACAAAGGATTTTGAATTTTTAAACCACAGTTAGTCTATGAAGAGCATCTATATAGCAAACAAATATGAACTTTCACAACAATAAGGAATGACAAGTAATTACTTTGCTCCCTTAATAGTTGATACTGGTATGCACCCATATGATCTTTCTGCCTTCAATGGACTAATATTAGTATTATCAGTGGGCCAATATCTACTCCAACATGAAAAACAAATCGTGGTGTAAAAAGAGATATACAGCTGGTCCAACTTATTCAAGAGATTAACAAAGAAAGAAAATCTCCGCAATTAGAGTATATAGCTTGCGTCTGAAGATATGGACATGCTTTGATATTTGTTAAATAAGTAAGCAATATCAAACTTGAGGTATGGATGACTGAAGAAGAAGCAAAACATCCGCATTAAGATTCAAAGCCAACGAAGGAAATGCAGAGGATCAGACATCTACAATAAGTTGACCGGGGGGCCATATATACCAATGAGTGCTTATGTTGTTCATGGAGCTGAAATCACTCACAAACTCAGTTAAGGAGGGAGATAGAAATGCTAATTACTCTGCCATATGGAAATAGAAATACATGAGAGAGCAGTCACTGGAAAATCAAGGATCCTGATTTATATGCACGAACACTGATGGCCTGACTTACAAGCATGAACAAATAAGGTTAACCTCTGGAGGCTAGGTGATTTATATGCACGTTTGGCTGCCGGTGAGCTACAATTGGTGCGTGCAGTACGCACTGCTTGCCGGTGGCAACGACGGAGAAGGGGCCATTCGGATTAGATCAGAGGGCTAGGGTTTGTACGGGGACGAAGCAAAATTCTTAATTTCCTGATTGGCCAAACAAGCATGTGCGCAAAATAAATTCAGAATTTTCATTGATTGATAAGCTTCTAATCTTGACAAGAAAATGAGCTCATGTTTACATCAAAAGAAGGGAATAAGAGCAATACTGTGGATATAGCCATCATTTTTGTACTGGTAAGAAAGATATCATCTTTCCGGATAAACTCTTCTTATTTAATTACTCATTTAAACATCTCCCAATGTTCCTGGTCATGTAAGCAAATATTAAACCTCATCTCCTTTGAGGGACAAAAAAATCAATGTTCATTTTCATATTGAGTGAGAAAATTTATTGTTCCTGAAAACAATTGAATGCATAATGTAGTTTATGAAAAGATTCCAAATTGTGCTGATCCAATTTTCAGTTTCAAGGAATGGCATATGTATAGCACATAGCCTACGACCTCTGATCATGACATATTTACTTGCCTGACAATGTTAAATAAAGAAAAAATTCTGAAGTGCAATGGCACCTTACTCCACACAAAGCGTTTAAAATAACTTCATTTACATAGTAAATACAATATTTTTTGAAGAATACCATGTCTTCTGAAGGGGAGACATACCTTCTTGAATGAAATCTTGGATTCACCACAATTTTCAACGAGTCGATTGAAGTCTTAAAAATGCTTTTAATTATTCAGGAAAAAAAATCCTAAACAGAACTTAGGACAAAGAAGCTAATTTCCAATGTGAATAATTAAAATTGATCTGTCCAGGGACTTGGTCGTTGGAGCATTTGCCCATTCGGCAAGTATATAAATACATCAAGAAATTACATGAAGCCGCTGCAGGTTTTCTTGAGCTAATCAAGAGGAGGTGCATTCTCTTTGCATTTGAGAGGCCTTTTAGTTGGTTCAACCATGATAGTAACTAAACACATGAGGCCCTAACTCAAGACGCAAGTAGGTCATCTAACCTAGAAATGTCACCCATTGTTGGCCAGGGCAACAATCCTAGAGAATTATTACTTATACGGTGTCTAGAGACAGTAATGCAGTACCATGTACTGTAGATATTTGATTCATGGATGCAGTCAACTTACGCATATGGCTTCATCGTCGAATTCAAGGGTGCAAGTCCAGGATGGATTATGGGGTGCGCCTCTATGGTCAATGCAAGCTGCGGAGAAAGAAAAGCTCAAATTGGCGTCCGTGAGAAATGAGCGCTAGCATAGTAAGGGGCAGTTTCATTCATTCATCCATCCATTGAGTGTGGTTCAGTTTTCAGCTAAGAGAGCCAACCAATTTTATTTATAACAGCAACTGCAAAAGGACTAACAATGACAGTTAGATGGGGCAGCGAGGAGAGGAGGAAGGCTCATGGCTTCTCACCGGCGTCGCAATCGACGCCAAACAGAATAATAACTCCCAAGCTTATCATTAGGTCAACCTCGCCGCCATCATCGGGAGCACACCATTACCTCAGCACAGCCTGGTCCTTTGATTGAAATTACAACTTTCTTCACCATTGGTTTCATTCATCAAGGTGAGGATTTCCCTACAATTGAAAGAAAACATGCCATTATGCAAACTTCTTAGCACAAAAGTACGTGAATAAGCTTAGCAATACTGCCTCAAAAGATAATCACACACCGTCACTTTTTTGACCATCTGATCGCCACACATCAGATTCTGAACATTTTTTTATCGACCCATAATGATCAACACTCTGAATTGATCCACAGAATAGATAGAAGCACAATAGAGAGAGGCGTCGCCTTAGAACTCTGAGGCCTGTAGAACTAAGAACAGATTGACAGAACATCCCTTGTTTCCATTGATGTAGTATATGTCGGTCTGAACCATTCAGGTCCATCATTTTACCTTGCAAGATTTTCATTGATATAACACGAATGCCTGGAAGAACAACACGTTGTGAAAAGATGGGCATCTATACACACATAAGTAATTAAAACCAGAAAGGTAGACCTTCGGATTAATCACCAAAACCAGAGACCACCAAGACCATATCAATATAAAGTTTCAGGAATAGGTCGATTTAAGAAAGGAAACATGTCTAAACTGTGCTCTACATTGTAGAAAAAGAAAAATAGGAAGAAATTTCTCAAAGCAAACATACCATGGAGTGTCACTTTAACAGGAAAATTACATCATAACCCGCAATCCCCATCCTTGTGCAGCTACCGACACACATACCATCAGCCGCCGGAAGTACCAGAAAAGAGAAAAAATAAAGGAAAGGAGACGCAACATATACCTGAGAGGAGGTAGAAGAATTGGGGGCATGGGTGCAGGGAGCCTAGCGATGGTTAAGGCCACACGGAACCGTCGATGATCTCTGTCTGCCAATGGGTAGGATGCTCGACACGACGAACATCTCATGTAGCATGTCCAGGCCGCCGTCCCCGTCCAGGAGCACGCAGCCCCAGCGCCAGCTCCTTCCACGGCATACAATATATATTCAACACTCATTTTTAACCGAGCATACAAAATAGATGCCTGCCAAAATATATAGATGTACTACCATTTCAAGTGAGCGGAGATGCCACATATATGTCGCGATGCCGAAGCTACCGGGTTGATATAGGAGGACCACATGTAAACTGGCAATGTTGGAAACAGAGGAAAAGCACGGCATGCTCATGCTCAAAATGTGATCCCGTGAACAAATTCTATTAGTAATACACCGAGTTAGAAGCTGGTGCCAAATCTAATCTCACGTACGTAGTTCTACTCCTAGCAATCAGTGGCAGTGGCAATTTACAAAAAAAGATTCAGATTTGTTTATAAACAGAGGGGATGGTTGGTGCCTGTAGATCAGTAGATGGATGGGGGATGGCTAGATCGATGCAGTCATGCATACTTGGCGGAGGTGGAGTCTGACGGGGACGCAGTCCACTGCAGCGATGGAGGCAGTGCCGGACTGCCGGAAGTGGAGCACTGGAGCCGTCATCCTTGGAGCCGTCGAGGGCGCCTGCGGGTGGAGCGCTGGAGGCCGTAGGCGGACTGGCGGAGGAGAGGTCGAGAGGGCCGGAAGCGGAGTGGAGGGCCGAAGGGGAGGGAGAGGGCTGGCCGTCGCCCGTCGTACGCCACCCTCGTTGCCGCACACGGAGGCGTGCCACCTTACCGGATTGGGTCGGAGCGGCGTCACAAGAGAGAAGATGCCCGTGGCTCTTGAAGGGGATCGGCGGCAGCTCTTGAAGCGGCGAAGGGATCGCCGGCGGCAAAGGGAGGTAGCGCAGGGATCAAGGGCGTTTGATGCGAGTGGGAGGAAAAAAATTCTATGAGACCAGGTCCCACCCCATTCTGATGAGACCCATTCTGATGGATAACACGTGGCCCACCCCACCCCCACCTGAAATCGGGGGGGGGGGTCGTGCGTGCGAGTCGTTGATTTTGTTCGGTAGGTTTTTTTTTCGTAGGTTTTTTTTGCAGGTTTTTTTCGTTCGATTCAGAGGACTCCCTGGAGGCAACGCTCCCTCCTAACGTGGTCTTGGTCGGGTTTTTTTTATCGAGGGCAAGGTGGGAGGTAGGAAGTGGGAGTGAGGACGAAAATAAAAGCATGTTTGTTTTCAGGGATTTATTGGTCTAGGGACTTATTTATAAATCCCATCTAAACCAAACAAAATGGACTTATAGGGACTTAAAGTGGACACTTGGGACTTATCAAATAAGACTCTCAAGGAGGGACTTATAGTTATAATATGGTCTATTAGTCCATGTTAAGTCCCAGGAACCAAACAGGTAAGGACTTTTTAGGGACTTATGACTTATGAGTTGGGACTGAAAAAAGGCCTAGGACTTATGAATCAAACAGGGCCTAAATCAGGTTTGGTGGGACGAAAGCTCACACATGAGCGGAGACTACCAACTGAGACATTAGGAGTAGAGATTGTACATATTGGCTATAAGATGGGCTGTAGATGTGATACTAGCTTTATTTTCCTAACCAAATGAATATCCTTACCCGGCAAGGCTAGGAGGTGCGCTTGCCTATGGGTACGAGGTCTTTTTCCCCTAGGTCTCGCGACTAGGGTTTGCTAGTCCTCGGGGGGCGCCGCCACCGAGAGTTACCATTATCGTCGGGTGTGATCCGGCGAGGCTGTGATTACTAACCCGCGGCCTGCCTCCTCTCTTCCCTGGGACTGCTCCTGGGTGTTTGGTTGCGCGCGGTTAGGGTTTTGAGTTTGGAGTCTCGATCGCGGCCATGGCGGAGATTGGTTCTGGAAGTGGATCGGGAGATCGGAGCCCTGAAGAAGCGGCTAAACTGCTGGAAAGATTGAATCTCCAGGATGAGGAGGTGGATGATCTGGTCTGGGAAGATGAAGCTGATGTTGAGGAAATTAAGCCAAAGTGGCTAGCCCTAGGGCGGCTGTTGACAACAAAAAGCTTCAGTCGGAGCGCGCTGATTGCGAACATGAAGGCGGCCTGGAACTCAGCGCATCAGGTGGTTTGGAGGAGAATCAATGCAACTCTGTTTTCAATTCAATTCAACTGCCTTGGGGACTGGAATAAAGCGATGCATCAAGGGCCATGGGACTTCAAGGGATCGGCACTGCTGTTGGCGGAGTACGATGGGTTCGCTAACCCGGAGAAGGTGAAATTAGACAAGTTGGAGACGTGGTGTCATATTCATAAACTACCCGATGGTGTCCTTAGGAGCCCAGCGGCGTTGAGAAGTTTGGCCAGCATAATTGGTGAAGTACAGGAGGTGCAAGTGACACTGCCCAATGGATTCATAGGTGAGTTTATTCGGGCTAGGGTGCAACTGGATGTTAATAAAAGGCTTACTAGAGCGGTTGGAATAACTAGAGCAGGGGAGACTGAGAAATATCTTGTTAAATTTGAAAAACTACCAACATTCTGTCATGCATGTGGGTTCATGGGGCACTGGTATGAGGAATGCGGTACAGGAGAACATGACATAACAAAATTTGAATGGGGCCCGTTTATTTTAGCTCCAAGGAGAGGAAGAGGTGGAGGCCATGGAAGCCGAGGAGCCGCAGGTGGAAGAGGTGATAGGGGTGATGATGAGGCTGAGGAAGGAGGAAGAGGATTCGGGGGAGGAGTTGGCAGAGGTAGAGGCCTTAATATGCAGATGGATCACAGTGCCACAAACCCTGGGAGTTGGAGATTTAATGCAACAGGCCAAACGGCAATGAGGAATGGAAGGGATGAGGATGAAAATATGTTAAACCCAAGCACCACCATCCCGAGTCAGGATGTGCGGGTGATGAAGGCTGTAGAAACTGGTCAATCGTTGGCAATACACCAATCAAGTACTACCAGAGGAGTGGAACATATTGAGAACATAGTTGGGCCGGGGAACAGTTTGGGAAAAAGAACGGCGGAGGATTCGAGTGCAGCAGGGACAGAAAATTTAGCCATTGTACCGGTGGGCAAAACTGTGAAATCGGTTGTATCGAATTTAATAGATTGTTATGAAGGAGAGGATGAAGAACAAAACTGCTCAGAGAACCAAGCAAACACTCCCCAAAATAATGCCAATAGGAAGAAGTGTTGGGAAACGTAGTATTTTAAAAATTTCCTACGATCACGCAAGATCTATCTACCAGATGCATAGCAACGAGAGGGGAGAGTGAGTCTACGTACCCTCGTAGACCGAAAGCGGAAGCGTTAGAACAACGCGGTTGATGTTGTCGTACGTCTTCACGGCCCGAACGATCAAGCACCGAAACTACGGCACCTCCGAGTTCTAGCACACGTTCAGCTCGATGACGTCCCTCGAACTCCGATCCAGCCGAGTGTCGAGGGATAGTTCCGTCAGCACGACGGCGTGGTGACGATCTTGATGTTCTACCGTCGCAGGGCTTCGCCTAAGCACCGCTACAATATTATCGAGGAGAACTATGGTGGAGGGGGGCACCGCACACGGCTAAGAGATCAAGAGATCAATTGTTGTGTCTAGAGGTGCCCCTCTGCCCCCGTATATAAAGGAGGGAGGGAGAGGCTGGCCCTGGAGGGGGCGCACCAAGTGCGGAGAGTCCTACTAGGACTCCCAAGTCCTAGTAGGATTCCCTTTCCTTTCTGGAGTAGGAGAGAAGGAAAGAGGGGGAGAGGGAGAAGGAAAAGGGGGCTGCACCCCTTGTTCAATTCGGACCAGAAGGGGGGCGCGCGCCTCCTTCCTTTTGGCCTCTCTCCTCAATTCCCGTAACTCCCCGGTACTTCGAAAATACCCGAATCACTCGGAACCTTTCCGATGTCCGAATATAGTCGTCCAATATATCGATTTTTACGTCTCGACCATTTCGAGACTCCTCGTCATGTCCCCGATCTCATCCGGGACTCCGAACTCCTTCGGTACGTCAAAACACATAAACTCATAATAAAACTATCATCGAAACCTTAAGCGTGCGGACCCTACGGGTTCGAGAACTATGTAGACATGACCGAGACACGTCCGGTCAATAACCAATAGCGGAACCTGGATGCTCATATTGGCTCCCACATATTCTACGAAGATCTTTATCGGTCAAACCGCATAACAACATACGTTGTTCCCTTTGTCATCGGTATGTTACTTGCCCGAGATTCGATCGTCGGTATCTCAATACCTAGTTCAATCTCGTTACCGGCAAGTCTCTTTACTCGTTCCGTAATACATCATCCTGCAACTAACTCATTAGCTGCAATGCTTGCAAGGCTTATAGTGATGTGCATTACCGAGTGGGCCCAGAGATACCTCTTCGACAATCGGAGTGACAAATCCTAATCTCGAAATACGCCAACCCAACAAGTACCTTCGGAGACACCTGTAGAGTACCTTTATAATCACCCAGTTACGTTGTGACGTTTGGTAGCACACAAAGTGTTTCTCCGGTATTCGGGAGTTGCATAATCTCATAGTCATAGGAACATGTATAAGTCATGAAGAAAGCAATAGCAGTAAAACTTAAACGATCATAGTGCTAAGCTAACGGATGGGTCTTGTCCATCACATCATTCTCCTAATGATGTGATCCCGTTGATCAAATGACAACTCATGTCTATGGCTAGGAAACATAACCATCTTTGATCAATGAGCTAGTCTAGTAGAGGCATACTAGGGACACTCTGTTTTGTCTATGTATTCACACATGTACTAAGTTTCCGGTTAATACAATTCTAGCATGAATAATAAACATTTATCATGATATAAGGAAATAAATAATAAATTTATTATTGCCTCTAGGGCATATTTCCTTCAGTCTCCCACTTGCACTAGAGTCAATAATCTAGCTCACATCGCCATGTGATTTAATACCGATAGTTCACATCGTTATGTGAATAACACCCATAGTTCACATCACCATGTGACCAACACCCAAAGGGTTTACTAGAGTCAATAATCTAGTTCACGTCGCTATGTGATTAATACCCAAGAATAATAAGGTGTGATCATGTTTTGCTTGTGAGAGAAGTTTAGTCAACGGGTCTGTCACATTCAGATCCGTATGTATTTCGCAAATTTCTATGTCTACAATGCTCTGCATAGAGCTACTCTAGCTAATTGCTCCCACTTTCAATACGCATCCAGATTGATACTTAGAGTCATCTGGATTTAGTGTCAAAGCTTGTATCGGCGTAACCCTTTACGACGAACTCTTTATCACCTCCATAATCGAGAAACATTTCCTTAGTCATCCAGTTACTAAGGATAATTTTGACCGCTGTACAGTGATCTACTCATGGATCACTATTGTACCCCCTTGACAAACTCATGGCAAGGTACACAACATGTTTGGTACACAGCATGGCATACTTTATAGAACCTATGGCTGAGGCATAGGGAATGACTTTCATTCTCTCTATATTTTTCTGCCGTGGTCTAGCTTTGAGTCTTACTCAACTTCACACCTTACAAGTCAGGCAAGAACTCCTTCTTTGACTGATCCATTTTTGAACTACTTCAAAATCTTATCAAGGTATGTACTTATCAAAAGTCTTATCAAGCGTCTTGATCTATCTCTATAGATCTTGATGCCCAATATGTAAGCAGCTTCACCAAGGTCTTTCTTTGAAAAACTCCTTTCAAACACTCCTTTATGCTTTCCAGAAAATTCTACATCATTTCCGATCGACAATATGTCATTCACATATACTTATCAGAAAGGTTGTAGTGCTCCCACTCACTGCTTGTAAATACAGGCTTCTCCAAAAGTCTGTATAAAACCATATGCTTTGATCACCTCATCAAAGTGTATATTCCAACTCCGAGATGCTTGCACCAGTCCATAGATGGATCGCTGGAGATTGCATACATTGTTAGGACCTTTTGGATCGACAAAACCTTCTGGTTGTATCATATACAACTCTTCTTTGAGATATCCATTCAGGAATGCAGTTTTGACATCCATTTGCCAGATTTCATAATCATAAAATGCGGCAATTGCTAACATGATTCGGACAGACTTAAGCATCGCTACAGGTGAGAAAGTCTCATCGTAGTCAACTCCTTGAACTTGTCGAAACCCTTTCGCAACAAGTCGAGCTTTGTAAACAGTAACATTACCGTCTGCGTCGGTCTTCCTCTTGAAGATCCATTCATTTTCGATGGCCTGTCGATCATCGGGCAAGTCAACCAAAGTCCACACTTTGTTTTCATACATGGATCCCATCTCAGATTTCATGGCCTCAAGCCATTTTGTGGAATCTGGGCTCATCATCGCTTCCTCATAGTTCGCAGGTTCATCATTGTCTAGTAACATGATTTCCAGAACTGGGTTGCCGTACCACTCTGGTGCGGAACGTACTCTGGTTGATCTACGACGTTCAGCAGAAACTTGATCCGAAGTTTCATGATCATCATCATTAACTTCCTCACTGATTGGTGTAGGAATCACTGGAACAATTTTCTGTGATGTACTACTTTCCAATCCGGGAGAAGGTACAATTACCTCATCAAGTTCTACTTTACTCCCACTCACTTCTTTCGAGAGAAACTCCTTCTCTAGAAAGGATCCACTCTTAGCAACAAAGACCTTGCCTTCGGATCTGTGATAGAAGGTGTACCCAACAGTTTCTTTTGGGTATCCTATGAAGATTTACTTCTCCGATTTGGGTTCGAGCTTATCATGTTGAAACTTTTTCACATAAGCATCGCAGTCCCAAACTTAAAGAAATGACAGCTTAGGTTTCTCGTCAAACCACAGTTCATACGGTGTCATCTCCACGGATTTTAGATGGTGCCCTATTTAACGTGAATGTAGCTGTCTCTAATGCATAACCCCAAAAGCGATACTGGTAAATCGGTAAGAGACATCATAGATCGCACCATATCCAATAAAGTACGGTTACGACGTTCGGACACACCATTACGCTGTGGTGTTCCGGGTGGCGTGAATTTTGAAACTATTCCACATTGTTTCAAATGAAGACCAAACTCGTAACTCAAATATTCTCCTCCACGATCAGATCGTAGAAACTTTATTTTCTTGTTACGATGATTCTCTACTTCACTCTGAAATTCTTTGAACTTTTCAAATGTTTCAGACTTGTGCTTCATTAAGTAGATATACCCATATCTGCTCAAATCATCAGTGAAGGTCAGAAAATAACGATACCCGCCGCGAGCTTCAACACTCATTGGCCCACATACATCAGTATGTATGATTTCCAACAAATCTGTTGCTCGCTCCATAGTTCCGGAGAACGGAGTTTTAGTCATCTTGCCCATGAGGCATGGTTCGCAAGCACCAAGTGATTCATAATCAAGTGATTCCAAAAGTCCATCACTATGGAGTTTCTTCATGCGTTTTACACCAATATGACCTAAACGGCAGTGCCACAAATAAGTTGCACTATCATTATTAACCTTGCATCTTTTGGCTTCAATATTATGAATATGTGTATCACACGATCGAGATCCAACAAACTATTTTCATTGGGTGTATGACCATAGAAGGTTTTATTCATGTAAATAGAACAACAATTATTCTCTAACTTACATGAATAACCGTATTGCAATAAACATGATCAAATCATATTCATGCTCAACACAAACACCAAATAACACTTATTTAGATTCAACACTAATCCCGAAAGTATAGGGAGTGTGCGATGATGATCATATCAATCTTGGAACTGCTTCCAATACACATCGTCACTTCGTCCTTTAACTAGTTTATGTTCATTATGCAATTCCCACTTCGAGTTACTACTCTTTAGCAACTGAACCAGTATCAAATACCGAGGGGTTGTTATGAACACTAGTAAAATACACATCAATAATCTGTATATCAAATATACCTTTGTTCACTTTGCCATCCTTCTTATCCGCCAAGTATCTAGGGCAGTTCCACTTCCAGTGACCATTTCCTTTGCAGTAGAAGCACTTAGTTTCAGGCTTGAGTTTTAGCTTTGGGTTTCTTCACGGGAGTGACAACTTGCTTGTCATTCTTCTTGAAGTTCCCCTTCTATCCCTTTGCCCTTTACTTGAAACAAGTGGTCTTGTTAACCATCAACACTTGATGCTTTTTCATGATTTCTACCTTCCCCGACTTCAGCATCACGAAGAGCTCGGGAATTCCTTTCGTCATCCCTTGCATATTATAGTTCATCACGAAGTTCTACTAACTTGGTGATAGTGACTAGAGAAGTTTGTCAATTACTATCTTATCTGGAAGATTAACTCCCACTTGATTCAAGTAATTGTAGTACCCAAACAATCTGAGCACATGCTCACTGGTTGAGCTATTCTCCTCCATCTTGTAGGCAAAGTACTGTCAGAAGTCTTATACCTCTCGACACGGGCATGAGTATGAAATACTAATTTCAACTCTTGGACCATCTTATATGCTCCGTGGCGTTCAAAACGTTTTTGAAGTCCCGGTTCTAAGCTGTAAAGCATGGTGCACTTAAACTATCAAGTAGTCATCATACCGAGCTTTTGTCAAAATGTTCATAACGTCTACATCTGCTCCTGCAATAGGTCTGTCACCTAGTGGTGCATCAAGGACATAATTCTCTGTGCAGCAATGAGGATAATCCTCAGATCACGGAACAATTCCGCATCATTGCTACTAACATCTTTCAACTTAGTTTTCTCTAGGAACATATAAAAAATAAGCGGGGAGCAACATCGTGAGCTATTGATCTACAACATAGATATGCTAATACTACAAGGACTAAGTTCATGATAAATTAAAGTTCAATTTAATCATATTAATTAAAGAACTCCCACTTAGATAGGCATCCCTCCGGTCATCTAAATGATCACGTGATCCAAATCAACTAAACCATGTCCGATCATCACGTGAGATGGAGTAGTTTCAATGGTGAACATCTTATGTTGATCATATCTACTATATGATTCACGCTCGACCTTTCGGTCTCCAGTGTTCCGAGGCCATATCTGCATATGCTAGGCTCGTCAAGTTTAACCCGAGTATTTTGCGTGTGCAAAACTGGCTTACACCCGTTGTATTTGAACATAGAGCTTATCACACCCGATCATCACGTGGTGTCTCAGCACGAAGAACTTTCGCAACGGTGCATACTCAGGGAGAACACTTGTACCTTGAAATTTTGTAAGGGATCATCTTATAATGCTACCGTCGTTCTAAGCAAAATAAGAAGCATAATAAGATAAACATCACATGCAAATCAAAATATGTAACATGATATGGCCATCATCATCTTGTGCTTTTGATCTCCATCTCCAAAGCATCGTCATGATCACCTTCGTCACCGACGCGACACATTGATCTCCATCGTAGCATCGTTGTCGTCTCGCCAACTATTGCTTCTACGACTATCACTACCGCTTAGTGATAAAGTAAAGCAATTACATGGCGATTGCATTTCATACAATAAAGCGACAACTATATGGCTCCTGCCAGTTGCCGATAACATTACAAAACATGATCATCTCATACAAAACCGTATAACTCATCATGTCTTGACCATATCACATCACAACATGCCCTGCAAAAACAAGTTAGACGTCCTCTACTTTGTTGTTGCAAGTTTTACGTGGCTGCTACGGGCTTAGCAAGAACCGTTCTTACCTACGCATACAAAAACCACAACGATGTTTCGTCAAGTATGTGCTGTTTTAACCTTCACAAGGACCGGGCGTAGCCACACTTGATTCAGCTAAAGTGAGAGAGACAGACACCCACCAGTCACCTTTAAGCAACGAGTGCTCGTAACAGTGAAACCAGTCTCGCGTAAGCGTACGCGTAATGTCGGTCCGGGCCGCTTCATCTCAAAATATCGCCGAAGCAAAGTATGACATGCTGGTAAGCAGTATGACTAGTATCGCCCACAACTCATTGTGTTCTACTCGTGCATATCATCTACGCATAGACCTGGCTCATGATGCCACTGTTGGGAAACGTAGTATTTTAAAAATTTCCTACGATCACACAAGATCTATCTACCAGATGCATAGCAACGAGAGGGGAGAGTGAGTCTACGTACCCTCGTAGACCGAAAGCGGAAGCGTTAGAACAACGCGGTTGATGTTGTCGTACGTCTTCACGGCCCGAACGATCAAGCACCGAAACTACGGCACCTCCGAGTTCTAGCACACGTTCAGCTCGATGACGTCCCTCGAACTCCGATCCAGCCGAGTGTCGAGGGAGAGTTCCGTCAGCACGACGGCGTGGTGACGATCTTGATGTTCTACCATCGCAGGGCTTCGCCTAAGCACCGCTACAATATTATCGAGGAGAACTATGGTGGAGGGGGGCACCGCACACGGCTAAGAGATCAAGAGATCAATTGTTGTGTCTAGAGGTGCCCCCTGCCCCCGTATATAAAGGAGGGAGGGAGAGGCTGGCCCTGGAGGGGGCGCACCAAGTGCGGAGAGTCCTACTAGGACTCCCAAGTCCTAGTAGGATTCCCTTTCCTTTCTGGAGTAGGAGAGAAGGAAAGAGGGGGAGAGGGAGAAGGAAAAGGGGGCTGCACCCCTTGTTCAATTCGGACCAGAAGGGGGGCGCGCGCCTCCTTCCTTTTGGCCTCTCTCCTCAATTCCCCTAACTCCCCGGTACTTCGAAAATACCCGAATCACTCGGAACCTTTCCGATGTCCGAATATAGTCGTCCAATATATCGATTTTTACGTCTTTACCATTTCGAGACTCCTCGTCATGTCCCCGATCTCATCCGGGACTCCGAACTCCTTCGGTACATCAAAACACATAAACTCATAATAAAACTATCATCGAAACCTTAAGCGTGCGGACCCTACGGGTTCGAGAACTATGTAGACATGACCGAGACACGTCCGGTCAATAACCAATAGCGGAACCTGGATGCTCATATTGGCTCCCACATATTCTACGAAGATCTTTATCGGTCAAACCGCATAACAACATACGTTGTTCCCTTTGTCATCGGTATGTTACTTGCCCGAGATTCGATCGTCGGTATCTCAATACCTAGTTCAATCTCGTTACCGGCAAGTCTCTTTACTCGTTCCGTAATACATCATCCTGCAACTAACTCATTAGCTGCAATGCTTGCAAGGCTTATAGTGATGTGCATTACCGAGTGGGCCCAGAGATACCTCTTCGACAATCGGAGTGACAAATCCTAATCTCGAAATACGCCAACCCAACAAGTACCTTCGGAGACACCTGTAGAGTACCTTTATAATCACCCAGTTACGTTGTGACGTTTGGTAGCACACAAAGTGTTCCTCCGGTATTCGGGAGTTGCATAATCTCATAGTCATAGGAACATGTATAAGTCATGAAGAAAGCAATAGCAGTAAAACTTAAACGATCATAGTGCTAAGGTAACGGATGGGTCTTGTCCATCACATCATTCTCCTAATGATGTGATCCCGTTGATCAAATGACAACTCATGTCTATGGCTAGGAAACATAACCATCTTTGATCAATGAGCTAGTCTAGTAGAGGCATACTAGGGACACTCTGTTTTGTCTATGTATTCACACATGTACTAAGTTTCCGGTTAATACAATTCTAGCATGAATAATAAACATTTATCATGATATAAGGAAATAAATAATAAATTTATTATTGCCTCTAGGGCATATTTCCTTCAAGAAGTTCAAAGGAGGGAATGGTGAAGTACTTCGCAACGCAGAGGAGATGGACCAAGAAACAGATCATGAGAAATCGGCGGCCCATTTTGGAGGGGACCGCCGGGCGCAATGAAACTTTTAAGTTGGAACTGTTGGGGACTTGGGAACGCCCCGGCGGTTCGTGCTTTGCTGGACGTCCAGCGAAGTTGTAGCCCAGATGTGATGTTTTTGTCAGAGACACACCTAGAAAGCTATCCGGCTGAATGCTTGAGGAGAAGACTGAAGATGGATCATAAAATAGTTTGCCCAGGTGATAGTAGAAAGGGAGGTTTGTTGATGCTATGGAAGAAGGAAATAAAGATTCTTCCACTACATTTAGACCCAATGTTCATTAATGTACAAGTGGAAGATGAAACACATTCAGTGTGGAGATGTACGGGTATGTATGGTGAATTCAGGTGGGCGCACAAATATAAAACATGGGAGATAATGCGCCGTTTGCACCAAGATAACAATCTGCCATGGCTACTTATTGGGGACCTGAATGAAATTCAGTTTTTATCTGAAAAGGAAGGAGGAAATCCGAGACCGCCGCAGTACATGCATGCGTTCCAGTCAGCGATTAACGACTGTGAACTACGGGATATGGGGTATATAGGTGATCGTTTCACATGGCAGAGGGGTGGTATTAGGGAAAGGCTGGACAGAGGGCTAATCAACGCCGCTTGGGAAGTTATGTTTCCATCGACGGCACTTCAAAACATGATATACAATCACTCGGACTATCGTCCAATTCTGGTCGATACAGAGTACTATGCTCGAGTGGATGGGGGTGGAGAAAGTACAAAGCGTTTTGAGGCGAGATCGCTAAGGAAAAGAGACTTCCCGAAGATAGTACAAGAGGCATGGCACGCAGCAAATATGAATCCGAACCTCACAACCATTCAGGAGAAACTAAACAGCATGCACGCCTCGTTCCATGACTGGGATCAAAGAGTTTTGAAGAAACCAAAGAAGAGACTCCGGAAAACTCAAAGAGAGCTCGAGGAAGTTATGACGGGTTCAATGGATGAAGCTAGTGAGGAGAAAAGAAGGGAGATCTCGGAGCTTATCGAATTTTTGCTTGAGTTAGAAGAAATTCATTACATGCAGCGATCAAGAGCGGGGTGGCTGAAACACGGAGATCGCAACACTGGTTTCTTCCAAGCCTATGCAAGTGCTAGGCGTAAAAAGAATATGATCAAGCAGCTGAAGGAGGAGGATGGAAATATTCTGGAAGGTATGGATGCCCTAAAGCCACATATTAAAGGCTACTTTAGTAACATGTTTACATCCGAAGTTAATTTTGTAGACCCTGTTGTTATAAATAAAGTGCAAACTAAAGTGACAGATCAAATGAATGATATGTTAATGGCCCCTTATACCATTGACGATGTGCGAAAAGCAGTGTTCAGTATTGGGGATCTTAAATCTCCTGGACCGGATAGCCTTCATGCCATTTCCTTCAAAAAATATTGGGACATTTTAGGAGATGAGATTTCTCAAGAAGTTCTGTTTGCTATTAACAGAAGGCAGATTCCAGAGGAATGGAATGATACGTCTATTGTGCTGATTCCCAAAGTTGATTCTCCTGAACTAATCACACAATATAGGCCTATAAGCTTATGCAATGTGCTTTATAAAATTATTTCCAAAATGTTGGTTGTTAGACTAAACGGTATCCTACCTAGGATTATTTCACCATCTCAGAGTGCCTTTGTTCCTGGGAGACTGATCACAGACAATGTCTTGATTGCCTATGAATGTGTTCATAAAATCAAAAATAAGAGGGCAGGGCAGGCTGGTCTATGTGCTGTCAAACTAGATATGCATAAGGCTTATGATCGAGTGGAATGGATCTTTCTCAGGAGAATGATGGAGAAATTGGGGTTTAACACACAATGGATAGATATGATCATGGCGTGTGTCTCATCGGTAAGATACAAGGTGAGGGTAAATTCTCAAGAAACTGAAATATTTATTCCCTCAAGGGGGGTCAGGCAAGGGGACCCCCTCTCCCCCTATTTGTTCCTTCTTTGTGCAGAAGGATTATCCAGCATGTTGCAGTATGAAGAAGAAGTTGGTGGCATGGATGGGATTAGTGTGTGTAGAAATGCACCATCAATATCACACCTTTTATTTGCTCATGATTCACTAATTCTCATGAGAGCAGATGTTTTAAATGCAACTTCCTTACAGCAAGTACTAGATACCTATTGTGCAAGTTCTGGACAGATGGTAAGCCTGGCTAAATCAAGCATATATTTTAGTCCCAATACCAGTGAGGTAACAAAAGCAGAAATTGGTCAAATTCTTCATACTGAGACAAAAGCCTTGTCAGATAAATATCTTGGTCTTCCAGCTATTGTGGGGGCAGATAAGAGTGATTGCTTCAGGCATTTCGTTGAAAGGATAAAAAAGAGAATATTAGGGTGGATGGAAAAACAACTTTCTGTTGGGGGCAAAGAGATTTTATTGAAAGCAGTTGCATAAGCTATTCCAGTATTTGCCATGTCAGTTTTCATTATTCCAAAGGGGATTTGTAAAGAGATTACAGATATCATAGCGCAGTTTTGGTGGGGGGGACGATGAGGATCACAAGAGGATGCATTGGATGGCATGGTGTAAGCTTTGCATCCCCAAGAGTGAAGGTGGAATGAGGTTTCGGGACCTTTACTCGTTTAATTTAGCAATGCTTGCAAAGCAGTGCCGGAGGCTTGTAACAAAGCCGGAGTCCCTAGTGGCTCGCGTGTTGAAAGCTAAATACTTCCCTAATGGGAGTATCTTAGAAGCTACCCCAAAAACGGATCTTCTTTCACTTGGCAAAGCATACTGAAAGGATTAGAAACGTTCAAGAGAGGATATATATGGAGAATTGGTACGGGAGAACATGTGAATATCTGGAATGATCCATGGATCCCTACCAGTGCAGACAGGAAAGTGATCACCCCTCGCAACCAAACACTTCTGACAAGAGTTTGTGACCTAATGGACCCGCTGACTGGAACTTGGGATGAGGATTTACTGAGAGATATATTCTGGGCAGTGGATGTACGGAGGATTATGCAGATCCCAATATACCCGCAAGGCTTTGATGATTTTATTGCTTGGCAACCTAACCGAACATGGATTTTCTCTGTCAAAACGGCCTACCATCTTCAGTGGAATCATACTTTCAGGGCGCATGCAAACAGGGTAGAGAGCCCGACTGGGTCTACACCTTTGGAGATTTCGAATACTCTATGGAAACTTCAGGTGCCACGTAAAGTTCAAATATTTGGATGGAGAATTCTGCGGGGGATCATCCCACTAAAATCAATACTAATGAACCGGCATGTAGGATCGGATGGGGCCTGTCCGATTTGTCATCAGGGTGCAGAGGATCTAAAGCACCTCTTGTTCATGTGCAATAATGCAAAGGAGCTGTGGAGGAGACTGGGTATGATGGATGTCATCGAACACTCAGCTATAGTTGATCGATCGGGGTCAGTTATTATTGAACACATTCTATCTCTTCCGGATAATCAACTATCCATACACCTTAACGTCGACATCAAGCAAGCTTTACTGGTGGGGGCATGGTACCTGTGGTGGATAAGGAGGCAGATTACTCATAATGAACAAGTGCCACCAACATGGAGATGGCCGGTTTCAGTCCTTTCTACTATACGTAACTTTGCAACAATACATACAGGATCCTCGAGTGTGCCTGAAGCGAAATGGACAAAACCGGACCCAGGTTCCATTAAAATGAATGTTGATGTGGCTTTCTTCTCAGATGAAGGGATGGGAGCTACTTCGGTGGTCCTACGAGATGGAAGGGGAAGTTTTATCGCGGCCCAATGCAAGTTCCTTCCGGTGGCAGTAGACGCGATTACATCAGAAGCCATGGCAATGAGGGACGGATTGGTGTTTGCTAACTCACTATGGTTTAGCTGCTTAGAGGCGGAATCTGATTCTCTACAAGTCATCAATTTTTGCTCGGGCCAAACAAGATGGTGGGACGAAGTGGCAACGCTTTTTGCAGAATGTGTGGATGTAAGCACATTGATCGGGAAGGTCATCTACAAGCATTGTTTACGCTCTTGTAACCGTGCAGTTCATGTGTTAGCAAACTTCTGTTATTGTAATAAGGCTTCTTCTATTTGGTTACATGAGCCTCCTGACATTTTGGTTAGGAGCTTGTGGACGATGTAAACATTATCCATAATTAATAAAACTAGTCATGATGACCTTTCCTCAAAAAAAAAGATGGGTTGTAGATGACATGAACCATGCTCTAACATAAACGGTGGCGATCTTAGTTTTATGACCCGAGTGTTGGAGATATGCCCTAGAGGCAATAATAAAAGCATTATTATTATATCTCCTTGTTCATGATAATTGTCTGTTATTCATGCTTGAATTGTATTGTACGAAAACAGCGATACATGTGTGAATACATAGACTACAATGAGTCCCTGGTAGGCCTCTAGTTACCAGCTCGTTGATCAACAGATGGTTACGGTTTCCTGACCATGGACATGGGATGTCAGTGATAACGGGATCACATCATTAGGAGAATGATGTGATGGACAAGACCCAAACTTGAGCATAACACGAGATCGTATAGTTCGTAATGCATAAGCTTTTCGGTGTCAAGTATTTATTCCTTAGACCATGAGGTTGTACAACTCCCGGATGCCGTAGGAATACTTTGGGTGTGCCAACCGTCACAACGTAACTGGGTGGCTATAAAGGTACGCATCGGGTATCTCCGAAAGTGTCTGTTGAGTTGGTACGAACCGAGACTAGGATGTTGTCACTCCGTATGACGGAGAGGTACCTCTGGGCCCACTCGGCAAGACATCATCATAATGAGCTCAATGTGACTAAGTAGTTAGTCACGGGATGATGGATTACGGATCGAGTAAAGAGACTTGCCATGACGAGATTGAACAAGGTATCGGGAATACCGACGATCGAATCTCGGGCAAGTACCGTACCGATGGACAAAGGGAATAACATACGGGATTGAGTGAATCCTTGACACAGTGGTTCATCCGATGAAGATCATCGAGGAACACGTGGGAACCAACATGGGTATCCAGATCCCGATGTTGGTTATTGACCGGAGAGTCGTCTCGGTCATGTCTACGTGTCTCCCGAACCCCTAGGGTCTACACACTTAAGGTTCGGTAACGCTAGGGTCGTAGAGATAAATGCACGTGGAAACCCGAAAGTTGTTCGGAGTCCCGGATGAGATCCCGGACGTCACGAGGAGTTCCGGAATGGTCCGGAGGTAAAGATTGATATATAGGAAGTCCAATTTCGGCCATCGGGTGATCTCCGGGGGTCACCGGGAGCATCCCGGGACCACCGGAGGGGCCCCGGGGGTCCACCGGGTGGGGCCACCCATCCCGGTGGGGCCCCTAGGCCGCAAGGGGAAGTGTCCAGCCCCTCTGGGCTGGCGCACCACTAGGGGCCCACCTCCCCATGCGCCTAGGGTTAAATCCCTAAGGGGGAGGGGGCCACCACTTGCCTTGGGGGCAAGGACTCCCCCCTGGCCGCCGCCCCCCCCTGCAGATTGGATCTGCAGGGGGCTGGCGCACCCCCTGGCCCCCTATATATATGTGGGGAGGGAGAGGGCAGCCTCACCCTTGCCCTGGCGCCTCTCCCCCTCCCGTCACACCTCCATACTCCAACGCGGGGCGCCCGGCGAAGCCCTGCTGCGATCTCCACTGCATCCGTCATGACGTCGTCGTGCTGCCGGATCTCTGACGACTTCTCCTCCCCTCTTGCTGGATCAAGAAGGAGGTGACGTTGCTGCACCGTACGTGTGTTGAACGCGGAGGTGCCGTCCGTTCGGCGCTAGATAATCGGTGACGAAGAACGCGAAGAGTACGACTACTTCATCCACGCTTCGTCGAAAGCTTCCGCTCCCGATCTACATAACGATATGTAGATGCACTCTTACTTGCTCGTTGCTAGATGTCTCCATAGTTGGATCTTGGTGAAAGCGTAGAATTTTTTTGAATTATGCTACGTTCCCCAACAGTGGTATCAGAGCTAGGTTTTAAGCGTAGCATCTTGCACGAGTAGAACACAAAACAGTTGTGGGCGTTTGATTTTGTTCAACTTTCTTACCGTTACTAGTCAATCTTGATTCGGCGGTATTGTGGGATGAAGCGGCCCGGACCGACTTTACACGTACGCTTACGTGAAACTGGTTCCACCGACAGACATGCACTAGATGCATAAGGTGGCTGGCGGGTGTCTGTCTCTCCTACTTTAGTCGGATCGGATTCGATGAAAAGGGTCCTTATGAAGGGTAAATAGAAGTTGACAAATCACGTTGTGGTTTTTGGCGTAGTTAAGAAACATTCTTGCTAGAAATCCTATAGAAGCCACGTAAAACTTGCAACAACAATTAGAGGACGTCTAACTTGTTTTTGCAGCATGTGCTATGTGACGTGGTATGGCCAAAACGAAGATGTGATGAATGATATATGTGATGTATGAGATTGATCATGTTTTTGTAATAGGGAATCACAACTTGCATGTCGATGAACTTGACAACCGGCAGGAGCCATAGGAGTTGTCTTAATTATTGTATGACCTGCGTGCCACTGAATAACGTCATGTAATTACTTTACTTCATTGCTAAACGTTAGCCATAGTAGTAGAAGTAATAGTTGGCGTGACGACTTCTTCAAGACACGATGATGAAGATCATGATGATGAAGATCATGGTGTCGAGCCGGTGACAAGATGATCATGGTGCCCCGAAGATGGAGATCCAAGGAGCAAGATGATATTGGCCATATCATGTCACTTTAATTGATTGCATGTGATATTTATCATGTTTATGCATCTTGTTTACTTAGAACGACGGTAGTAAATAAGATGATCTCTCACTAAAATTTCAAGTATTGTGTTTCCCCTAAACTGTGCACCGTTGCTAAAGTTCGTTGCTCCGAAGCACCACGTGATGATCGGGTGTGATAGGTTCTAACGTTCGCATACAACGGGTGTAAGACAGATTTACACACGCGATACACTTAGGGTTCACTTGACGAGCCTAGCATGTACAGACATGGCCTCGGAACACGGAAGACTGAAAGGTCGAACACGAGTCGTATAGAAGATACGATCAACATGAAGATGTTCACCGTTGATGACTAGTCCGTCTCACGTGGTGATCGGACACGGGCTAGTCGATTCGGATCGTGTATCACTTAGATGACTAGAGAGATGTCATTCTGAGTGGGAGTTCATTAAAATTTGATTAAGATGAACTTAATTATCATGAACTTAGTCTAAATTCTTTACAATATCTCTTGTAGATCAAATGGCCCACGCTCCAGTTTCCCTCAACTTCAACGCGTTCCTAGAGAAAACCAAGATGAAAGACGATGGTAGCAACTATACGGATTGGGTCCGTAACCTGAGGATTATCCTCATAGCTGCCAAGAGATCATATGTCCTAGAAGCACCGCTAGGTGATGCACCCGTTCTCCCAGCGACCCAAGACGTTATGAACGCCTGGCAGTCGCGTTGTGATGATTACTCCCTGGTTCAGTGCGGCATGCTTTACAGTTTAGAATCGGGGCTCCAAAGCGTTTTGAGCACCACAGGGCATATGAGATGTTCCAAGAGCTGAAAATGGTTTTCCAAGCTCATGCCCGAGTCGAGAGATATGATGTCTCCGACGCATTCTACAGCTGTAAGATGGAGGAAAACAGTTCTGTCAGTGAGCACATCCTCAAGATTTCAGGATTGCACAACCGCTTGTCTCAGTTGGGAATGAATCTCCCAGATGAAGCGGTCGTTGACAGAATCCTCCAGTCGCTCCCACCAAGCTTCAAGAGCTTCGTGCTGAACTTCAATATGCAGGGGATGGAGAGGTCCATTCCCGAGGTGTATTCGATGCTGAAATCAGCTGAGGTAGATATCAAGAAAGAACATCAAGTGTTGATGGTCAATAAAACCACTAATTTCAAGAAAGGCAAGGGTAAGAAGAACTTCAAGAAGGACGGCAAAGGAGTTGCCGCGCCCGGTAAGCCAGTTGCCGGGAAGAAGCCAAAGTATGGACCCAAGCCTGAGACTGAGTGTTTTCATTGCAAGGGAACGGGGCACTGGAAGCGGAACTGTCCCAAATATTTAGCAGACAAGAAGGCTGGCAACGTCAAAGGTATATTTGATATACTTGTCATTGATGTGTACCTTACCAGCGCTCGTAGTAGCTCCTGGGTATTTGATACCGGTGCAGTTGCTCACATTTGTAACTCAAAACAGGAGCTGCGGAATAAGCGGAGACTGGCGAAGGATGAGGTGACGATGCGCGTCGGGAATGGTTCCAAGGTCGATGTGATCGTCGTCGGCACGCTACCTCTACATCTACCCTCGGGATTAGTTTTAAACCTTAATAATTGTTATTTAGCACCAGCTTTGAGCATGAACATTGTATCTGGATCTCGTCTTATGCGAGATGGCTATTCTTTCAAATAAGAGAATAATGGTTGTTCTATTTATTTGAGAGATATGTTTTATGGTCATGCCCCGCTGGTCAATGGTTTATTTTTAATGAATCTCGAACGTAGTGATACACATATTCATAGTGTAGATGCCAAAAGATGTAAAGTTGATAATGATAGTCCCACATACTTGTGGCATTGCCGCCTTGGTCATATTGGTGTCAAACGTATGAAGAAGCTCCATTCAGATGGACTTCTAGAGTCTCTTGATTATGAATCATTTGACACGTGCGAACCATGCCTCTTGGGCAAGATGACCAAGACTCCGTTCTCCGGAACAATGGAGCGAGCAACCAACTTGTTGGAAATCGTACATACCGATGTGTGCGGTCCAATGAGTGTTGAGGCTCGCGGAGGCTACCGTTATATTCTCACCCTCACGGATGACTTGAGTAGATACAGGTATATCTATTTGAGAAACACAAGTCTGAGACCTTTGAAAAGTTCAAGGAATTTCAGAATGAGGTTGAGAATCAACGTGACAGAAAAATAAAGTTCTTGCGATCGGATCGTGGGGGTGAATATTTAAGTCATGAATTTGGCACACACCTTAGGAGCTGTGGAATTGTTTCACAATTGACACCGCCCGGAACACCTCAACGTAACGGTGTGTCAGAACGTCGAAATCGTACTCTGTTGGACATGGTGCGATCTATGATGTCCCTCACCGATTTACCGCTATCTTTTTGGGGTTATGCTTTAGAGACTGCCGCATTCACTTTAAATAGGGCTCCGTCGAAATCCGTTGAGACGACTCCGTATGAACTTTGGTTTGGCAAGAAACCGAAGTTGTCGTTTCTAAAAGTTTGGGGTTGCGATGCTTATGTCAAGAAACTTCAACCTGAAAAGCTCAAACCCAAATCGAAGAAATGCGTCTTCATAGGATACCCAAAGGAAACAATTGGGTACACCTTCTACCACAGATCCGAAGGCAAAGTCTTTGTTGCCAAGAATGTATGCTTTCTGGAGAAAGAGTTTCTCTCGAAAGAAGTGAGTGGGAGGAAAGTAGAACTTGATGAGGTGATAGTCACCCCTCCTGTAACGGAAAGTAGCGCAGCACAGGAAAATGTTCCTGAGGTGCCTGCACCGACAAGGGAGGAAGTTAATGATAATGATCATGAAGAAACAGATTAAGTTACTACTGAACTTCGAAGGTCCACAAGGGCACGTTCCGCACCAGAGTGGTACGGCAACCCTGTACTGGAAATCATGTTGTTAGACAACGGTGAACCTTCAAACTATGAAGAAGCGATGGCGGGCCCAGATTCCAATAAATGGCTTGGAGCCATGAAATCTGAGATAGAATCCATGTATGAAAACAAAGTATGGACTTTGGTGGACTTGCCTGATGATAGGCAGGCCATAGAAAACAAATGGATATTTAAGAAGAAGAGAGACGTGGATGGTAATGTGACCATCTATAAGGCTTGGCTTGTCGCTAAGGGTTATCGACAAGTTCAAGGGATTGACTACGATGAGACTTTCTATCCCGTAGCGATGTTGAAGTCAGTCAGAATCATGTTAGCTATTGCCGCATTCTATGATTATGGGATATGGCAAATGGACGTCAAAACAGCATTCCTTAATGGCTTCCTCAAGGAAGAGTTGTATATGATGCAACCGGAAGGTTTTGTCGATCCAGAGAACGCTAACAAGGTATGCAAGCTCCAGCGCTCAATTTACGGGCTGGTGCAAGCATCTCGGAGTTGGAATATTCGCTTTGATGAAGTGATCAAAGCGTTTGGCTTTATACAGACTTATGGAGAAGCCTGTATTTACAAGAAAGTGAGTGGGAGCTCTGTGGCATTTCTCATATTATATGTGGATGACATATTGCTGATGGGAAATGATATAGAATTCTTGGAAAATGTAAAGGCCTACTTGAATAAAAGTTTTTCAATGAAGGACCTTGGAGAAGCTGCTTACATATTAGGCATCAAAATCTATAGAGATAGATCGAGACGCCTCATTGGTCTTTCACAAAGTACATACCTTGACAAAATATTGAAGAAGTTCAATATGGATCAGTCAAAGAAAGGATTCTTGCCTGTTTTGCAAGGTATGAGATTGAGCAAGGCTCAGTCGCCGACCACGGCAGAAGATAGAGAAAAGATGAGTGTCATTCCCTATGCCTCGGCCATAGGTTCTATCATGTATGCCATGCTGTGTACCAGACCTGATGTGAACCTTGCCATAAGTTTGGTAGGGAGGTACCAAAGTGATCCCGGTACGGAACACTGGACAGCGGTCAAGAACATCCTAAAGTACCTGAAAAGGACTAAGGATATGTTTCTCGTTTATGGAGGTGACGAAGAGCTCGTCGTAAAGGGTTACGTCGATGCTAGCTTCGACATAGATCTGGATGACTCTAAGTCACAAACCGGATACATGTATATTTTGAATGGAGGGGCAGTCAGCTGGTGCAGTTGCAAACAGAGCGTGGTGGCAGCGTCTACATGTGAAGCGGAGTACATAGCTGCTTCTGAAGCAGCGCAGGAAGGAGTCTGGATGAAGGAGTTCATCACCGACCTAGGAGTCATTCCAAGCGCGTCAAGCCCGATGACTCTCTTATGTGACAACACTGGTGCTATTGCTATTACCAAGGAGCCCAGGTTTCACAAGAAGACCAAGCACATCAAGCGCCGTTTCAACTCCATCCGGAATTATGTTCAGGATGGAGACATAGATATTTGCAAAGTGCATACGGATCTGAATGTCGCAGACCCGTTGACTAAACCTTTTTCACGAGCAAAACATGATCAACACCAGAACTCTATGGGTGTTCGATTCATCACAATGTAACTAGATTATTGACTCTAGTGCAAGTGGGAGACTGTTGGAGATATGCCCTAGAGGCAATAATAAAAGCATTATTATTATATCTCCTTGTTCATGATAATTGTCTGTTATTCATGCTTGAATTGTATTGTACGGAAACAGCGATACATGTGTGAATACATAGACTACAATGAGTCCCTGGTAGGCCTCTAGTTACCAGCTCGTTGATCAACAGATGGTTACGGTTTCCTGACCATGGACATGGGATGTCAGTGATAACGGGATCACATCATTAGGAGAATGATGTGATGGACAAGACCCAAACTTGAGCATAACACGAGATCGTATAGTTCGTAATGCATAAGCTTTTCGGTGTCAAGTATTTATTCCTTAGACCATGAGGTTGCACAACTCCCGGATGCCGTAGGAATACTTTGGGTGTGCCAACCATCACAACGTAACTGGGTGGCTATAAAGGTACGCATCGGGTATCTCCGAAAGTGTCTGTTGAGTTGGTACGAACCGAGACTAGGATGTTGTCACTCCGTATGACGGAGAGGTACCTCTGGGCCCACTCGGTAAGACATCATCATAATGAGCTCAATGTGACTAAGTAGTTAGTCACGGGATGATGGATTACGGATCGAGTAAAGAGACTTGCCATGACGAGATTGAACAAGGTATCGGGAATACCGACGATCGAATCTCGGGCAAGTACCGTACCGATGGACAAAGGGAATAACATACGGGATTGAGTGAATCCTTGACACAGTGGTTCATCCGATGAAGATCATCGAGGAACACGTGGGAACCAACATGGGTATCCAGATCCCGCTGTTGGTTATTGACCGGAGAGTCGTCTCGGTCATGTCTACGTGTCTCCCGAACCCGTAGGGTCTACACACTTAAGGTTCGGTAACGCTAGGGTCGTAGAGATAAATGCACGTGGAAACCCGAAAGTTGTTCGGAGTCCCGGATGAGATCCCGGACGTCACGAGGAGTTCCGGAATGGTCCGGAGGTAAAGATTGATATATAAGAAGTCCAGTTTCGGCCATCGGGTGATCTCCCGGGGTCACCGGGAGCATCCCGGGACCACCGGAGGGGCCCCGGGGGTCCACCGGGTGGGGCCACCCATCCCGGTGGGCCCCCTAGGCCGCAAGGGGAAGTGTCCAGCCCCTCTGGGCTGGCGCACCACTAGGGGCCCACCTCCCCATGCGCCTAGGGTTAAAACCCTAAGGGGGAGGGGGGCCACCACTTGCCTTGGGGGGCAAGAACTCCCCCCTAGCCGCCGCCCCCCCCTTGCAGATTGGATCTGCAGGGGGCTGGCGCACCCCCTGGCCCCCTATATATATGTGGGGAGGGAGAGGGCAGCCGCACCCTTGCCCTGGCGCCTCTCCCCCTCCCGTCACACCTCCATACTCCAACGCAGGGCGCCCGGCGAAGCCCTGCTGCGATCTCCACTGCATCCGTCATCACGCCGTCGTGCTGTCGGATCTCTGACGACTTCTCCTCCCCTCTTGCTGGATCAAGAAGGAGGTGACGTTGCTGCACCGTACGTGTGTTGAACGCGGAGGTGCCGTCCGTTCGGCGCTAGATCATCGGTGACGAAGAACGCGAAGAGTACGACTACTTCATCCACGCTTCTTCGAAAGCTTCCGCTCCCGATCTACATAACAGTATGTAGATGCACTCTTACTTGCTCGTTGCTAGATGTCTCCATAGTTGGATCTTGGTGAAAGCGTAGAAATTTTTTGAATTATGCTACGTTCCCCAACACCGAGATCCTCCGCTAGTCGCGACAATAATCACCTCCGATTTGAAACGTCCTTTTCTCGGCAGCTCCTCTACTACTCACGTGCCGAAGAGCGGGGCCCATTCGTAGGGAGCTAAGAAGGGATGCGAGCTGTCGCGTAGTCGTACTAGCAGCAGCCCCAGTAGCAGCAGGGGAGTGAGAGGGTGCTTGGATACGTTTTAGTCCCATGACTAAAAGTAGTGGGACTAAAACTTGCTAGCCTCACCCATGCTTGGATCCAAATACTAAAGAGACTAAAATCAAGTTAATGAGCATTTATTATCCTCCAAACCCTTCAATCCAGAACTTGCATGTGTTAGAGGAAAGGAGTTAAATGAGAAGAGAGATGACTAAGGCCTATGCCAATGCTATTTTCTTAGTGCGATTTCATAGGCAATTTGCTTATGTGGCATGTTAGTTAATGAAGAAAGAGAGTGAGGTTGCAGCTTAGCTAAGATACAACTCTTGCACGTGGCCATAGGCAAAAAATGGTTCTAGCCCAATCGTATGCATGCATGAGCCCCAAATCATTAAATGTAGATACAACCCATAAGAAACAATGCATTAGACTAATTGTATCTTAAATAATTATTACACATATGAAATCGTGCTAAGAAACGGTGCATTGGCACATGCCTAATTCACATTTTATTAGGGGTACCCCTGACTAAAAGATTTTAGTCTCAAGACTAGTTTTAGCCCTTTTTAGTCAGGGGTGCTTGGAACTTTAGCCTCTTAAAAAGGCTATTTTTAGTCAGACTAGTTTTAATCCCTTGGATCCAAGCAGGACCTGAGTGTTGTGAGCAGGGGGCAGCAATGGAGATGGCAATTTACCAACCGCCCTTTATTGATACGGCTCAAAGCGTTTCTCAAAATCACCCGGCCAGCACGGCGCGCCACTGCTACCGAGGACGACGCTTGCTTGCACTCCTACGCATGTTGAACGTACCCGCCCCACGGTGCACCGGCGCCAAACGTGCCATTGCATCGAGCGCTCCGCTACGCACCAGTGCATGGATCGGACGCACCTCACGGACCCCATCGCAAGGCCTTCTTTAACCCGGGGAGTAGTGGTGGCCGTGGATATGTGGGAGAGGCTTCGCGGCCATGGAGAAAACGGCCCGGCACGTAAAACCCCACCCAACACAATGACCACCCGGGCCCACGGGCCACGGGCCCGCGGCGTCAATGAGGTAGTACCCGTGATGGCATCTGTGGAATGAAAACCCCTCACTCGGAAGTGGGTGTGGCAGCGCGGGGCGCGCCTGACGAGTGACGCCAACGCGGCCCGCCGAGCTCCCATGGCCCCACGTGTCCGGCCCGGATCGACGCACCCACCCGAGGGACGGCCGCGATGCGTGCGCCTCATGGATGGCAAGCCTCCGTCCGTTTTTACCTTCCTGCCCTCCACCTCCGGTGCTACAAGAAGAGGGGCCGGTGCTGGCGCTGGGGCACTGCCTAGGGAGTGTTGCTCGAAGAGGGGAGGGGGAGAGACGAGAAGGGGAACGGAAAAGAAAGCCAAGCCCTCTCTCGCGGAGGCCAACGGCAAGGCCTCCTCCCTTGCGCCCTCGGTAATGGACAAATCTAGGGTTCTAGTCCTGTAGATTAGATCATCCTTCTCCTCGCGTTCTTGGTTGGCCGGTTTCGTTCGACGGATTTCGTGGATGGGCTTTTTTCCCCTCCTCCTCTGTTGCGATTCTTCTTCTCCTTTTTCTTGGATTTTTTTCCCCGGCGGAGGTCATGCATTTGTGTGCATGTTCCTCAGGGCGTTGGATTTGGGATTAGGTCCCGTTCGCCCGCGTTCTCGGCGTGTTTTCTGGGGTTTTGGGCTCTTTCCTTTTTTCTTCGATTTTTTCGTTCACGAATATGATATGTGCCACTGGGTTCTTGTTTGGCCCTTCATCTGTTCATCTTCTCCTCGTATTTATTTTCCACCGTATTTTGTTTGTAATATCTATGTGTAGGGTTTTTCGTTTTGCTTCTTGTCCTATGTCAGACGACATACTTTATTTTTTCAAAATAAAAAAAAATCCAACTTCTGCGGTAAGAAATTGTTGGGTGCTATGCCAGAGGACAGTTAAAGTGTAGGGTTTTCGTTTTGCTTCTTGTGTGAGCTATGTGCCAGGGACCGATTCTTTTTTCTCCAAAAAAAGGAACTTTTGCGTGTTTTCTTTTGAGTGAAATAAATTCAGAGGGTTTTTCAGAGGTTTCCCCGGGGCCTGATTTCCCATTTGCTCGAAAAAAAAACTTTCTTTTCCCCCTCTATTCTGTCTATTCTTGGGTACCATTACCGAGTATATTTAATAGTACGATAGATACTTTCTTTATATGCTTGATTGATGGTATTTTTTTTTTTGCAATTTTGCATCTCTTGTTCTTATATGGAAGCAAAGCAAAACATGTCGTCTTTTGTTTGATTGGGGCTTTTTGTTTGGATTTTTGCATGTCTGTTCCCATGGAGACAAGGGGAAAACATGTCTTATTTTCGTGCCTTGTGCCTCTCTCTGTTTTTTTTTATCATTCTGCCAATCTTTACTGTATTCCTACACTTTATAACTAGCAGATGACTTAGTTAACTTATTTTTGTGCAGCAGATCAGTTCAGTGGTTTGGCTCCTCCGGGCCATTGTTGGTTCGCGCAAGTAAGTAAACTCTGTTATCATGAATTACTGTTTTAATCCTTGTGTGCTGAGTAGGACCTGCTATATGATTTCCCCCCATATTAATATTGCTGATGCCTGAGAGATGTTAGTCCTAGTTACTTTTGTGACGTACCACTATATTATTTTGCCCTACCTGATGTGATAGTAGTTGTCCAATTTGCATGTTTGGCCATTACCGTCCTGTATAAGCATTTACTCATCTCTTTATCCATCTGTACATGCTTGGTTATCCTAGTTATGTTTGATGTATGAGTACTAGGAGCATCTTTTACCGATTCCGTCACTGGAATGACCTTACCTCCTTGCATAATAACAAGAAGAAAGAATGTAGTTAATCCCGTCAGAAAAGTATTACCATTGTTTTATTTGCCTTAAATTATTACCATTAAAACAATTGGACAGCTTAAATCCAAGTATATATAATAAGGAATGGAAGATAAGGGAAATATGCCTCCTTTTGTGCCTATTTATTTTGAATTGATGTTTCTCTCTATATATTCCTTGTTTGTTAATTAAGATTTTCTTTCAATAAACATAAAAGGCTTAATTATTTGGTTTGTTAATATAATCTGGTTACCATTCTTGTGTCTAGTGTCAACATTCTTTTTTATGTCGGTCTGTTTGATATATATGTCTACTGTGGATTCACCAGTCTTGCTAGGCCTACTTGTCACCTCTGTTTCCATGGATTAAATAAAAAATGGTTTCTTTATGTGCCCTTCATCATACTTGATTTGTTGTTAAGTTGGGCAATATTACTTACATACTCCCACTTGTACCACCTGTGTACTGTATCTGTGTTGGTCTGTTTGATAACTTATTTCACTTGTTTTTATGCAAATCTTCTCCTTGGCTGTTAGTTGTACAATTTGTACTTGTGTACTGTTGGAAGCTGATTAACTGATGTACTGTCAGATGGAGTCACACGGTGATGACCTGCCACCACCACCACCACTCCCGCCAAATGCAGAGCCGATAAAAGCTGAGTCGGCTGATGACTTGCCACCACCACCACCTCCGCCGCCTAACAAACCTGAAGAAGCAAAGAAGATCTCAAAGCCTAAGAGGGCCCTGATCGCTCGTCCTGGTTTTGGCAAGAGGGGAAATCCTATACAGCTTGTGACAAATCATTTCAAAGTCTCCTTGAAGACGACAGATGAGTTCTTCCATCATTACTATGTATGCCTCTATCCTCGTTTACATTGTCGTATGCCTCTATCCTTGTTTACTTTGTTGTATTCCTCTATCCTCATTTACTTCGTTGTTGAACTCCTTGTGCTACCATCTAATGTCATCCCTCCATTGTTTAATTCAATGCAGGTAAATCTGAAGCATGAAGATGACAGGCCTGTTGATGGAAAAGGTGTTGGTAGAAAAGTCATTGATAAGCTGCAGCAGACTTATCCATCGGAGTTGGCCCATAAAGACTTTGCCTATGATGGTGAAAAGAGTCTTTTTACCATTGGTGCCCTCCCACAAATCAACAATGAGTTTGTTGTGGTCCTTGAAGACGTTTCCAGTGGAAAGTAATTAACTCTCTTTGCCCTGGTCCAGTATTGTCTTTTGCTGTTTCTATGTCTTCTTGCATGTAACTTTCTTGCTTTAGGTTGTCTTTTGTTGTTACTATGCCTTGTTGCTGATGTAACTTCGTTGCTTGTAGGACACCTGCAAATGGCAGCCCTGGAAATGACAGTCCAGGAAATGACAAGAAGAGAGTGAAAAGGCCATATCAGACTAAAACCTTCAAGGTGGAGTTAAGCTATGCAGCTAGAATCCCCATGAGTGCTATTGCAATGGCACTAAAAGGCCAGGAATCAGAGCACACACAAGAAGCCATTCGGGTTATTGATATCATATTAAGACAACACTCTGCCAAACAGTATGTTTGTTTCTATGTACTTCTGAATGCTAATTTAGCGTTGTTGATTTTTGTTCTCAGTGTTTGTACCATGCTAAATCTTACCTAATTTCCTTGTTTATATTTCTTTGTGTTTGCAGGGGCTGCCTGTTAGTCCGCCAGTCATTTTTTCACAACAATCCTTCAAACTTTGTGGACTTGGGTGGGGCTGTGATGGGCTGCAGAGGTTTCCACTCAAGCTTTCGAGCCACGCAGAGCGGGCTTTCTCTTAATATTGGTATGCTGTGTTGTCACCGAGCCCAATTCTGTATATAATCTTGTGACAGCATTTTAAATTAGGTGACACTTCATATTGACAGCTACTGCTTAATTGTGCAGATGTTTCTACAACAATGATTGTGAAACCTGGCCCTGTTGTTGATTTTCTGCTGGCCAACCAAAAAGTTGACCACCCTAATAAAATTGATTGGGCCAAGGTACGATTTCTCCTCAACTTGCTTATGAAATCCATTGGTCATATATGTTTGTATATGTGTATATGTCTAATGTGTATGTATCTCTGTATATATCTAAACCTTTGTTGTTTTTGTAGGCCAAGCGTGCACTTAAGAATTTACGGATAAAAACAAGCCCAGCAAATACAGAGTACAAGATTGTTGGTTTGAGTGAGAGGAATTGTTATGAACAAATGTAAGTGAACATATTGACATCTGTTGTATAAATGGTGCTTAATTAATTGTTTGGACTTGTTGCATGACATCTTTGCATTGTAGATTTGATTGAGAGCCCTTTTGTTAGATACTTTTATAGTTTCATGCCGCTTTCATTATTTTTTAACTACTTGTGCTTCTTATGCCTGTCTAGGTTTTCCCTCAAGCAAAGGAATGGTGGGAATGGTGACCCTGAAGCAATAGAAATATCTGTTTATGATTACTTTGTGAAGAACCGTGGTATTGAGCTTAGGTACTCTGGTGATTTTCCTTGTATAAATGTTGGGAAACCAAAGCGGCCAACATATTTTCCCATTGAGGTTTGATCTGACTATTCCTGAAATTTAAATTCTTGGCTGTGCCTTATTTGTGCAATTCCCTGATGAATCTTTCTGTGTTTGCCAGCTCTGCCAGCTGGTGCCCTTGCAAAGGTATACCAAATCTTTGAGTACCCTACAAAGATCATCTCTTGTTGAGAAGTCCAGGCAGAAGCCTCAAGAGAGGATGTCAGTTTTGTCTGATGTGAGTGGCTTATTTATTCTGTCTCAGTACCAATATACCTACTTGTAGGTTTTGTTATTAACTGTTTCATCAATGTCAATTTGGCAGGTACTAAAACGCAGCAGCTATGATACAGAACCCATGCTGAAGGCATGTGGAATTTCGATAGCTCAAGGTTTTACACAAGTGGCTGGTAGGGTACTGCAGGCCCCTAAGGTCAGTCACAACTGACTTCTCCACATCTTATTTAGTCACCTTTTGTAGTTGTGAAACCTTTATGCATCTTGATTGAATCCTGTAATGTAGCTCAAAGCTGGAAATGGCGAAGATATTTTCACAAGGAATGGGCGTTGGAATTTCAACAACAAGGTCAGCTTGTTTTGACTTGCATTCTGTGTTTACTCTTTTATCATGCATGTTGTCATGCATAACTTTGCTAGTTCTGCTTCTGCAGAGGCTTGCTAGAGCTTGCGTCGTGGACAGATGGGCAGTTGTTAACTTTTCAGCTAGGTGTAACACCATGAACCTTGTCAATGATCTCATGAAGTGTGGGGGCATGAAGGGCATTGTAGGTTTTCCATTAACCTAACTACACATTTCTTTAAATGTGTTTGCACTCACTTTTTTTTTTTCTGCAGACAGTAGAAAAACCTCATATTGTAATTGAAGAGAATGGTTCAATGAGACGCGCACCTGCTCCAAAAAGGGTGGAGGATATGTTTGAGCAAGTGAAGTCTAAGCTTCCTGGGGCTCCTAAGTTTCTGTTGTGTATTCTTGCTGAGAGGAAGAACTCTGATGTTTATGGTCTGTTCTAGAAATTCTTGTATCCTTGACAATCATCTGTATCATCCGGTTGTTCTTCTTTTATAGGTCCATGGAAGCGAAAATGCCTTGCTGACTTTGGGATTGTCACTCAGTGTGTGGCCCCAACAAGGGTCAATGACCAATATCTGACAAATGTTCTGCTGAAGATCAATGCAAAGGTTTGTGCCTCCACCACATCTAATTCTTATTGAAACAGTGCTTACATTATCATCTTCTTTGTACTAATCCTTTTTGTAATCAGCTTGGTGGAATGAACTCACTGCTACAAATTGAAATGTCCCCAAGTATACCTCTTGTATCAAAGGTCCCAACTCTCATCTTGGGAATGGATGTGTCCCATGGATCGCCTGGACAGTCTGATATACCATCCATTGCAGCAGTATGCTACTTAATTTCCTCTATCTGCATTAGAGTACTAACAAATCTAAGATAACACAAGTAGTATGCACATTTTGGATGATAGTAAACTATTATATCTGATGTTTGTTTCCATATTGATTATAGGTTGTTGGTTCTCGGGAATGGCCTCTTGTCTCGAAATATAGGGCTTCTGTGCGCTCGCAGTCACCAAAGCTAGAGATGATAGATTCATTGTTCAAGCCACAAGGAACTGATGATGATGGCCTTGTTCGGTAAGATATTTTTGTTTTTTGTTCAATCGTCCATACAAATGTACTATGGTGGTTCCCTTGATGTTTACTTTACCTGTTGCTATTCCGAACTGTTTCAGGGAGTGTCTTATTGACTTCTACACCAGTTCTGGAAAAAGAAAACCAGATCAGATCATCATCTTCAGGTTTGTCGTCCTTCCTGAATAACTACTGGCCAATATTGGAGAGATACCGGGGTCATTCAGTTGTGTAGATTGGTTGCCTGATTCTGTCAAGGACGCTTGTGACTATTTTGTTTTAGATGTTGATCTCTCTATCTTCATTACAGGGATGGTGTTAGCGAGAGCCAGTTTCATCAGGTGCTGAACATTGAATTAGATCAAATAATTGAGGTACTTTAATGTGGTTCTAGTTCGGCTCAAATTATACTATACATGAGTATCTTATTCATCTATTGCACAACTGACTTGGTGTTTATTCTATTTTTGGTGCAGGCCTGCAAGTTCTTGGATGAAAATTGGAACCCCACGTTCACGCTGATTGTTGCTCAGAAAAATCACCACACCAAGTTTTTCATGCCCGGATCTCCTGACAATGTCCCTCCTGGTAACATACACATCGCTTGTCTGCTGTTTTCTATCCCTAATAATGTCAAATTGTGCCTTGGTGATACTAATGTTTGGATGTCACCATTCTTCAGGCACAGTCGTTGATAATGCAGTCTGCCATCCAAGGAATTATGACTTCTACATGTGCGCTCATGCCGGAATGATCGTAAGCATTCTCTGTGGTGCATCATATTTGCTTGCTAAATGTTTTACCCTAGTGCTGTTCTGTTTGTGATCTGTTTCATGCTAGTATTCTCATTGTTTGCCCTAGTGCTGGTTGTTTGTGAACCATCTGTAGCTGGTATTCTTATTGTTTGCCCTAGTGCTGGTTGTTTGTGAACCATCATTCTCACTGTTTGCCCTAGTGCTGGTTGTTTGTGATTTATGCCATTTTCCTCTGAATAGAGCTGAAAATTGTAAGCTTTATACGACTGGCAGTTCCCTTGATCAGTTAATACTGACCCGTATGTCCATGAGACATATATATTGCCAGCACTGATTTACCATGGTTGTTTGTGATTATTTTTGCAAGTGCTTTACATTTTGGAAGAGTATTTCTTTTTGATTGATGCATTTAGCATATGATAAGTACAGTATGATGAAAAACTCTGGTCAGTGGGACATTTTTAATATGTACAAGTTGGTAGTGGGATCATATGCAATACTTTATCCAGCTCTTTTGCATCCTGGGCATGCCAAATCGTTCTTGAATGGCTTGCAGTTGTTTTGGTTAGGCCTTTGTGACAATTTCCAGTTTGTTGACGTGTAGATGTGATAAGGCTAATCTATTTCTTTGTTGCAGGGGACCACAAGGCCAACACACTACCATATCCTGCATGATGAGATACACTTTGCCGCGGATGACCTGCAGGATCTTGTGCACTCGCTTTCTTATGTGTACCAAAGGAGCACAACAGCCATAACAGTTGGTGAGTTTTGGCTGCGTTTGTTTTTGGCATTTGCAAAGCTTTCAACTGTTACTTGTGTGAATCCTGTGCTGATTTTGCAACCTTGTTGTGCTTCCTTGCAGTTTCTCCAATCTGCTATGCGCATCTTGCGGCTGCTCAGGTGGCGCAGTTCATCAAGTTTGATGAGATGTCTGAGACGTCGTCGAGCCAGGGCGGTGGCCACACCTCTGCCGGCAGTGCCCCAGTGCAGGAGCTGCCTCGCCTCCATGAGAAAGTACGCAGCAGCATGTTCTTCTGCTGAGCCAGCCAGCCTGCCCGCCGCACGACGACAAGGCGCCACACCTCTGCCGGCAGCGCCTCAGTGCAGGAGCTGCCTCGCCTCCATGAGAAAGTACGCAGCAGCATGTTCTTCTGCTGAGCCAGCCAGCCTGCCCGCCGCACTTGTGCGTTCCAACTTTTGGTGATGCGCTTGGTTATCTAGTACTAGTATGTAGTGGAGTGGTGGCCTGTGATGGCCAGTTGGACTCCTGGGATGTTGTGTTCCTAAGTTGGTTGCCGCACTCGGTGCCTCAGAACCTTTGAATCCTGTTAGGATGCTGCCGTTTGAACCTTTACTATCGAACCATCTAGTTTGCTGCTTTCCATCTCTCTGCTTGCTAAGTTTGACTTTCTTTCTGTTTGTTTTGTTGTCTTGCATGGATACTATCACTTGTGCTGAATCTAGAGTTGGTAGGATGAGCTAGATATATATACCTTAAGTCTTTGCTGTTTTATGGCAACAAGTAGTTCAAAAATCCATCCTGGCTCTAAAATCCATCCTGGCTCTAGGTGCGTGTTTGATTGCCGTCACGTACAGTACCCGCATTGCATACACATCTTCACTCGGCTTGGCTCTAGAAAAACAGCCTCATATGTGACATCTGCGAGTTGTTTGGTTGTCTGCATGCAACTACATGCTGTTTGGTTGCCCGCGTGTAGTATGAACTGGGAGAAGAAATGCAGTGGATAGTGGCCATGGCGCCGTGTTCGACATGACAAGCATGGAGTCGTGGATGAGTGACCTTGTCTGCGGCGTGTTCGACATGACAAGCATGGAGTCGTGGATGAGTGACCTTGTCTGCGGCACGACGACAGTCGACGGAGGAGAATGCAGTGCCCGTGGCATGATATTGTCAGAATGCAGTGCTCGTGGCATGATATTGTCAGAATGCAGTGCTCGTGGCATGATATTGTCAGTACAGTGGACGAGAGAGGAGGCCGCGATGATAGACACCGGAAATGACTCCAGTGTAGTAGGGTGAGAGAGAGGAGGCCAAGATGATTGACCCCGTCGGCGGCGTGGCGAACTACAGTGTGCACGGAGGCAAAGGGCACACGCACGGAGGCAAAGGACACAAGAGTGTGCATGCCATTGCAGCGTCAGTGCAGTAGGAGGACGACAAAGAGTAGGCCGAGATGAGCGATGCCGGAAACGACTCTAGTGTAATAGGACGTGGGCAAGGGGATCAAGCGGAAGGACTTCGGCGTCGAGAGGGACGAATAGGAGGGCTCTGAGCAGAGGACAGATGAGCTCGACATGGCGGTGTCAGTGCAGTAGACTGCTGCTCAAAGAGAGATGAAGCTACGATCGTTGAAACCAAAAACTTACAACACGAATGTTGCGAGGAACTGCGAGATTAGGCTGCTGGTCAAAGGAAATTTCAAACGATCGACCGTGCGCGACGAATCTGACAAAATTTATCGAGAACAACCTCAAACGGGAAGGCAAAATTAAGAACTTACGGCCGACGAAACTATGAACCGATCGCCTGAATGAAACCGTAGCATCGAGATGCATCTTTTTCATATAGAGCTTACCTCGAATCGAAGCAACATTGTGTAGATCGGAAGAGGCTAGGAAGAACAGAATTAGAGGGAAGGTTACCGAAGGTAGGAGAAGATAAGCACGCACATGCTGCATACCAGCTCGTATCCCTCCCATCTCCCCTCGTGCAAGTGACCCACCTTGCGCGGTCGCCTCAGCCTGACTCGCTAGAAACTGCCGATATGAGAGTTTCCAGCGAGCCAGGCCCAAGTGTGCTTTAAGGTTCGTGCCATGCGGGCCGCACAGTAAACGCAGACAACCAAACGGGTCACTTTCTTCCTGCGCGGGTTAGACTGGGCCTAATACGAGCAACCAAACATGCCCTAGGTAGCACAGTACAGTTGAAAGCTGAAATAGGTTTTCTTTCGTGCACTGTTGCTGAACCTGTTAAGCTTGTACATGTCTTGTTCTGTTGCTTGTCCATTGGCAAGCCTTTTCTTGCATTTCACTTGGTTGCGTTGTGATTTGCAGTGGTACATTTTGCCAAATCAGTTGAGGAATGGGTGTGTGCTTATTTATTTCCTTCCGTTCGTTCGCCTTCCAAATTCAAGGAAACGGTTATAGAACAAAAAATCACACTGAAGTGTAACCATCAATGCAAGGAAGAGTTTGACCCAATGCTTGAATCCCAATTTGATTATTTCCACATAAATGTACCTTAACCTCCAGGGTTTTGAATTACTCCCTCAAAAGCAGAAAAATGTTGTAACATCGATTGCCTATCACTATTAAAACTCTCCTACCACAAAGAAGACCCAAGATAAACTTAACTTGGATAATCATCTACCGGACTAGAGGTGTCAATCCGGAGATGAAAACAGCAATTAGGGCATCTCCAAAGTTAAATTGATCCACAAAGGTGGTCATCCAAAGTCATCCACATCTTTACGGACAGGGACATCAGCAAGTAAAGGAAATTCAAATTTGTAAAAAAAATTGGATTTACTGCCTGGCCAGCAATAGCAATCTGAGCCTCCGTGATCAGCAATCCGAGCCTCCACGTCTAATCTGTCATCTCTCTACGGCCAGACCATCAATTCGAGCCTCCACGCTCAATTTGTCATCGCCGCCTTCTCGGCCGACCTCGCGTCCTCTTGTCTGCCCTCTCCAACTCATCCAATTTATCATCGCCGCCTTCTCGACCGACCCCACGTACTCATGTCCGCCCTCTCCAACTCATCCTTCTATCGTTGTAATATCTTGAAATGGACCGCTTGCACAATCATCTTTGTGTCCTCATCTAAATCCTCCATGTTCAAGGTGAGCATCTTCGCGTCCTCGGAAGCGGCTGTGATCTCCATCTTCTCCTGGAGCACGCCTTCTTCTCTTCGAGCATGGCTTTCTTCTCTTCAAGATTGATCTTCTCGGTCGCCGTCATCAACATGTTAAACCTCTCGGCCTTACATGTCTCCTTGACGTCTGAGTGCTTGATCTATGCCTCCTTCCTCGTCAAGATGTCTTCAAACTTCTCCATCATCTTGGTCGCCCCACCTTCTGGCTTCACCCTCTCCTCCCACTTTTTTCGCGGAACCCTCTTCTAACCTTCTTGGACGGTTCTTTTCTTGGTTTGGTTAGATCACCGGCTTCTTCCTCAGTGCCATGGGCGACGGTCTTGGCAATGTATAAGTTTTACTTGGGTTGTCCATTCAACTTCAACCAACAATACATGACGGTGAAGTTTTTCTTCTCCAACTTCAGGAACACACTACACACACGAGAAGGCTACAAAATAAAACATTATCAACAATGCATATCCGGCTACACGACAATGCATATCTGACTACAAAACAATGCACATCCACAAATTATCAACAAAACAATGCATAGAACTCTGTCCATAGATGATCAACAAAAATGCATATTCGGCAAGTGGTCTACACAACAGTGCATATCCGGCCACAAACTATGCATATCTGGCAAGTGATCTACACAACAATGCATATCCGGCCACAAAACTATGCATATCCACCAAAATGATCTACGAAACTATGCATATCCAGCTACAAATGATCTACAGAACTACGCATACCCGACCAAATGATGTACACATATTAACAACTTACTTGCTAGGTGTTGCGCACCACTTGGCCACTGTGCAATACTTCGACACGACCTCTTGGATGGTGTATCATCGATGGTTGAGCGACTTTGATTCACGTTGCGGATGACCGCATCGAAGTAGGGCTCAAAATGCTTGTGTTCATGGAACCAAGTGTGAATGTTGACCCAAAAAGTTGTGCCCTTTTGCTCCGCGCCATTGATTGGATCAAGGCTAGTGGCACAATAACTCACCCTCCAGCATGTTGAAACTTTCTCCTCTACCCCTCTTCTTTGAATTGATAGCATATTCATCCAGATCATCGTCCTCGCCGTCTTCTTCCTCCTCCTCCTCCTCCTGCTGTCCGACGACCCAATCCTGCTACTGTGAGCCTGGGGCCGACTAGTTGAACGTATCCACTAAAAAGAAAAACCATAAACATATCCACAAGAATGCAAC